>OY720633.1:110630992-110961778 GCA_963169105.1 Ceriagrion tenellum | reverse complement strand
GTCTCGAGTAATAATGTAATTTTCGTCAGCCAAGTGCAGTAATGGGCCACTTATGCCACGGAAAATCGTGACTTGAAGTGCGAATTTAAGTCACGCATAGCTGCAAATTTTATTTTCTTCCACTGTAAAATGGTTTGTGAGGCATTATATTCATGTCCTAAATTCTTGTAGAAAAATGTCTTAACTATCCGATCTGAGCGAAAAAGTGTATCTTTCCTGGCTTTTTTAAATCTCTCAATGGACTTGAAAAGGGGAATTGGGGAAACTCTGGGGAAAAGAGCCTTTTTCCTATTCAATATAAATGCCGTTGAACGTGAGGAACTCCTTATAATAATGGATTACTAAAGATAATATGCATTAAAATTAAATGCGGGCTTCTCCCTACCATCGTTTTTTAGTCAAAGCTAATTACTACGATAATATTAAGTAAAATTCAATAATAATGTGTAGGGAAAGGTATCGGTGGGCGATTAAATGAGAAGTCTTGACTCCAAGTTAAGTTTAAATTTATTTATTGCTAGGTTTTTAGATGGACTCCAAAATAGTTGCACACGAAAATCTGGGCTAAAGCGAAGGGAGAATGACAAGAAGAATGGTGACTGACAAGGCAATGACTGACCTTTGCACGCCACGCAGGGTGCCTTATATATCGTGTGAGTCTACCAGAAACATCTCTAAAGCTGTGTCCCAATTCACCATTTAGGCAGCTAAATCGGCAGATTTAGGGAGGACGCCATCTTGAAGTGTGTCCCAATTCGTTAGGCATCATGGGGGAGCGGATTTAGGTGCCTTTCTCGGGGGTGAAATTTAGGGTAGATGGAGTTTATCCTAAGTCCGCCTCCATATTGAATTTCCCATCATGCAAAGCGCTGCATGCGTCTTGCAAGGAAACTCGCACACAAGGAAGTAGTTGAAAAGTGGCAAACATGGCCGGCAAGTATTTTGTCTGTAAGTGAAAGAATTCTCTAATATTTCGCAACCCAACACCCGACTACAAAAGAAAAATTCTACTTAGTACACTTAAAAAAAAAGAATATGAATCCCAGAACACCGGCACAAACTTAAATACCCCGAAAACTAAAAACTAACGAATCTCCAAACAACGAAATGGATGAAAATAATGTTATTTCACTTTCCAAATCTCACAACGCATATGAAGGTAGCCACATGCGCCAAAAAAGTCTTAATTTCAGGTTTCATTTGTTTCATTGTCCTTTATTAATTACTCACATATTTTTCATTCCTTTCCAGCTCGGTAGACGGCAACACTAGCGAATGATGTCCCAAATCAACTCCCTTAGCGAAAGGCCTCTAAATATTTAGGTAGCTAACCGCATCCTCCCTAATGCCTAACGAATTGGGACACGGCTTAGTAGTGACGTGGAAGGTTGTGAGGTTTTCCAGAACTGGTGGGAGAGGGCAACGGGCACGGTAGTGAGAGGAAGTCGGAAGTAGCTCTGTCCGCGCTCGAGGTCGGCGTCAAATCTTCGTGGCTTCGCCACACACGTATAAATGGCGCTGTAACCAGTTTCTATGGCTGGATAAAGTGTTCAATAAAAATATGCCCATGTAATAATCTGCGTATCTTGTACCTATCCTTATTTTTGTTTTCAACATCAAACGCATATTGCCAGCGAAGTTGTTTTTTTTTAACCAAGTAGACCAGAAGGTTGGAGTTAATATTTTTGTTGATTATTGAGGTATATGAAGAGGGAATTACGTCATCAAACTATCAAACTGAAGCCTAGCAACCAAAATAACAACCGTATTGTTACTCCCTGCTCCTCTCCTACTTTCCCATGCATAACGCGACGGAATTGACGAATGAGCGGATGTGATAATGGAGTATCCACCATCTGTTTGAAATTAAATTCAAGTTAATTTTGAAACATACATTGGCTGCTTTGTGCAATGGACTATACTCGATTTTACACGAGATTATGCCGGTTGTATGTGGGACGTATTTATTTTAAAAAAATGCTGGAATTTCGACAAGTGCAGCCTTAAAATTTGAATATATCCAACTGAAAAGTTTCCCACCTCTGTTGGAATGCAATTGGTTTGTGCTTCAAGTTCATCAACGTAACCCGATTCTATGTCCGTTAAATTAACCGTTTCCGAGCTAACTTGATGGGATCATACTACAGTTGAGAGAGTGGTGTAATGACACACGACATTAAGTTTTACCAATATCGGTTTTAGTGTGTAAGCGCTATTTTCAAGAGGCTGCCACACCATGGAGAAGTCTGTCTCTTTCTTAAATAGGGATTGAGAGGAGGAAGAGAGGTGTTTGCTGGTAGTTAGGTCGAGATGAAAACAATACCAGTGATTGCGAACCAGGTGAGGGCGAGAACTGGGAGAATTCATGACGAATCGGTCCCACCACGAGCCAACTCCGTTGAAATTAACCATAGTAAAGAGAATGGTGTAATTACATAGTACATTTAGTTTTACCTATACCGGTTGAAAAGTTTACGTGCTATTTTCAAGAGGCCGCACCAAGGAGAATTCTGTATCTTACTTAAACAGAGACTGGAGGAAGAAAGAAGGGGTTATTTGGTGGTTTAGTAAATGGGGAAGTAGTCTGAGTTAATATAAATCAGAAGAGGGCGAGAACTATGATGATTCATGACGAATCGGTCCTAGCACTGAGCTCATCGTTGAAACTATGCATAAAATTAACCCTTTGAGTGTGGCCTGACGTGATATCACGTCATGGTTTTCTTCACGCTGGTGCTGATGACGTTATATGACGTCAAGGGTACAGTGAGTGTTCCAGCTTTCACTAGGGGGCCTAGTGAAAGTTCCGTAGAGAAAGCTAGAAGCCTCTAACGGGACCCTTGACGTCATATCACATCATCAGCACCAGCGTTAAGAACACCATGATGTGGTATCACGTCATTCAGCACTGAAAGGGTTAACCGCTCTCCGCTTTAATCTATATATTTTTCCCACCAGCACTGGGTGGCCGTTTGGCACGGGGGAGGATGGGAAACTCTGTGTGTCGTAACCTTACAGGGGCGGAGTGTGGTGTGGAAGGAGGGATGGCCGGCAGAACGTTGGGTGGGTTTCGCCGATACCCGTGAAGGGCGTAGAGATAAAGCGGGAGGAAAAGGAGGTTTGGTGGGGGAGTGGAGGGGGTGAGATGAATCCGGGGATGAAGGCGTAGATGACGGGAAGGTTGTGATAAAAAGAGAACGAATGGAATACGTGCGTTGGGGGTGAAAAAATGGAAGAAGGGGGTGAACTCTGGGATTGAAGGGGCAAAAATTGGAGCTTTCCCTTGAGCAACTCGGCTTGGGACGTGGTCGAGGTGACAATGGGGGCGAGAAATTTTTTTTGCGATCGACGCCAACTGTTCATAGCCTCCCAATCAGGAAGGTCGAATTCGTAGGTGAAAGGATACGAGTCGATTATAATGTTGCCGAAATTAGGGAGTTTTTATTTCCCTAATTTGCTTTCCATTCGTTTCAGATCCTGCGCACTTGGTGGCGCACATAGAAACAGATCCGATTCCGAGTTGATGTGCGCTGAGCTTTTGGACGTTTGGTAGTTAGAGCACAATATCATATCACGAAGATATTAATGAATTTGGTCTCATTTTAAAGAAAAATTTCCTACCCTTCCGAATACATGATAATATTAGCCTCTTACCAAACTCTTTTCCGAGATATTTGCCAAATCATTCCAGTCATTTGCATGGGAAAGGGTACGTTTCAAACTGTGTGGAATAAAGGTTGAAATCTGGGAACGAGGGGAGGTAAGGAGTGAGCGGTAACTGGTAATAATTTCCGAAAATCTGATTTTCTCTGCAGGGTGATTGGAAGCTACACTGCTGGAAGGGTGGTAAATATATATATATATATATATATATATATATATATATATATATATATATATATATATATATATATATATATATATATATATATATATATATATATATATATATATATAAATATATAAAAGGAATACTGCTGCTACACATTCTCCTATAATGACTGGTGATTGGGAAATATACTCTCAACTCTTTCCCCTTTATAACCGCCCATGCCCATAGCCGCCCGATTTTAAATATACCTTACCGCCTTAGTCGCCCCAAACCACCCCTATCAGTTCAGGATGTGAATTGGATGATTTACAAGGTTGAAATCTGGGTAAAGAAGTTATTTAAATGCAAACGTGAAAGGGTTATAACACTGAAATCTTCCACTACGTATCTGCCACGAGTTTTTGGCGAGGACTGTTGCCAGAATTATTTTTTCCATATTCGCAGGTTTCCTTGGTTGTTAGTAATTTCTCAGGAAGCACATTAATAGGGGCTGTGCAGTAGAAGTGGTTGCGAAGACCCATATTGATAGGACTTCGAATATATCGAATCGAACGACCTTGCTCCTTAGTGCTACCACTGCGTTGTCATCGCCTCATCTCAGCCATTCTGTTGAATGGCTTTATCAAATCACATTTATTCATAGTCTGTTTGATCAATTCCTAAGTGCAGCTGGATCGAAGTTTATATGAGACGCATAAATGTTTTATTCCCAAGTGGTGTTTATTTCTCCATCTCTACATTATAGAAATCGTCTTAATGAAAGTGAGTGGATAAATCAATTTAAGATTGGTGAAACTTTGATAGACGTAAATGACGATACTAAAAATGTATACTTGCCAGCAAATGGAAATTCTGAACTGTTGCGCGTAAGATAAAGTTGTGGCCCTGAACCTTTAGTGCGTTAATATTAGATATATGATATGTGGATCTTATTTTTACATAATATTCTCCAGCAGAAAAACATAAAACTCAAGAAATATGCAAGATCTGGGACGATTCAGTCAGAATTAATGGATTGCCTAAAATGAAGAGGGGTCAAAATTATCCCTTTCGTAACTCAAGTGTCAACTATTTGTAAACTAAAAGTCCGTTCATCTATTTTCCCGTAAAAAAACCTTCTTAAGGTGTTAGAATCCATATTGAAATGAATGTAAGTACTCTATCACAATTATTTTATTAGTACATGGTCTGAAGACGAAAAGTTTCTTCAAAAGGTGGTTTGAGCGGTAACCGTGGGTCACTGACCGCACACTTTACTAACTTTCAGAGAACTTTAAAAAGAATAATTCCTGCCCCTCACTCCACTCACGCACGTATCATAATACGATAAAATAACCATTCATGTAGTGACCAATATGACGCAAGAAATTATACTTCAAAATTTTCGCTTTAATTAAAATATAGTTATGACACGGATTTACGGCGCGGAATAAGAAACGTAAGCAAACCATATGTAAATACATTTTTTTACTCGGCGTGATACCTCGATGCTTGTTAGCCGCTATTATAATTATGAGAAATAAATTGTTTCGCTTTTGGAGAAAAACTTCACACACTTAATCGAATTGTTTCGAAATATGTGTCTTAGCAAGACGTTACCAAGTGGGCATATTAAACATTTCATCAAAGTAAAAGCTTCAAGGGATACGCTGGTAACTTTCGCTCCTGTGCACTTCCCATAACCGATGAACTACGAAGAATTATGAAAAATGAGTTCTAACATGAAAATACAGCTTTTCCGGAACCGTTACCATAAGGTGAGGAATGTTTCTTCAAAGTTTGCCTTGATGTCACATCCTACATTTACTAACACGACCGCTTTAACCTTGATTTGATATCTACTGGTTATTAATACTCCTTACTTATACAATCATGACCGATGCATTTAATCATCCAAATCATGAATTCGAAGGGCATTATTATCCTTTATTAATATGATTGGAGCGATTTTTGTTAATGTACAGACTTCCGTGAAACTTGGTGTAAGCGTATTCATCAGTAAAATGCATAGATAAAAGCTAGAAAAATTGCATGTTACCGATTGGATATCTTCGCAATTTAATGCTATTATGACACAACGCCCTACGGCATTTGACATACATTTCAAAATATTTCGATGACATGCGTACAGATTTTATCCTAAACACGAAAAAAGTCATGACAATGCATAAATTGAAACACCAATTTTGAATATTATTTTTCCATAATTTTTATTGCAACTTCAGTGGTAACTTTCGACGCATATATCGATTTACATAAGTTGAGTGTGGCCCAAGAATGGTTTTCGACTTACAAGGAAGTTTTTCGACTAATAAGGTTATTTAAATAGGCACTAAACGACTCACGATTCGCGCTCCGACCATCTAGAAATTAGCGTACAGACGCTAGTAACTTAGTGCAGCTCTTCCTAAAGTCGACAGTTAACATATCTTGGGGTCTGCCAGCCCATGCATGTACGTGGTTTCCATTCTTTGATCCATCGCTTGCAATTGCACCCACGAAAATCATCTCCAGACACGATGGAGCTTGCTCTCTCCACTCTTAACCCTTGGATTATTTGTCCGCTCACCATTGGCGGAAGGCATATTCCAGCTTTATCTTCCGTGTTATGCCCAACGCTGTCTGGAGCCGATGACACACTCCTTCCAACCCTCCACTTTGCGTTCAACCTTACGAGTTCAACTCCACTGCTTCCTCTCTCCCTCTATGCGTTGGCATTTCAGATTTATGTGCCTCGAGCGAATTTCCCCACCCAACTTCAAGGAAACTCTCCTCGGTTTTCTCTACAATCTACATCCACAAGTGCTCTATTAAAATGTTTGCCGCTTCAAGAAAATACAACCAGATTTATCCACTTCTAGACTCGCAGGAAAACCCTCGAAGTTCTTCTGCTTCATCCTGAGGCGTTTCATAAAATCATTCAAAAAGAAATTTTTCATGAGTACTCATTGTTGAATGTGGTGCGTGAAAATTAATGCTATTCTCAGTTTACATAACTTGCCTCAGTTCAATGATATTCAACTAAAATACAAGAAATATGCAGTGAAATATGCTTACTTTATAATGTAAGATACCTATTACAACAATATGGGAAATTTTGACCCCAGCCTCTCTCTCCTCTGTTTCATTAGAGTTTTGTCATTATAGAATGGGGTTCTATTGTCTTTAGTTGTATTATTAGAGACAGTTCGATGGCCGAATGTTAATACCCAAGGATGAAGACCAAAAAGACCAAGGCTTCGCAAGAGGAAATCCTAATTCACCACATCCTATATGTTGAAATGGCATATCTCCGTACGTTGATATAAGCATTTATTCTTTAAAAAAATTGGACAGTAATAAATGAAAGTTGATATTTTTGAAACAATTAGCATATGACTTCAATTGAAAACGTCTATTTTTCTTTACATTATCGTTGGTCGTTCAATCCTAATGTTGTTTGACTACAGCGCTCCACCCTTCCATATCTAATGCTAGGTCCCTTACTTTCTGGTAGCTCTTTCTATGCACTTCTCTCTTTATTTGGTCCATGAACTGATTCCTGGGATTTTATTCTGGAAAACTTTTACTTCTATTTAACCTTCAATTACATTCTTCACAAGCCCATTGTGCCTCAGGGTGTCCAATCCATCTGGTTCATCATACCTGTATTGTGCTTTATATGGTCCTTTCCTCTTCTACTCTTCTGTAAAAGTTTTCATTTCTAATTTTATCCGTCCATTTTATTTAAAGCATCATCCTCCTGTACCAGGTTTCGAAGGCTTTAGTCTCTGATGGTCAGATTTTCTAACTGTTTATTCTTCCGATTTATAGAGTGCCGCGCTCCACACGAATGTTTTCCTTTATAGTTGGAAGTAGAAGTTTTGCTAATGAAAACATAATATTTCAAAGGGATCAAATTGACCCCCATCGGTACTTATTGGTGTTCCACAAGCTCCAGTACTTCTAGTGTTAACGTAGAGCCTGCGCCATTTTGCGGTTAATGTTCATCTAGCTATAGAACTGAGTCTTGGAAAGCAAATAATCTTTTGCAATAAGCAAAGCTGAAGAAATAGACGTATGCGGAGGGGAACCACGTTTCTAGTGATGAAGACTGAGAACGGTAGGACGGGTAGGAAGGAGAGGAGGTGGCAGAGGATGGCTAAATAAAAAAAGGTAAAGCAGTGAAATAGGAGAGGCGCGGAATACCGAGTGTTCTCACGTACGTTTCTCGAATTGTCTATTCCGATTTGGTAGGCAGGGCCAGAGTGCGGATTGGGTGCGGGGCGAAGAGAGTTGGGTTGCGGGGAGATAAAAGTGTTTTGTCGGAGGGTTGTGGGAAGGAGGGATGGGTAGTGGAGGGATGAGGAGGGGGAGGAGAAAAGGGCGGAGAAGGGAAGAAGGTGAGGACTGCAAACCTGCGAAGGACGGGGGCGCCGTGTACGATGAATCTCACGGGTAGGGCTGGTAGGCGAGGGCAGGGCGCCCTGCCGAATCTGGTGGAAAACAGGGCCGGTGGAGAAGTGAGAGGTCGCAATAGGGGCGGAACGGATCCGGAGGATGAGGCGGAGAGCGAGCGACGGGTTTGCTGGGGTAGATTGAGATTGCGGGCTTAGAATTATAAAAAAAAGAGAAGGTGATAAGGATGCTTTGTGGAAAGGAATTCCTGAGTTTCCTCTTCCTCTTTTTCCAGAATAGGCGAGAATGGCCGAGGAGAACTCGAGGAGAATTTTTTCCGTGCAGGAATTCAGATTTTATTGTGAAATTGTTGGTTATTGGTTGGGATTTTGGTCACAAATCCGTCATTGGTGGTGTGTTATTAATAACAAAGAGGATTTGAATTGGATTACGCTTGAAGTTTAGTTTGAGGTCTGATATAAAATATTGCCTCATATCACACTATCATTATTAGAGTATATCAATCGCTGGAAGACACGAAGTATTATAATTTATGTTTTTATTGCTGTCGTTATGAGCCATATGAGTATTCCAATGGTACGCATTTGGTATATCAAGTAGTCATTTTGTTTGGCACTTATTTGTTCACTTCATTCCAACCAGCCTAGATTTTGTGTATTAAAAAGCCTTAAATTATTCCTTGAGAAAAGTGCTGAGGCTAGAAGTATATCAGAGCTGAGGATTTCCGATATCATCCTTTCAATGTCAAAAATATTATTGACTCAGTATGTAATTAATTTCAACTAATTATACTTCCGATATTAAATATTCCTATGAAATATGACGCTTGCGTTCTTACTATTGGAGATACTCGGTGTTGAATATATTGGGTATATTATTACAATTTGAGAGCCTCAATTATAGCTAGTCAATTGAATTCTATCATCTTATATATCTTTCATATTCTCCCACTCATTGTTGCTACTTGACACCTACAGCTGCAGTTCCGATGAAAATGTACGTACATGCTTTAAGAAAGTATGAATAATCTTGTGTGAACGATAAAATGTCGTCTTGGAAATAATGTATATCCAACGGCGATCGAATGCTTCAACTCGGAATTGAGTGATTCTGGATGCATTAGCAATGGCGATGGCAATTCGTGAGAAATGAAACCTTAAGCGTTCGATCGCAGGGATGAAGAAAAAAAAACTGGAAATTCTCTCGGCAGAGCAGAGGTGTTGTATGCGCTGGGAAATAGAATGCAGTTGCTGAATATCGAGGTAATTACTGCCGCACAATACACGCTGAGCGGCGTATTCTTTATCCGAGTGACGCGCTGGGACTGAAATAGAAGCTGAAAGAGGACTGAGGTGGCGGAAAGTGATAGGGGAAGAGGATGGTGCAGATATGGCGAGGGAGACAATGAGAATGTAAACACGGATTTCCCCTTGGCTTGCAGAACCGAGAATACGTGAGGGGTGAAGGTTGGTTAGAATTATGAGGGTTTATCTGGAGGAAAACCTGCTGAAAAAGGAAGAAAAAAATATAACAGGCTGGGTTTTCACGGCGCAAGTGGTGTTCACCTCCCAGTGTGCCGGAAAAAAATACAGCCGATTGAACTCGGACGGAATAACTGAACGAACGAAAGGTTCCCACGAATGAGAGAATTCTTGGAGACTTCACTTGCGGGAGAGAAATAAAAATGGATTATTTGCTGGGTTTTTGTAGGTTTCAATTAAGCACGCCGCACAAAATGGGTTAAGTCATTAGATAAAAGCGTGGACTAGAATGAAAAAATAATGTTAGCGAATATCAAGTTATAACATTCGGTGTGCTTTGAGCAAATTACGAAAAGAGGCCTGGAACGGGTCGGTATGATACCCAGTATCCTGACTTCCTATCCATTGGGCCCGAGTTCAATTTCCTGAGAGGAGATTTTCGGTGGTATTCCCAAGCCTTCTTGGATGCCATGTGTAGAGCTCAAAACTGCAGCATTCCATCCTTCGGGTGGGACGTTAACTGATTCGTGAAGAGCAGGCTACCAACGACACTGCATTTCTCTCTTTACAACCTCCATAATTTCTCAATAATCCTTCCCCTTACCATTCTATCGACTGTAATTAAGATAAAAGCCTTTATTTTAGGTATAAAGCACCTTAATTTTAACATTTATTATCAAGTAAGGCTCCTACTATTCAATGGTGTAAAGATCTTCCAGGTCATTGGTCATTTAACGAAAATTTATTTGTTAAACAATGATGGATTGTTACATTGAAATACTAAGTTTTAATGGCAGAACGATTACTTTCCTTCACATAACCTTTGTTATCTCGTTTTTATCCGAATAACATTGCTCACAAACTTGCCTAATATACACTAAATATTGAGACATCTTATGTTTTTTTTTCAGCTGAGGTTATCAATAGTATAGCAAGAGTGTTAAGGTTTAAATGACTTTAAACTTTTGGTATTCATCGGAACGCATTGACTGCATACTAGGATGAATGTGGCGATGCTGCCAAGGAAAACTTCTGCTGTTTACCTTGTTTGTCAAATCTGTTTTTTAATTAATATAAAAGTTAGGCGTTTATTATTATAAGTATCACTGATTCAGGCGTAATGTAGTGGAAGTTCGTCATAATGAGAACAGCAATCGCAATTTATTTTCCTTTTTTATTACCAGTACGACGCGTAGCAATGGCAATAAAAAACTGTAGAAAAGTGCGATTGTTGTTCTCATTATCTAATATTATATGTTAAATGTATTAAGCCCGGAGAGCGTTATACCCTTCACGCGGTTAATTCAAAACATGGCATCTTATCTTACCGAAATGGCAATGGAGGCTGGAGTCAGTAATAATTACTGGTTTTCGTTACATGTCAAAAGTTTCGGTTCGACGCTTTGTCCTATAAACTTTTGCCCGTTGGAGTATTTACGTAAAATTCAACAAAAGTAACAGGCTGTACTCAGCCAAAATTTACTTATTACCGCAAATTTTATACATACATACATACCATTCACGCCGTTTTCTTCCGGGGTAGGCACAGTCATACATTTTCACTCATAAATACATATTTGTACACCTAACTCTGCCTCAATACATTCCTCCATACTGACCTATCCACAGAGACCCAGTGTGTCAGTACACCGCATATACCTCCTAGTGGTGTGTCGTGGGCAACGGTGTGCTTGCTCTCAAGGTAGAAGGCTCCTTTCAGAAGGGATCCTAGTTTGGTGGAATAGTTTAAGCGGGCCTAGGGTATTACTATGCTTTGGTTTATCTTTTGGCATACTGGCGAAAATGTGCCATAACTGACCGGTAGAGCGCCGTAACCGTAAAGGCTGGTAACCTTGCATACTCTATTACAACTTACTTATAAGAGTCACAAAGTAGCCTCGTACGGCCGAAGCCATGATGGGCGGCGGAAGCAAATTTTGTATATCTTAGGAAAACAACTATTCCAAACGCTGGTTCCTCCCCAGGAATAAATTTTCTCCTATTTGTTTCACCCAACCAAACGCATCATCATCAAGTTGAAGTAGTCTGTCAGCTGATGTGAGCCAGGTTCTACGATGATTCGAGGGTGTACCTCGTGGGAAACGATAAGGTTTTTTTCTCTCATGAGATCGCAGATAGAGAAATCTGTGTTGTCTCACGTTCTTTTCTGGAGGAATTAGGAATATTCGCTTCCATTGAGTAAATGCGATTCATGTCTGCAGATATTTGGTGCCGCAAGGAAGTTTTTCGTATTGTGTCGGCTGTGACAGTCATATATACATGACGTGAAACCTTTTAATAATGTAAGTAATGGTAGCGGGCGTGACTTCGTGGAAATCCTTCATAGTTGGAGCGTCTGAAGAAATTACAACTTGGCTGTTTCCACATGAGGTTTTATTGTTACCGAACATGGTTTCGTTACAGAGTCTTTCCTTCCGGGGTAGGCACAGTCATTCATTTTCACTCATAAATACATATTTATGTACCTAACTATGCCTCAATACATTCCTCCATACTGGCCAATCCACAGAGACCCAGTGTGTCAGTACACCGCATATACCTCCTAGTGGTGGGTCGCGGACAACGGTGTGCTTGCTCTCAAGGTAGAAGGCTCCTTTCAGAAGGGATCCTAGTTTGGTGGAATAGTTTAAGCGGGCCTAGGGTATTGGTAGATAGGGTATAACCTTGATAATGTTACTCTGTAACGAAACCATGGTCGGTAACAATAAAACCTCATGTGGAAACAGCCAAGTTGTAATTTCTTCAGACGCTCCTACATTTTAATAATGTTAGAAGTGACATTTTCAAATGAAATTATAAAGAGAGAAATATAGCGAATGCAGCCAAACTTGACGATTTAGGTTAGCACTAAATGGTTTTATCAGTTGTACTGCGTTATTGTTGAAATTAAGAAATGTCATGTACATATATATTGTATTTATCCAGTTATGATGGAATTTAGCATCATTGTTTTATCAACTATTAGCTAAATAAACCAGTTTATTACCATGCCTTGTAATATAGAAGTAAATCCGACCTTCGTTTTTTTAAATCCCAGTATAAGTAGATCCTATCCGATTATTGTCATTTCATAGTCACCGTTTGCCCTGTAAGATCCCTCATATTTTTTAGCCAATTATACATACAAATATCCTATTATAGTAAACCAAACTCTGTGTCAATCACAGTTTTATCATTATGAGTACAATCGGTTTCGTGCACCGGATGATAGCGTAACTGCCGCAACCGGATGAACTTACAATAATAAAACTGTGGAAGACACGAAGATTGGTCCATTTCAATGTCGACCTTCCACCAAGTGAAACCTTTAACTTACGAATATCCCAGTTGAAGTGAAAACGTACGAACCCTTGTAGAACTGGACCCTATCCAATTATAGTCATGTATTAGTTCCTTTTTCTTCAGGAGGATTTTACCGTCTTTTGAATTATTCATTGAACGGTTTTAATTACTTTTTTTCCAAATTCCAGATATCTTTACCGCAGCTGTAGGTCTTTTCTGTGGCAGCTTGCCGGGAAATTATGTAGATGTTACCGCCAGCCTTCCTTGATTTAAATAATCCCATGCCGGATATCATCCACGGGCGTAGTAATGAGTTTGAATAAACCTGGTCCGCCCATTCACCCCCTGTCTGTGTGTCATTGGCGATCGTCCCGTAGTTATGGCTGGGTTGTGAAGTAATGGCGTTTGACATTCATCGAGCGTCAGCGAATGAGAGAAGTTGAAGGGAGAAAAGGGTTGGACTCCAACGTCGCTGGGAAGTAACCGCAGAAAGGCTGGATGAAGGTGGAAGAAATTTGAGGCTCTGTGTTATCCATCAACGGCGATGTGTGGTGTGGCGAATGTAAGTAAAGCAGCTTCTTAGTTAAACCTTTGAAAGACCCCTTAGAGTGCCTTGCAAATGGTTCTTCAATGAGTCAACTCGGACTTGTATGATAGTGTAAAGGTCGAAAGCTGAAGTAATCGATGCCGCTCGCACTTGCACGGAAAATCCAGCGGTTTCTTTGTTTTGCCTGCCAGTGACATAATTTCCAATCTTCGATACAAAGGGACAGTAACTCTGTTAACTCATTAAATTATATTCTATTAATCTATACGGTAAATAGTCAATGAAATCTTATTATATAACAAAAATTTTAAAATACCACACTGTATGACTGGAAGGTGTAAAAAATACTGGTAAAATCTAGGTTATATGACTGAAAGTGGAGATTAAATATGTGAACAACGAATAAACTAGTTGGAATTAAGGACTCATTGTTGCCAATACAAATATTTATTTGTTCTTGAAAAAGTTTTAAATACTAACTAACGCAAAAGTAAGCTTCATGAATTTTCTCATATTGGACGACAAAAATTATCATCAGAATTTTGGTACATGATGCAATGTAACTATGCATAATTTATGTGATTTACACAAGTTTATTTAGTCCACGAAAGTCGATGAATAGAACGGATTAGTGTCTCAACTCAATCATTTGAAAATTAAGTCGATTTTCGAAATTGCCGTTATCTATTCTTTACCTTCATCAACCGTTTCTTTGGATTGGGTATCTGGGAAGGCAATCGAGAACTCATATCATTTGCGCCATAGGGGAAGATAAGGGAGGAAGGGTAGAGAGAAACCCGTCGTCGTCATTAGCCTTCACTTAACGAAAGGCGCTAAGGGGACCACGGATTAACATCTCCTCTGACTGGCGGAGTTCTTTTACTTAAAGTACCCTCAGCAAGACATTCAAGTAGGCTTTTCTCCTCTACAAGGATTTGAATCCTGGCCGCCCATGTGGTTAACCAGTACTCCAGCCACCACCACAACCAGATCCCCCCATTACTTCGGGAAACCGCAAGTTGTGTGTAAGCAGAGCGACGCCGTGCAAGTAAATATACGTTTTGAGACATTTCTACACTTTTTGCTTCCGTGTTTAAAGCCACCTTTTCGATGCAAAATTTATATCGCTATGTGATGATGAAATTTGAATATCGCAGCGCGCTTGTGGGTTGGGAGAGGGATGGGCACTGAGGGGGGGAAGGATAGGCCGGGTCGGCTTCCAGCCTAGCGTCCCTTCCTTGCGGGTCGCGGGTTTCCCGGGATATATTTCGCCTGCTCCCGCCTCTCCGCTGACTGCGTGAAATTCCTGCGATGAGGGAAAGTGTTCTACGAAGGGGCGCGGGAGGTATTAAGGGGAGTCGGGGGAGGAATTTTGTATGTGTGTGGGGTCGGTCGGGCTGGCGGGGGAAGGGAGAGTTTGAGGGGGTAGGACCGACCTGCCCCGGGCAAGTCTCCGCGACCATCAGAACTCGTCGGAGGGGAAAGGTCGAACGGTGTGTGTGTGGGAGTATGGTCGGGATGATGGGATGAAATAAAAAAAATGAAAGCCCCAGTGAGGGGTATGCATACGTATTAAGGGCATGGAGCCAGGGTTGAAAAAGGGCATCGCCCTTTTGTGTGCCCTTAGGCGTGATGCTTGAATTTAAATGGTTTTAAATGGCCAGGGTTGCGTGCCATTTGTATCAGCGGATAGGGTGGTACCCCGGCGGTTTATTTTTACGGAAGGCTTTTTGAACTTCTCCCCTCTTTAATGCTACAATTTCAACCCCAATGCCTCCCGAGGAGAGCCCCTTCTCCCCGTACATGAGTCTCCCCCCTGCCTAACCAAGGAGAAGAAAATAATGGGAAAAGGTTTGAAGGAAAGAAATAACGAGATGAACTGAGGAACACCCCCTCGTTGTAACGTACGCCGGGTGTCGTCTTCGCTGCTTCCTCGATTTTCCTCTTTTCCTTAAATCTCTTTCCTCGCCGCTTGCTCCACGTTTCATCCAGCGTTTTGGTATTATATATCTGTCTTCATCATCTACATCTACGAAATACCGTACAAGCTACCTCTAGGGTGATTGACTGGGGAATATTTCATACGAGGCTTGCAGCACTCATATCAGCTGAAATCAGAGCCGCGAACTTTACCACTACCGCTAGGGGCAGGCCAAGAGCGGTTGGGGTAACAATGAGCGGTCAGACCAGAAACTAGGAGAGTGCTGCTTAGA
Source organism: Ceriagrion tenellum (assembly GCA_963169105.1). Lineage (NCBI taxonomy): Eukaryota > Metazoa > Arthropoda > Insecta > Odonata > Coenagrionidae > Ceriagrion > Ceriagrion tenellum. The sequence continues at coordinate 110,946,004 of OY720633.1, read as the reverse complement.
CGAACATACTACACTATTTAAGCACACTTTCTAAGATACAGTAGCATACTATTTACTACCATGCAGTACCCTATTTAAGATACAACAGCTGGTTAGCGTTATTAATGCAAGTGATTAATTGTACAATTTGGTAATAACTCATGCAACAGGTAAATCATTGCGTAAATTTCATGCGGAGTTAGTTGTTAATAATGGTGTTTAGATATTTAACACACGAGCAAACCTTTACCTAGTGAGGGTCGAGTATCCCAGAACTGACCTATAGCTAATATTATGGTCCATTGTTACATGTGGAAAAAATGACATTGTAAGTCTATCGATTCTGCAATATATTTCCTTAATATTATGCCTGTGTTCATTTCTACCGTAAAGTTCGGCTATAGCAGAATATGTCGAACGTCCAGAAAAAAATAACCTACGTCAAACTCTCGTAATTGATTAACTCTATATTTTTCTCTTCGATCAGATAGAGGTGCCTGTCCTAAATCCCGCAACAGCTAGGTAACATTGCTCTGTTTATTATTACAATTGTTTAACAAATGTTAGTGCCCTCCGCTGTATTCGATCTATATCTGAAACTAGTCCTCCTTCGTAAGGGATCTTTCGTGTCGCTGGTTTCTCTAGAGTACGGTGCGAGGGTTTTCGATTCGGTGTCCGTTTAAAATTCAGGTGGCCCATGACCGGAGGTTGGGGGAGGATCGGAGGAGGTGGAGAGGGGGGTTATGGTGGGTTAAATCCCTTTTACCCCTCTCTACTGCGTTGAGTAATTATGCGTCGGGGGTAGTCTGGTCCCCAGAATCGCAGACGATCCCCGCTTGACGACGCAAGCACCTATGATTTTACTTCCCCGGGCTTTTATGCGCTATGAAAATTTTACGTTCCCTAAACAGGCCTTCTGTGAGGCCATAAAATTAAAACTGGGACACGAGAGATAAGATCTCAACAAATTCAGAGTCAGGCAGACATTACGAGGGTCATGTCGCTTTTGTGTGAAATTTTTTGACACAAAAACAGAGTTCCCGTGGGATGTGTGTGTGTGTGTGTATATATATATATATATATATATAAATGTTGTCTTGCAGATTAATTAAAAGTATCCATATGCATTGGGTGGCATATATATGTGTGTATTTAAAATGTTTTAATGAAATTGCGTACATGTTTTACATAGCGTTACATATTAATTTGCTTTTTTCAATGTTAAGGAAAATTTTATGGAATTTCCTCCCGGCTGCTCAAGAGAAAGAATTTTTTCTCCGCGTAAGATAGGGAGTAATGTTAATATTTCTGGATGAAATTGGGGCCGAAATAGTCTGGGATGTATTTGAGGTCATCTTTTTTAAGTCAATTTCTTTTATTTAAGAGATAAATCTATTCCTATCATCTGTTTTCCAACCTTGCTATTTTTTATCTCGGTCTGTTAAATAGATGACGATATATCTTGCCGATAATCTACTCATCAGGTTTTGTTATCCCTTGTTCCGGGTAATGAGGTCCAGGCCTTTCATTGTGTCCGCCCTGGTTTCCAAGGATTACTAGGTCCTCATGAAATCGCGCAGCATCAGCTAAGCTGAATACAAAAGAGCTACTATTGTAAGTTATTTAGTGCAGATTTGCAATCTTTCTAACTTATATTTTGTGGCAATATCTTAAAAACAAAATTTCTACTAAAAATCACATTATACAGAGAACTCATGAATTTCAGCTCTAAGCGGTGAATTGCTCGCGCTTAGTTGCCATTTTCATCAACAGGTACTGTGTTTGTCGAAGTTTCTATGGTTTAGAGATTTATTTACGATTGATTGAATTATAGTGGTTTTTATCCTGGCCTTACTCGGCTTGTCCTCTCAGTAGAGCGTATTATATCCTGGGAGGGAGCATTATGACGATATAAGTAAAACCTCGAGATTATAATTACAGTGGAAACAGGAAATTGTTATTATGTATACAAAAGAGCTACTGTTGCAACTTATCAACAGCAGAGTAGCAATCTTGGTATTAATATTTTATGGAAATATCTTTATAAACATTAAACTCTCATGAACATTACGTTATACAGAGTACCATCATGAAGTTTTGCTCTTCGATCGCTGCATGGCACGCGTTTGGTTGCCATTTTCATCAAGGGTACTGTATTTAACGAATTTAGATGGCTTAGAGTTTTATTTACGGTGAATTGAATTATAGTAGTGTATATCCTTGATTTACTTTACCCATCCTCCAGTTGGAGCGTTTAATCTCCTGGCGGGAAGCATTGCATCTGTGACGAAATGAATAAAACCTTGAGATCATAATTTTAGGGGAAGAGGATGAATATTACGAAGGGCTGCTTCATTAGCGGTGAATGTCGAATGTTTTATTACCAGTTTCATTAAGTATGCCGTATTTATCGGTATTATACGGCATAACATTTAATTTTAATTAGCTAGTCTGTTTTTGAGCCTGATTTTGTGGCAGGCGCTTTGAGGGCCTGAAACGTGGGCCTTTGGAAAGGAGGACGAGAATAGGATGAAGGCATTTGTAATGTGTGTGTGGAGAAGGATGGAGAAGGTTAGGAGGACGGAAGAGAAAATCAACGATGGAAGTGCTTGAGATAGTTGGGAAGGATAGGAAATTTCCGACTGAAATCCGTGATTGACCGTCTAGCTGGTTGGAGGAAGTAATAAGAGGTGATGGGTTGCTCGAGAGTGTGATAGAGGGAAGGAATTCGGGCTAGCGAAGAATGGGAAGAAGGAGAAGTTTCATGGACGGGATGAAGAAGGCGAGATCGTATGCTTAGGCGTAAACGGAAATAATAGAGGTAGATATGACCCTGAATGTATAGAAAACCGGGAGGACCTTCTTTGGCTTTCAACAAAACTTACCGTTAACGGTAGAATTCTTTAAATAATATATTAATTTACAGTTGCGAAAATGCATCTCATTCTCTTTTCGTAGTTCACGTGGTCTAAGGTCGTTGCGAAGGGAGACATTTATCGTGATTTAGAGGGAGATATGTTAAATTAAACCATGGATTAAATTATTGTGATTTTACTTGGCCCGTCCTCTGAGTGAGGCGTATAATATCCTGGGGGGAAGCTATGTGGCTGCAACAAAATGAATAAGACCTCGAGATGATAATTAAAGGGGAAGAGGCGAAGGTTACGAAGGGCCGAGGAAGGCATGATGGGGGGTGGGTGGGTAAAGGAGCGGGGAAGATGTGACGACTAGTGCGTGATTCCTCTCCGGATGAAGGTTGAGGGGTAACAGGTTGGAGGGGTGGATTTTGTGATAAGGGGTTTAAGAGAGCATTCTTCACTCCAAGGTTAGAGGTTGATGATGATTGAAGGGAAGGAATTGAGGGGGAAGAATTTCGAGGGAAACGGCGTTTGTGGATAGCGAAGACGGATGGAGACCATCCCTTAACGCTGCGGGGAAGATGAACATTGAGTCACATCCAGCCTTGAGATTTAAAAACCATTCCTCACTGGGAAAAGGCATCTCTCGTGTGTCCCCTGGGAATGGTAAGGAAAGGATGTAATCTTTTATGAGAAGTGTGTCTGAACTAATGTTTTTCTATGAGGACTCTCTCATTTTCATGGAATCTACGCTCCGAAGAGAACCACCATAATGAGGGCGGAAGAAAAAATGTGTATTAATGTTTAATTTAAGATAAACATGAATGTGTAATCAAAATTTCATAATTAAGACGGAACTTAATATGAACTTAATTTTTGTGAAGTGGCATTATAAATATATTTCATGTGTGGTTAAAATTTAGTTTTAATTTGAAAAAGTATTTTTTTCTGAGCTAGATCACATGCTGGCTCTTCGAAATTTTACTATGAATGTAATTCTGCCCCATATCAAATCCTTGAGCAGTAGCGTTATTTTTCACGCAACACTTGTGAGTTAAATTGGTGAAATCAGGTATATGTCTTTGGAGCCACAGAATATTTTGCCCCTAATGAGTTAGCGAAGTGGGTGGTGAGGCAGTTGGAATTTTGCTGATTGGGGAAAAACTACGAGAATATATTACTGAAATTGTAAGAAACTTGAGAAATGTTCCTAGCGCATTACTAATTACCAATAAAAACATGTACCAATCTTTCTTGCTTTTTCTGTGAGGTAGCTTTCAGAGCCCTGTTACTGGACATGGCTGAAAGCCCGTTTTACAAGAGGGAAGGGAATGCACAATAAAAAACCGCATGTTTTTCTCAATTTGGCGTGGAATAATTCTTGAATTTAAGCACAGCTATTTTGCCATCTCGCGTTGATGCATTCACGAATGCAATGCTGCAGTTCACCGCCTAACTCGACGCAAATGGAAATGCACGTTCGTGCTTACATCAGTTTGTGCAATAATTTGCCCCGTGTAAAACTATAAGCATTTATTATTTTTTCTTTCCCAATAATGCGCAACTTACCTACCCTTGCAAACTATCTACACCTCGCTTATATTTGAGTACCCCAGAAGTCAAGGGGTCTAAGTAACAAAATCGTTGTTTTGAGAAAACTTAAGTCAAAGTTGAACATGTTTGGTACAACCCAATAAGTAGTTAAGAGGCATTACCCTAGATAGCATCACCTGTCAAGAAAATCACTTGAATCCCTTTACCACCTAAAAGATTTATATTTTCACATCCAATTCCTGTACCTAACTCATTTTTTTATGTCACCTAGACCCCTTGACTTCTGGGGTCCACATTTATGATCTGGCTTAATTCCTGCCTGCCTGTTATTCCTCCTCTTGTGAGAGTTTTCAATCTCGAATAAATCCGTTGGTACCCTGAGATAATCTCTTTTTCAGGTATTCACAAGTATGATACCGTATGTGTATTTAACTGTTATCTGTTCCAACAAATCGAGTGGTATGCTTTCGTACTTTTCCATTGCTGAAGCTTCTAGCGTATATAATTTCATTCATCCTTCTGCTATTTTCAGAGCAAATATCTCAAGCGACCAATGTGTGATACATCCATCCGACGAATTTGATTGTCCAAACGTATCAGGCTTTCTGCGTGAACTACGTGGGAAGAAGATTATTGTGGGTGTTGCTATTTTACGCATTTTAAAAATAGCAATTATTCTTTGACCTTCTCCGTACGCTTTAACCATGTTTACTCATTCTATTGCTCAATTATAAACTCGAAAAAATTCATAACTATCTTGAATTCTGGGAAACTATAGCGAGAAATCATTCTCTGTTCTACAGTTTCACCGTTCTCCCTCAATTTATTTCCCAAAATAAACTATAAAAGTTTAGTGCGCCTTCGTCCTGATTGCATTCTTGGTAGTTCACAGTAGTTATTTGTGAGCCCGTCTACGTACTACATTGGTTTTTTTAAGCGTATAAAAGGAAGGCCCTCAGTTGAAAAAGTAATAGATAAATGATACTTTGCTCTGGTGAGACCACACCTCGAATACGCCGCGAGCATTTGGGACCCTGGCCATAAAGATTCAACCAAAAATTTAAAAAAATAATACAAAAAAAGCTGCACGCTTCGTTAAAAACTGCTACGAACTAGCATATAGTGTCTCACAACTTTTAGAGGAATTAAGGTTGGGGCCCCCAGAGACTCGGAGGCCTCAGGCTAGACTCAGCGTGCTTGAGAAATTCAAAACTAGTGTGCTTCACAGCAACACAGAGAATAATATCATGATGTCTCACTATATATTTAGGTCATACAGAAGCAGTAAAATAAGAGAGATGCACTGCCGAACAGATAGGTACAAAAACTTGTTCTTTCCGCGCACAGTAAACGATCTCAATAAAAATTGAACTCTACTAAATACAATTCCATATTACATGTCACCATTTCTCCTTCCAAAACATTATCCAGATTAACTTTACCCTATTGTCCTTAAACCCCCTGCCACACGCCCACGTGGCGGCTCGCAGGGTAGTATGTAGCTGTGGATGTAGATCCTACCGTTTTACTGCCTACGAGACTTTGTATTTTGAACGGAGATATCAGTGCTGATGCATGTGATAATATACAACAGAATCTGATAAAACATTCATTTCAGTTGTTCGTGACGAATGCTCTGAATTTTATGCAACGTTACTCTTGTTATCAGGAAAAACGCTACGAAGCGTTTATGATAGAAACAGGTTCTAGTTAAAAGGCTTTGTGCCATTATTCTCTTCCATTCTTTTGGGGTTAAATGCGCGTGTAGTGCCTGTGATTTTGCCTGTAAAATATCCACGTATCAGTGCATTTGTGAGCTATGTTCTGAGGTGAATCCCCTTTGTCCCTACGGCGGAACGAAGAAAAGGCCTTTCCAATGGCTGGAAGGAAGTTTATGAAAGGGAGGGGAGTTGGGAATGGGGACTGGTGAAGGAGAGGAAAGGCATTATTTTACGAAGCGAACGAGAATACAAGGGGTGTAGAAAAGCCAGGGGGGGGGGGGAGGGACGCGACAAAGGGAGGCCTTGCATGTACTCCAACTTGATGACATTGCATAAGAATCGTCGCTTCCTTTAAACCATCCGCTCTTACCTTCTCATCCACTCCGCGCCACCTCCTTTTGTGTCCCGTCGGCCGTTTCCGTTCCTTTTGTCTAGGAATGACGAATTTGCAACGTCTCGGGGTAAAGGAGTGTTTGTGAGGCTGATGAGCAAAGGGGGTGAGGGAGTCGCCGGGGATGTGGCACGGGAACGAAAGCGGGAGATAAACTGCCGACTTCGGAGGCGAAAATGTCCTTATTATCGCGGAAGATGACGAAGGATTAAGGATTTAAAGAAGTCGAGTCCATTTTTGGAAGGGAATCGTAAAGGCGAAGTTCTATAAGCGGGTTACTGTGTCATGGCACGTGACGTGATTTTAACTTCAATTTATTTTTCTTTATTTATTTTTCAGGCTTTTGTTCGGATTTAAAATTGGCTAGTAAGGCATTTTGTATGGGAAATATCAATTAATTTGTTTGTTCTTACATTTTATTAATGAAGACCTAAAAATTCCCTTTAGAATTTGGATTTGGAGTTGTTTTGAAACAATCTTAAATCCTAAGTTTTCTTGAGCAACGTACTTAAGTAATATTTCAAATCCATTTGTGTCAAACTCTTTTCCGTAAATCTCACAGAGGTATTTTATTATTTATTTATTGGAAAAAAACGTCGCATGCAGCATGAAGCCACATAGTGAAAATACGACAAACAGAAGCATTGCAAAAACGCAAAAACATAACAAGAAGATGGTAACAAATCATACTCAAACATAGGGCGGTAATAAAATTACTTAGTTTGGGAATGACATATGGCCTGGTTAGCAGACGCGATAGAATATTAGATAAGAACGTCGATATTTTCAAGAAGGGAATTTAGAAGAGAAGAGAGACGTAAAATAATTGCTTGGTGAGTGATAATTAGGGAGTAGGGATAGGGAACAATGTGTTGAGTAGGTAATGGTGGGTAAGGTAGATATTCTGAAATTCATGAAGGAAACAAGGTCAGGGTAGTAAATTGTTGAGTTCAGAGTGCTATGGCTAGATCTTATATCAGTATTAATGCAGATATTATCAAGATTAGTAATGGAGAGTTGGAGCAATGCCGCATCAGAGCGTAGGTTGTGGAGACTTGGGTTTTTAACAATGTTTGTGAGGAATTTAGTGATAGTACCGTTTTTGGGATGGATATAAAAATCTCATTTGACGTTAAGAAAGTATAGTATTGGAAATGTCATTGCAATTGGGGCTATTGAGCATATGTTTGTTCCATTTTCGGAGCATAAATTTGATATAGCCTCAGATGTTTAAGTTACTAACCAAAAAACTATTATATGGAATCGCGATATAATATCGAGCCATTAGGATGTAATTAAGACGACTGAAATGCCTGCAAAACGGTTGTCCATAAATATGGTGAAATGAGGGGAGAACCCGAAAGATACGAATAAACATGAGAACCGCTGAAGCCTTCGTAATATATTCAAGCCATTTGAGCCTGGCTTTGGAAGAATTGTAATGAGATAATAATGGAACTACTATGCAGCAAGTTTATTAAAACTTGAAAAAAATAGCATTAATTGTTATCATCTTAATTCAATTCCTGGCTTAAAACTGAGTAGCCAAACGTGCGATGAGAGCTATTTTCTGTTCCAGCAAATGTGACCCGAGGGACTACGGAAAAGATTTGGAATAATATTTTTTTAAACGAAAGCCTCATTATCAGTCCTTAGCCACTTCCTCAGGCTGGTCTATGAATTTAAACCTCATTTCATATTTGATTATCTTGGATTTTGTAAAATACTCATTATTTCTTTGACACATAATTACGTTTTTGGCATTTTATAAATATGTGTGCTGAAGGAGTAGACAAAGGATTGAAGAGAGAATTGAATTTGAAGCAGTTATATACACTGAGTAAAATTATTTTTTTATAGTTCCAGTGTTTTATATGTAGCGATGACAGTTGAATGAAGAAATGTTGTGAATGATAAAGGATATAACTTGAAAATTCTGCCAAATATATTTAACTTTCTGGGAATCAAATTTCGGATAATATTAGAGCAGCTCAGATATAATAAATCGCAGTAATTTTTCCCTGTCAGGCTATGTGATTACCTCAAATGCGTTGCATATTTTAACCTGTCATGTGCATTCTTCCCTGTGCTCGTGGCTTGAAAATAGAATAATTACTACCATCTCTCCCTCGCCGGTCTTACAAATCAAATTACCTAATAAATTTCTACACAAAAATATGTTGACATGAGCAGAAATTGGGATTTGATAAACTGAGCGGATGCAGCGAGGAAATTCTGGTTAGTTCAGGCGTTTTGATGACAGGAGATGAGTGCTTCTGTTGCTCCAATTCATCTTTTCCGACTCGAATTGTGCTAGGTTGCTTTAAGGTAGTTTGAGCAGCACATAATTTCACTTAGAAATTAATGAATTAGGTCTCGTTTTAAAAAGTTATACCTGTTCTCTACAGAAATGAAAAAATATTAGCCCCTTACCGAATTTTTTTCCGAGATTTTTGACGAAAAAAACCTGCCATTTTACATGGGAAATGGTGCGTGTATGCACTCCAGTGAGACACTAATTGTAATATGAAGAATTTAAATCACATTTGCAAAAAATTAGCAGTTTTTAGTTTGTATGTTTTCTCAACTCTTTTTTTCAAGTAAACCATGTAGTTACCAGAGTAATTTTTTCAGGATCGTAGAAAACCTTCCGTAGTAAAGGAGTTTTAAAGGTACCATAAGAAAAAAATGACTCAAGTTAAAGATTTATGCAGATATTATCAAATAGTTATCTAGAGTTTCAGTCATGCTAAAGTATATATTGCTAAATTAGTAATTCAAATGTAATTAATGGTTCCCAAAGCTGCTGAAAGTTAAATGTATAATCTAATTATATTGTCTCAATTGTGACCAGGGAACCATCTCGCTCAAACTACCTTAAAAAACAGGCAAGCTGCAACAAACAAGGTGTTGACCTTGGTGTAACTCTTCATAACCGCGATCAGGCGTTTGATTTGGCTTCAGACTTAATTTCAGAGGATATTACGTCCAGTTCATGGATTCATTAGAATGTCCTCATTTTAAATTCATCTTCATGCCAACCTTGAGCATATATTTTTTTGCAAAATAATGTGCCGTTTAGCTGGTTACTTCAGCGATCTCTCCGTTTGCGATTATCGACGTGGTCTTTTGTGTCGCAGCTTTGCGCGATGGCCTCGTCCCCCGCCCTCTCGGCCATTGTTTTCAATCGACCTCTGTTCCCGATTGTCTTTGAGAGAATTTTCCTTGGTTAATTATTGTTCCCCCAGTCCTGTTTCTCGCTCTCATTATCTCTACTTGGCGATACATTTGGATTTCTTACGGCGTCGTTTTATATCTTGCAGCCGTCAACGTGTTTTGCAGATTAATTAAACTGCGCGAGCGAGAGAAAGGAAAAAAAGAAGAAAAAAAATCGTGCAGCCACTCTTGTCTATCGGATTAATTTCTCTGCTGCAGTCCCAAGGAACCACGGAGGCTGCGCTGAGCGACCGGCATTTTTTCATCTGCCACCCACTTTTAACGAACTCGGCACAGCATGACAGGTGGCCTCTCCCTGAATTCTTTTATTTTTTTCGAGCGTGTCTCGCTTATAACCTTCATATTTCGTTGGGATGGAAGCGTGGCGCCGTATGGATTTCCTGGCTCTTTAAAAAGCTTTCGGATAACGCTGTCGTTTGGTCTTCATCATCATTTATATATATCTACACACTCATCATCACTCCACTGCAAGAGTGTTCTGGCAGGGGGTGTTAGGTCAGCCGTTAAAAGTAGGGCACAGGGAAGGGAATTTGGGAAAGGAAGGAAAAGTGAGATTTGTTTTGTCGGATTAGTGCCCTCCTCAGTGTTTGACGGAATCATCATTATTGTATCAGCGTTATGAATTTTTTAACCTCTCCGGTTGGCACTGAGTATATCTTATTTTCCGTTCAATAATTCGATAGTCATTCAATCCTATTTTTTGACAGCAGCCCTCCATTCTTTCATGTCCCCTGCTAATAATTTATGACCAGATTTTTCTTATCTTTCATATCCCTTTTTCTCTGGCTTACGTATTCTTTCGTTTGCCGTCCTCTCGGGGCGTGTATACCTAATATATCACTTGTTTTCCCATCAATCTTGCTCCTCACGAATCCATCGCGTCTATAGACGTTACCCAACTATATGGATTTTTTTAATCCATGATTTGTTCGTTTTCTATTATTTAGCTCCCTTTCTCGTTTCTGATTTTACTTTTTTTACTGAATTTTACTTACTCTTTTCATTGATTGCATCCATTTCTATTTTCTTTCTGTTTTCTCCTGATTCGTTTGATCAGTGAAATTTGTTGTGTGGAGAGATATTCGGTGGCTGATCCTCTGAGGACTAGAGTCGCCATTGATAGGATTATTTGAGGAAAATGGAGAAAGGGTGGAGAGAAACCTGGCGTTGATATCAGCAATTGAGGTGAATGTGAAGGATATTACGTCATCAAACTGCAGGTTGACACCCGAAATGACAACCATGCTGTCATTTCGGTCCCCGTTCTTTTCTTAATATGCTTTGGTCAACACGGTGGAGCGGACGAACTCGTTCTTTCCGCGCACAATAAGTGATCACGATAAAAACTGAGTACCATTTAATACACTCCAATTATAAACATCACAATTTGACCTCCCAAAACCTTATCCCTGACACCTTTACACGGCTGGTGTCCTTATACCCCCTGCCACACGCCCATGCGGCGGCTCGCAGGGTAATATGATGATGTAGATTTAGAATTAGCGGAATATTAGAAAGAATATCCACCATTTGTTTGGAATCTTAGCCAGGTAACTCTTGAAACACCTATTGACCTCTTAGTGCTATGGAGGCTACTCAATTTTAAATTAGTTTCATTCGAGAATGAGGAATATTTTTAATTTAAATAAGTAAAAACATATATGCAAGGTGAACACTTACCAAACAAGTAAATGCGTCCTAATTGCTCGTTATTCATTCATGGAAAACGTAGTAAAATTGTAAAATTAGTGCGTCAGCCCGTAAGCGCTGAAGGAAAATCGGGGTTAACAAAGATGGCGAGCACGCCACGCCCACGCTACAGCTTCTAGCATTGGCCACCATGGCAAGCGCTCTCTCCATCTACCTTACTGGTAGCAGCCTACTCTAAACGGAATGCGTTTTTGGTTTAATCTCCCATTGGAAAGAGGTTGCGCTACTCTTGAAGTGCTTATCACGTAACGCCCAAGATGGGAATGGGTTTGTTTTGGTCATACGGGAATGTAATACGGGTTGACTGACAACAGAGTTCATTTGCGTCAATGCTAAGAGGCGGATTCGTTGGTAAGGGAAGGGTTATTTCGGGAATGTGGGAAGGTTTAAGAGAAACGTTGCGACAGAATTGGCCTGCTCTTAAAATTAGCGTCAAGTGGACCTCATTCAGGTCTCATCCGGTGGACAGAATACTGCTCGCACTCGTGGTGACCTACACTCCGCGGCCTACTAGCGTCCAGGATTCCAGCTGAATTTCTCCGATACCGCTGAGATTAGAATCAGCAGCCTCGTGATGGAATATGTACGAAAGTGACTTTTTTTTGACTCATATTGATTATAACGGGACTAGCCACGGATTAAAATTAGGGAGTCACCCGCAGTGCATATATGTGCGAAACTCCACAGAAGAAAAATCATCTCAGCTAACAATTCTTCCTTGTGCTCCTAGTACGGCTTTTCCTCCTGTGCTGTGGCGCTTAACGCACGACTTTTGACTGCTGGTTGCATTGTATGTCCTGTAGTCTGTAGTATCTTGTCCCTTAAAACCTACAACAATCCAAAACGGAAGAGGATGTCTCGGTAGTCCAACAGGCTAAAGCACTCGGCCGGAAATTGAGGGTTCTGGGTTCGAGTACTGGTCCAAACGGATGATTTCTGTTTTGAGATTTCGCTCATAAAAGCATTCCGGATGACCCCGTTAAGTTAATCCGTGACTAGTCCCTGTGTATTCAAAATTGTTCGTAACCGAAATCCAAGTTTTCTGCCACCAGAGAAAACCGGAGAAGGGATTGTGATCTACGACTCTTCCGAGAATAGAACCGAACTACGAGATGGAGAATCGGTATCCTCACCGAAATACACCAAATCTTTCTCCACTTTCGGTTTGTGGTGGACGATGTTATCTGAAATAATGGGTATGTAACGTGGGACGAAAAAGTACAACGGATATCAAGCGAAGAATAGCTCTATCTAAGAAAAGACAACTGCTGCGCTAGAAAAGGATAAGACTACCGACTAGGAAGCAGTAGGTGGACAAATACTCGTGAGGTGTGGCACTCTGTTTACTGGTAGCATGGACCTTTGGAAAAAAGATGACCGGAACACACTAGAGGCCTTCAAAGGGAAAGGGAAAAGTCCGAAGAGGAAGGCTCAGGAACAAGTTAATAGACCAAATGAAGAGGAAAGTATATAGGAAGAGATACCAGGAGGAAAAAGAACTAGCATTAGATAGAGAAGGGTGAACGGCTGCAGTCAACCAGTCTTAGGATTAAACGACCAATGATGACTATTGATTATGAAAAATTTTCTATGGAAATAAAATTAATTCCAGCCATTCTGAACCATATTGAGCACCGTACATTAAAGAAGAACAAGATGGATTGGACATACTCTGAGGCACAATTGGTTAGTGAAGAACGTAATTGAAGGTAAAATAGAGGGGAAAGTCCGAAGAAAGACCCAGGAACAAGTTCATAGACGAAATAAAGAGGAAAGTACATGTTGAAGAACTACCAGAAAGTGAGTAAACTAGCATTAGATAGGTAAGGGAGAATGGCTGCAGTCAACCAATCTTAGGATTGAACGACCAATGGTGACGATGAGGGGCGTGTGGAGAGTTAGCGAGGAAGCTTTCTGGGAGGGAGAGTGGGTGGTGTGGGTGACCGAAGCATAAAGGGGAAATTCTGAAATGGAACGTATGGATCGGCCGTGGCGGTCACTACAGGAAATAAAAAAATATGTGGGAAAAGAGGGAGAGACGGGCAGGAGAGGAGGGATCCTATGTGTCCAAGGGTGAGGTTGAGGAAGGGGGGACGTGTTAGAGGTGGTTTTGGAGGGCACAGAGCGGAGGGACGGTAAAGGGGATTTCAGGAAGAGTCGTAGGGGAAGGGAAAGGACTACGGGATATATAGGGCGTGTGGCGGAGGAGGGGAAAGGGTGGGTGGGACGGGGAGAGGCGCACACAAGGATACTCGCACACGAACGTTCAAAGCGCCCGCTTGTCGAGACGAGAGTGGGGGAGGTTGGGGAACAGTGGGGTGGGGGATGGAGGGGGGGGGGGTACGATGGCAGTGAGCGATGGGAAAAAATGCGGAAGGCTCTCTGTTGGCAAGCTGCGGGAAAGGATGAGTGAGGGAGAGCGGTCGTGAGGGAAGATGGGAGCAGAAGGGGTTTCAGCGTCGGGCGGGGTGTGGAAGAGAGAGTAAGGGAGAGCGGGAGTGGGTGGGGTCACGGCGTCCTGGGGGGAGAGGGGGGTAGGGGGAGGAATTGAGTATGGGAGAGTGAAGGGATGCGGGGTCGAGAGAGGGAACGGGAAGAAAGTGTTGGGAAAGCAGGTCGAATCAGTGTGACCATTTTAGCACTCTCGGACATGGTGTTTTCCCCTTTAGTCCAGCTCTTTTAATTTGCGGAAAAATTTGTGGCCTCGTCGCGTGAATTCCGGATGCATGGAAGGACTAAGGGGCCATTCAAGTATTGCGTGGGGTTGGAATCATCTTACATTGTCTTATGTAGGGGGGGCAGGTATTGTCCCTTGAGAATGACACTAAATTGTTGAAACCGGTCGGGCTTATACCATTAAAGATTTGTGTGGATTTTTACTAAGTGTTCTTATTCCATCTCAATATCTCCTGAACTCGATATTCCACAAAATTAACTCGCAAACTATTTGAAAATATGGGGGTAGGGGGTCTGGAACCAATTTGCGTAACATTTTTGTCCGTCTTGAAACATTGTATCGTTTCCGAGTGAAGTTTAGCAGCAACATGGAGCATCCGCTCGTTAAAGGCCTATCTCACCGCTACACCAATACTCCTAATCTGTCACCTGACTTGCTAGCTACATTACCCCCATGCTCATTAACGTACATGTAACGTCTTATATACGACTGAGAGGGTGGGGGGGTTGGGAAAAATCTTACATAGGGAGAGGGGAGGGGTCAAAAACGGAAAAAATCGTCTTACGTAATATTTGAACGGCCCTTTAACTACGTAGCACTCTCATGTATTCGTTTTTGCTACATTAGTATAAGTGTTTAGGGAAGAACGGTAAAAATGCGTCAGATTTGCTAATGATATTTTAATTCTGTCAGGAAATAATTTTACGCTTAGAGTGTGATGACAACGTTATAGGAAGGAGTGGAGTATTCCCAAGTTTACACTGTCCACTCAAGTGAGCATTTAACTACACCATTCACTTAACTGCACCGTGTAGACGCCCTCTCATCTCTTAAGTGACGGGTCCACTTTAATGGACTTGAGGACCCCGAATTAAGTGGACTCTTGTGATTTAGACAGTGTTCCATGGAGGTGGTCGAGGCATCGTCATCGATAGGTCGAGGAGTTTCGATAGTCATACACATTATGTGTCACAAAGTACCTATACTCTGCTTGTGTTTACACAACTTATATGAGGGGCTGAGTAATTGTGTGCGTGATATTCATCTTAGTTATTACTTCGTGCTGTTATAAGTATTTAGAAACCACCAAAATAAATAAACGCTCGTGCGATGCAAACTTCTTTCCATGAAAGAAAACGGTGTCTAAGGTAGATTTGATTTGTGTGTGTAGACGCTCGCCTACTTTTAAGTGCTGCATTTGGGTAAACCCTACTTACGTGCACATATAGTGTAAACGAGGCATATGGAAAAATACAAATGTTTGGAAAACAAAATGATGATAATAAACGATGGAGAAAGTATGAACTTAAAGATAAAATATGGATTATTAATATTAATTTGTCTTTATTATGAGTGATTTTAGGCCTGTACAGTCCTCTCTTACTATTAACTCATTTGACGAACACAAACACCCATGTCCTGGGCAGTGAATATTCTACCCAGGCGGGATACAAGCCCGTGACCCTCAGGTTAGCCGGCGAGGACTTTACTCCGCCTCCACCGGGGCCGAAGAATGGAAAAAGGTATAGAGACCGAGAATGCTGACAGAGAATTGGAAAAGTGAAGTAGAAATTTATACAAGAATAGCCATTGGAAAGTAAGCTATTTATCAGACGAAAAGTTAATTATGCATCAGCTTAACATTAGAATTGAGAAAAAACTTGTTATATGTTACGTATGGAGTGTTAAGACACACGGCTATGAGACGTGGATCGTGGGCACGGGAGAACGGGTTAGGATTGAGGAATTTGAGCCATATGCATTGGGAAGGTCGGACAAGATATTTTGAACAGGCAGAGGAAGGAATGAGGAAGTGTTTAACGGTACGACAGAAGAGAGAGATCTCCGGAACGCTGTCAGGAATAGACAAGAAAAATGGTTTGGATATGCACTAAGAGGAGAAAGAAATATTAAAATGGCTCTAGAGGGATTGGTTGATAGGGTTATGGAAGAGGAAGAAGAATTCTGCAAGATATAATGATATAAAGGGAGATGGATATGAGGAAACCATTGAGCGAGATAGAGAGGGTTATCAAACGTTATCCTGACGTTGAGTTATCAAACTGTAGCCTGACAACCGAAATTATAACCATATTAATTATTCCTGCTCTTTCCTTAATTTCTTTTGGATAGGAAAACGGAATGGTCAGATTTCCGGAAGTATTGTATGAGCAAGCATGTCCACCATCTGTTTGAGATACAAGGCAAGCACTTCCTGAAACATACAATGGTTACCTGGTGCTCTATATTATGCTCGATTTTTCCATAGTTCACCGGAAATGCGGAATATTATTAATTTAATAAATAAAAGTATATGAGGAATACCCATATTTAAGGAGTAAATGCATGCTGATTTTTAGTTTTCGATGGAAAGCATCATTCATTCATTGGTCGTTCAATCCTAAAATTTGTTGACTGCAACCCTCCACCCTTCCCTAATGATGGTTCCCTTACCTCCTTTCTATGTACTTTCCTCTTCATTTGGTCCATCAACTTATTCCTGGGTCTTTCTCTGGGGTCTTTTCTTTATGTATTACGTTCAGTTATGTTCTTCAAAACCCATTGTGTCTCAGGGTGTGTCCAATCCAACTGGTTCTTGCATTTGGTCCTCTCCGCTTCTACTCTTCTGTAAACTTAATCATTTCTTATTTTGTCCGTCCATTATATCTTAAGTATCCTCCTCCACGCACCAGGTTTTGAAGGCTTCCTGTCCGTTCTTGTCAGCTTTTCCAATGGTCCATGCTTCCGATCCATAGAGTTCTACGCTTTACACGAATTTTGTCACATAATCTTTCCTGGTTTGTAGCCCTATATTATTTTAGCTTAGTAGCTGTCTTGTTACAATGAAGGCATTTTTTAGCTACTCTCCGCTTGATGTCAGTTGTACTTATTCCGTCCCAAGTGATGGTACTTCCGAGATAGGTGAAGGAATCCACTAGCTTAAATTTTTCTCCTCTCACGGTGACTTCTACATTCAGCCTCTTTCTTCCTCGTCATCATAGCATTGGGGAAATAGCGTGTCAACCCGTAACAGCTAACGGAAAATCGGGGTTTAACAACGCCGGCCACGCCTTCAGTACATCTTTTAGTATTGGCCACCAAAGCGATCTCGACGAAGGAGACCAAGGAGCGGGCCTGGGATGAAAGATAACGGAGACAAAGACGGTAGATGGGATCTGATACTTGGCAGAATACCATATAATGATGACGTGATGACATTTGGCTAGGTCATTGGTATTTATTGCTCGCTATGCATTAAGCACTAGGCCATATTTTCGATTAGCCCTAGCTTGATGCGTGAGCGTAGAGATATAAAATAACTAAGTCGTCTTATCGATTGATTCTGGAAGTGAAGATTAAGCCTTTTTTATTTCTGCTTTAAATAAATGAATCTAACCTCCTGGGCATGCTGTATGTTGCCCCTGCGCAATTAGTTGTGAAGATAGAAATAACACTTTTTAATGGATTTGTTTTTCTTTTTTGGCTTGTAAGTTGATTTTTATTTATTTTTTGGTCTATGAAAGTGGGCAAGAAGTTTGAAGGAAATCGGTTATTTTTTAGAAGTATTTTCTGCCAATATTTTGTTTTCATTTGCGATTTTCCAAATTTTCCATTCTCTGTCCAATCGTTGGTGATGATCACTACAAATGGTAGTAATCAGTTATTAATGATTTTACGTTTTCTCATCTTGTTGAATATTTTTCTATTAATTTCCAGTACTTAAAGATGATAAGTGATCTGAAAATTTTAAAGAACGTGATTGAGTGCATATGAGAGAGTGCCTATGTGCTCATTTAAGCTTTTTTCTTCAGACTGTGCTTGTGATGCCTTCTGCTTGATTTTCCATTCCAAGCTTTAGTTTATGATTGAAATTAAAAACTTGTTCTTTGTTCCTAATTTACATGATTTAATTATGACCTACATTTTGACCCATTATGGCGTCATCAGGACAAATCGCACAGTGACAAAACCTAGGTCATAATTCAATCCTGCAAATGTGGAACAAACAAAAGTTTTTCATTTCTATCAAGAATCAATTCTATGAAGTAACGTAGGAAACTATCATCTTAGTCTATGCGGTTTGATACATTTTTTCCATTAATTTTTTAAGTTTTTCCGGCCTTTTTATCCAATATAATGAGTTGATTTAAAGCTAAAATAATGAATTTTCATTGTGACAATGTGGTCTCAGATAGTCATATGTTGAAGGGGGAATGATTAATTAAAGGTTAGGTATACAACACCTGAATTTTCTTGCCTGTCGGTGGTTCCGTTTTATATTTCGCTTGAAATCTCCCTTTAACCGTTGCTACCGACCCTTTAAGTGAATACCATGACGCAGCTCAGTGTTCTCCTGCTAAACTTGATTATGATACAAACGGATATCTTAAATAACGCAATGTCGAATATTACCTGTGCAAACTTGATCAGTTCCTTAACCCTGGATTCGTGACGCCCAGTGTCACAGACTCATTATATTACCTTAGTGCAGACGAAGTATGAAATTTTGCAGATCATGCTCTGCAGTTGGTTCCTGTTTTATAATTTCCTCCGATATACTATCAAAAAAACCACTTCGTGTAACCATATTGCTACGTACAGCTACTTCCGGTTCAGCACACCGTGTGTCATCACTAGCGTCTTCTAATACCACCAAATTTGTTATGCTATGTAAACGATGGTATGCTAATAATGCGGATAAGTAATTTATAATATTAAAAGAAAATAAACCCTTTTTTTATATTTCTGTACAATTTGACTCCTATTTTGCTATAATGAAGAAATACAATGTCCTAGTCTACATATTTTTCATTATTACCTAAATAGAATAAAGGATACAGTAGCCTCTCTTTTTATTGTAAAAATGCTGAACAAATATTTTTAAAGTCACGGTTTATAACCGCTAATTATAGATTATTCAAGAAATAACAGATTTCATCTCTTAAAAAGCAGTAAAGTCCTAATAGGTCCAGGAGACTGATTTCACTACTCATGTCACAATAATTCACGTCATTACCGTAGGACTAATTTACTTATTTGTCCTTTTTATGGTAGCTGTGATAGTTATTGAATATTGAGCCATAGTTACCTCGGAGGTTGTGATGAACAACCCTGTGATACAGCTCTTTTAATAGTTCCTGGCACTTCAATGTGATGCAACGAAGACATAAAAGTAGTGAGGATGGCAGCATTTGCCAGTCGTTTTCGGAGAAATTATATAAGAAAATGCCCATATTTGGTCACATCCCCTTCCCGCTAAAATTTATTGAAAAAAGACATTGCCAGTTCAAGAATGGCA
Organism: Ceriagrion tenellum; assembly: GCA_963169105.1. Lineage (NCBI taxonomy): Eukaryota > Metazoa > Arthropoda > Insecta > Odonata > Coenagrionidae > Ceriagrion > Ceriagrion tenellum. The sequence continues at coordinate 110,926,578 of OY720633.1, read as the reverse complement.
TCTTGCAAAAGTGCCAGAAACTTTCAATCAAACTGCACATCTCATCGTTATATCAAAGTATTTGTTCATGAATTAGTCCTTCTGGATCGGATTTTCGTCTCCTTTGACCTCCTCAAGAATATCGACGACAGGCACCTTTAAAGATTTTCAGTTGGCAACGCTGCGAGGAGAAATCGGAGGAGAAGGGCTCAGGCGATCCTTATGCGAGGAGGAGATCCCGTCCCTGGGATTTGACCGCGTGGAGACGGGACGGACTTGGGGCAGGAAGGTCCTCTCGACGGATTAGACGAGAGAGGAAAGCAGGAAAGAAGTCGGGGATCGGAGAAGAAGAGAGAGAAGGGGGAGAGAGAGAAGATGAGGGAGAGGCCAATATTTTACGGAGAGGAGAAGGATGGCTCGGGAAAAAGGAGGAGGCCGGGAAAGCGCTGAGGGGATGGAAGGAGAAAGAACGGTCGGAGCGCGGGGTTTGTGTGTGGGGGTGGAAATTAAGGAAGGATTTGGCGGAAACTGCTGACTTGCAGGACAAGCAGGAGGAGGACTCCGCTGAGTTGTGGGAATGATGCTGCGAGGTCTTAGCTGGTGGTGGATATTACCGGGGTCATTTATGTTTAGCTGAAATGGAGGTCGTTCACTTCACATACCGTTGAGTCCGTGGTCCGATTGATAGCTCCGTCCTAGGAAATCGAAAAAAAATGGTTCTTCTGGTTTCTGTTTGTGCCTGTAAAAGGTGAGTTAATTTAATTTAAAGAGTGGCCATTTGAAAAAAGAGGGATTAATTGAATGAGGAGGAGCAGTTCTAATTTTAAATTAAAGGTTAGTCATGCTCTGTCATTTTCCCTCCAACTTACTTTATAAAAGTTTTAGGTCCGATAGAATGAAGAAAGGATGAATTCTCGTTTTCTTTTCTCCCTTTACCTGAAGGAATCCATGTGGTGTGGATGTCTGGTTGTCAATGGCATCTACCGTCCATTTAGGGACTTAAGGAGGAAAGATTTGAATGTTGTATTTGTTTTTCAGTTTAGAGTAAAATTTAAATTGCTCTTAGTAATATTCAGGCACATTACTATGCCTTAAAAGACTTGATGCGGGCAAAAAATGGCTACTCTGTGCCTGTTTTATTCGGTATTTGATATTGATACCACTTCAAGGTCGAAATTATAATGTGTTGAATATATTAATCCCGATCTACTTGGAATCAGCTAGGAAGTCGGTCCGTATACCGGCAGAATTTGGGTTAAATGATAAAACATCAATAAACGTTATAAGATCATGAAGATCACGTTGACCGATAGTTTAGTGATAAAAACTTCAGTATGAAAATTGATGAATTACTTTGTATGACTTGACTATGATTTTATTAACAACCCAACTTCTTGTTAGCCACAATCAGAAATCCCCAGTAGTCAGAATAAATAAAAAAAAACAAACAGTAAACAGTTTTCGTATAAATTTTTTATATGAGTGTGCAAGTTATGTGGATTTAATGCAATAGAATACAGTTAAGTAGATGATTTATACATAGCATATGTGATTGACTAATGCAATAAACTATTTATAGTGGTTTATGCAATGGTGGTTTTTGTGACGTCAAACATAGTTGACTGAATTCATATTTTCGACGCCAAATTATATTGTTTACTAAAAATTATATTCTTTAAAGGTGGAGTTCATTTAATTTATACTTTTTTATGAGTATATTTTAGGTATAGAGTTTTTGTTGATCGCTCTGTATCCGCCATTATGTTTAGTATTTTGTAACGTCTGTCGCACATAATCATTCACTGCACCTGTACAAAATCAAGTGAAGCCACTGAACTTGCCAGTCTTCTAAGCCAACCCCATGTTTCGGATCTTAAAACGGACGTAAATTATATCTGAAAGAATTAACATTTGGTGAAGCGTTCATGTATTATCCGTCTTATGGATTGACAGCAGGGCAAGCATAAAGCCGAGGTTATCATATTTTTACGGATTTTTTTCAATCGATGGGAAACAGCACTAAGACAATTGATTTGCCACTTAGCATTCAGAGCAAAATATCTTTAGCCTTGCTTATAATTTTCGCCACGTTAGATACTTTGTTTAATTTTCAACGGTGTAATATTTATGTTAAAAGTGTTTTGAATTAAAACGGGAATTATACTTGTTTTTGAAAAATACATGCATGGGTTGCAAAATTATATAACCAATCAATTTAACTTTCTCTTTTTGTATTAGAATCCATATTGAAAAGACTTTTCCACGGTTATTGCAGTTCGAAGCATCTTTCCATTATGGATTCTACATGAGAATCTTCCACGAACGTACGCCTGAAGTAGTAAAGTTTATTTTTCTAGTAATAGATGTTTTGGAGTGCAAACAATAAAGTTCTTCAAATAAACGATAAAAATATATAATAAAATTTTTCAAAGGGCAGTAGTGCCCTCCTAAACTGGATGAATTCAGTCTTCAAGTTAGAACCCAAAACGATATGCATGTCTACGCCGGATCTTGGATCCCGGAGAAGTTATCTAGCGGGGGAATGCAAGCAACTCGGGAATGTTGGGAGGAAGTATAAATTAAGGAATGTCTCATATCCATGCGGCAGACCAGACAGTGTGGTGAGAGTAGGTCATGAATTAAGGCCAACTCGCGTGACTTACCGGACTCTTGATTCCTCGCTCTTCCTCTCTCCCTTACTGCTTTCCTTGGAGGTATCGTCGCCTGGTGAAGTCATTCTCATTTTTCTAAAATAATTTTTCATCGGGATTTCAAACCTGCAAACACCACATTTTTGCGTAATTGGGTCTTAAAAATTAATGATTTCACTGATTTCATACTGACACCCTTGGAAAGTAATTGTTACATACCGAATGTACGTACTTCTAAAGGAGTTAATTTAAAATAGCTACTTTTTCCAACAATAGCAGCCGTCTCCTGTTCCATTTCTATAAAATAAACACTTTTTATTCATCGCTCTTCCTCTCTCCCTTATTGCTTTCCTCGGAGGTATCGTCGCCTGGTAAAGTCATGCTCATTTTTCTTAAATAATTTTTCATCGGGATTTCAAACCTGCAAACACCTCACATTTTTGCATGATTGGGTCTTAAAAATTAATGATTTCACTGATTTCACACTGACACCCTTGGAAAGTAATTGTTATATACCGAATGTTACTGAAGGAGTTAATTTAAAATAGCTACTTTTTCCAACAATAGCAGCCGTCTCCTGTGCCATTTCTATAAAATAAACGTTTTTTTTAATTTCCAAATAAACGAATAATAATAATGAACGAAATCTATGTAAACTTGATAATTTTTGATGTCCTGGTAAGTTCACTCTTTGCAGTGGATTTTAATGACTTCAGTTGGCTTCAGTTTCGAATACGTTCGAAAAAATTGTATATTTTTCCTCAACTCTCAAACTTACCGGCAAAACAAACTCGAGAAGGTTAGGTTTGCTTACTGCTATGGAGTGGAGGAACTACTTCCTCACAATTATCACGTTTGAGGCAAAATTAATATTTTTCACCATCGATTTTGACCGTTCTTATCCTGTTAAACCATGACAGACGGGTCAGTCATGGCATTGTTCATTAATAATTTGTAGAAAAGCTACAAAAAATACCGATGTAGCGTTAGTTATTTTAAAGATTACTCATCCTTTGTTTTGGTTACATAATTTGTGGAAATCTAAGGGTTATTTTCATTTTTTAAATATAAATAATAATATACTTACTTTTTACGTCCATCTTGATACACTTTGGCAACGATCGGAATGTGTTCGGATCGTGTTTTAAGGTGGAACTTATTTTGATAATTTGAGTGAGATATTACTAAAATTAAGAGGAGATCTGTATAATCATTACATCAAAATGTCAGACTTTTACAGAACTATTTTATCAGTTATTAGAAATATTATTCAAGAGATTTTTTTACGAAAGCTGATCCAGTGCCGACGTACTAATCGCGTGAGAAGTTTTATTGTGTGTAGTTCGTATGTTTTATCAATTAGTCGTAAAATTTAAGACATTGCTGACTGACTACTTTTTATACAATGGCCATAAATCAAGAGTTTTTGAGGCCTTTTTTGAGTTGGATGAGAATGCAAGAAGCTAAGTAGATGTCCAAATCATATCTACATGTCTAGTTAATTAGTAGTAGTGCAGTCATATAGAACAGAGATTTGCCTCATCAATGCATCTATCTTTAATTCATGTTTATTACAACTACTTGTATTGTATAAACTAAATTAGAAAATGATCACTTAATTCTGAAGCTTGACTTGCGTAAATTTAGGCCAACTTGCTTCTAACTTAACGGGACCTAAGTAAATATACTTATCAAACAAGTGATAAAATACTGTTTTCAGTGCATACTCATCACTATTTAACAATACATCCTTAAACCTTCTGATGCTTATGTATAAATGAAGCACCCAGTAAGTACATAAAAATGTGAGCTGGAGAAAATCTTGCCCTGTCTTCTTTTAAGACGATCGGAGAAGGGGCAGAAGATTTTCTTCGGAGAATACGACGAGATCGGACGGTTGGTCGTCGGCGGAGAGGGTAAGAGAGGGTGGGTAGGGGGGAGGGAGGACAAGGAGGGAGATGGAAGTGGAGGTAGAGGCGTAAAAAAAAAGAGCGAGGGGAACGTACGAATGGTGTATTTTATTTTGCTTCGACGTTCCTTCCCTCTTCTACCCCCCCACAGCCCCCGTTACGCGTTGTACACTGTTGGCTCAATAAGCGAAACCCATGGGGGGAACAGGTTGAAATTCTCATTGTTCTCCATCTCGCACGTTCCCCTTTTTTTTGCGTCGAATGCCTATTTATTATTCATTTTTATTCGATCGAGTGAATATTCCGGGCTCCTGGATTCTTTTGTTTAAATTCTTTTTTTTCTCTCTTCCTCTCCGTCTCTCTCTCTCTACTACGTTTGTGTGTGTGTGTGTGTGGACGAAAAAAATCTCAAATTCGCCTCGTCATTCTTCGCGGAAAATCCCTGGGAGGGGGAAGGGGGAAAAAAAAACATTTCGACGCGGAGAGAATTTTTTTCCGGTGCACAATCGCATAAATCACTACGTTAAAATGAAGCCATGCGGAAACTGACGGAGTTACCGAACGTGGATCACAATACTGAGTACAAAAGATTATGTGTTTTTTTAAATGGTACGGTTGGAGGATCCGTATTTTCTCTTCAGTTTAAAAGCGAGCAAAAATCTGTACCGTGTTAATGCAACTGTAGGTGCTCGTAACCACTGGATCTTTTAAAGAGTGACTTTTCCCTGACAAATAATGGAGCAAAAATCGAACAATGGACCCACATTATCATGATATCATTATTTTATTAATACATCAGACAGCTGCTAGAACCCTCGGCGTCTTATCTTGAAATTCAGCGTACTGTATACAGTGTTGAAGTGTATGCACATAAATTTCACAGTATTCGTTCCGACGTGTTCAGTGCATTCATATCTTTTATCTAATTCAACATGGTGGTAAGTAGTATTCTAGCGATGTTACATATAGTTGGAGTATTGAAAATTTTCCAAAATATGTTATTCTTTTCTTATCCTCTTTCTCTGGAAATACGTACATTTTTTGTGACAGGCTCTCATGGCAGGCGCGTGATTTAAACGTTTTAGGTTGCACCTTCTGCCAATCAAAACTCATCGGCGATGGATTTTTATATCGAGCGGATTAAACTATGGCTAGCAATTTGTATACTGTTTTTGTCGTGGATTTTTATGTTGGGAACGTGCTATAGGCTAATCCCTCTGGTAATTCCATCCGTTACTTAACAATACATTCTGTCATGCTTGACACCTTCTGTCGCTCCCGTCGAGCGAATTGTGTGACCATAAATTCAAAGAATTGTACCCATGTGTATAAGAAATCACACGTGTATGTGAGGATCCAACGGTGTCTTTGGTTATTTTATTTAGGAAACATGGAAAACTAATTTTATTTGGCTGTCGAACCTTCAAAATCATGATAATTTATTGTACTGCTGGTAATTTTTTAAATCAAATTCATATGTAATTTTTTCATTGGGGGAAATGTCAAATGCTGCTCTGGTGATAATGTGAGCTCATTTTCTGCACTCCATCATTGCCCATCTAGACGTACTCCAAACCGCGATAATCAGGTACGCAACGGATTGGCTATTCAGTGGTCACCTGCTGGAATCATAACTGGGAAGTGAATTTTTTGTTAGGTTATAGAGTGCGATATGACATAATCATGGCAAGCACCTTCCGCTAAAGTCTACTAAAACTAATACACAATGCTTCAGAGGAAATTTTGAAGAACTCAATTCGCCAAAGAGAATAGCCTTGATAATGCCGAAATAAACTAAGGCGAATCCTTTCAGGCAGGGTTTTATGGAGACATAAATGCATCATACAAAAGATTGATTCCGAGAGTGCTCTCCATTTTTTCACTTATAAATACGTGTTTCCTCAACCTACTCTCATTTAAAGTGCATTCAGGATATGATATCTCACACTTACAAAAACATATGCGGCCCGGTTAAAAAAAAAACTAGGACAAGGTTATAATGGGAAGGCCTTCGGATGAGAAAATAAAATAGAGATGCTACTTCGCAAATGTTAGGCCACATCTCGAATACGCCGCGAGTATTTGGGACCGTGGACAGAAAGGTTCAGCCAAAGAAACAAATTAAATGCAAAGTTAGGATGTACAATTCGTTAAAAGCTGCTTCGAGCGAAGATTTAGTGTTTTACAGCTTTAAGGATAAAATTGGGAGCCCCTGGAGACTCGAAGGCTAAAAGCTAGGCTTAATTCGATTGAGAAATTCGGAACAGGTCTGTTTTAGAGCGACTCGGAGAATATTATTTTTACACCGCACTACATCACTGAGTCGGACTGAAGCGATAAAATAAGAGAGATACATTGCCGGACAGATAGGTGCAAAACTCGTTCTTTCCACGAACGATGAGTGACGACATTAGAAACTGAGCTCCATTCATTTATCCTTTAAAAAGTCACCATTTTACCTCCCAAGCCATTATCCCTAAAATCATTAAACGTCTGGTGCCCTATCACCATCTGTCACACGTCTATGTGGCGGCTTGCAGGTTAGTATGTAGATGCAGATGTCGCAGTTGCTCGTTGAAATGCGTCAGATACGTAATTATGTCCAATGCCGGTAAGGGACGTGAATCACTTAACCGTAGCTTCCAAGATTGCGGCATTAGGTCAAATCTCACGGTCACGAGAAAATTATTTACTACTCATTTCTTTCGAAGGCAAATCAAAATATTTAGACTGCGCAACCACCTTAAACGACCTCTACCTATCAAGTTTTAATTTGTGCGTGGATATCTAAGGTTGCCTAAATCACTTATGTGGAGCGTGGGGCAGTATGTGTCGGATACTTGGTCTTTGTGAAGGGGGAGTGTACGCAGAATTGAGGCGTTGAGATGTGCGTGTGGATAGAGGGTGAGCTAGGTGAGCAGAAGTACGATCGATGAGTTACATCACATGGCTGGCATGGAGAGGAAGCTGGTGGCTAAGGCTCGAAGGAGGCAGAAGAGATAGAAGGAGGACCTATTGAATAGAGAGGGAATGTTGAAAAGTTTAACAAATGGGAGAACAGTGGGGAGGCGAGGAGGAGGAAAGGAGATGATTGGTATTCTGGGCGAAATAAGAAGAGGAAGACGATACGAGGATTTTAAAAGGGAAGTAATGGCGGATCACGTATAGGAGGGAAAGCAGAACAATATGCCCGAAATTTAGAAGAAGTAAAAACTCTCCGTAAACCTACCAATCAGCTGTATCTACATTTACATTCTACCCTGCAAGCCACCACATGGCCGTGTGGCAGAGGGTGTTAGGACACCAGCCATGTAAAGGTGTAAATGATGAGGCTAAGGGAGCTGAATGGTGAAGTGCATTATGGGTATGTTTTGAGTTGAGCTCAGTTTAATTATGGTCACTTAATGTGCGTGGAAAGAACGAATTTTTCTGAATGATGTACGGCAATGCATCTCTCTTATTTTATAACTTCTGTGTCGCTGTTAAACACACCTACCATGAATTGCTCCAGCAAACTAGTTAACTTGTTGGTAGAATACTGGAATTGAAAAATGTAAAATAATCTTGATCAGACTCCACCAATCTATTTTTAAGTTGCTCTCGATAATCGGAGATTCATCGATAAGTTTTCACTCCTTTCAGTCCTAACGAAAACCGATGCAACACCGATGGAATAGATCACTCTCTCTCTCTCGCTCGTTTCGAATGTCAATGAACCCTCGTCACGCCCCTATTATTTCAATCGAACCATACTTCTGCTCACTTTTTCTCGGGGAAAGGGATAAATCTTAATTTTTTTCTCCTCTCTTGTTAAGTCCTCGCACCTTGGATCATAATGCACCGGAGAACACAGCCCGAGAAATCTTTCCTAGAGGGCGGGATCGCTCTATGCCGGCTGGCGATTTATTCGGTTTCGTGCCGGCCAAGGTTCGCGCCAGTAAATTCCGGTCCGTGTCACGGGAATGGATTTTCTCGAAGCGATGGGAATCGGGGATTATTGGGATTGGGATTAAGGGGGGAAGAGAGGAAGGAGGAGGGGGAGGATAGTTTGGGGCGGGGGTGGTGGGGCAGGGAGTAGGAGAGAGGAGTAGGAAGTCCTGAAATTTGCCAAAGTGACAGATTTTTGCGCGCGACGCGAGTCATTTTTCAAAAAATGGTAAAGCCGAGGAGCCGTGCCGCGCGCCGCTGCTTTGGCACCGTAAATGTGTGTGGTGGGGTACATACATCAACCGCCGCACAAGTGGATGACCCGGATTTTCGGGAATTGGTCGGACTGTATCATTTATTATTATTATTTTTTTAAAAAGGTTCCTTTTTAAACACCAGAGGAGCCCGAAAATGGAAATACTAGGGCCTGCAGATGCTTAGTGCAATTTTTCATCCCTCGCTTCAGGATGAATCGATGGTCCAGCGTCACTAGTTTTAAATAATGCATCAACTCCCTTCCCACACCTCCTTCCCCATGGCTAATTCACGGAGTTGAGTGCTTCCACTATATATTCTGCTATCCTTCAAAGTCCGGCTAATTCGTTAATTCTGGTTTAGTGCGATCGTAGTTGGTTCAGGTTATTTGGTACGCCAGAAATATTCAAGTCCTCAGTAATTTTGAATGACAGAGGGCCATTCATAGTATATTGTGGTATGATTCGTTTTTGGAGGCTGATAAAAGACACTCGGATAAAAGACACTTGGATAAAAGACTCGAAATCTTGTAACTCATTCCTTTAATATGCTAAAGTATGGAGTGAACATTCAGCCTAAGTTACATTAGGAGTCACTCGTTAGCGCTGTAGGAAATATAAGCTTTATTTTGCCATTGAGAAAGTAGCGCATGTTTGTTGCATTGTTTTGCAGATTTTTATGGTAGAAATAATGCCTTCCCATTCATTTTCTGACAGTTACTTTTCGAGTCATAATTTTATCTTTGTCGTTTCATGTCGACGGCTGAATTTTCTCTTCTAGGATGGCTCTCTTTTTCATATCAAATTCCACTTAGTATGGCATTTGACTTTTCCATGCTGAGGTTTTGTTGAAACCAATCAATTAATAAATTCCTTTCTTTGTTTTTTCGTTGCTAATAAACGAAATTTTCCCGCTTGGCAACGCCTACACACAACCATGAATTTAATCAATTTTCTCTGCCCACTGGTTTCTTCTGGTCTTCCCATGCCGGTATTGTTATTAATTGGAAATAAGTTTGAGACTCAAGTGATGAATGGCAAGAGTTTTCTTTCCCAGTGAATTATTCGATTTGCAATGTATTTTGTGAATCATATTGTGCTATGCACCGAACTAATACTGGATTTCTAATCGTAAAACACATATTTGATGGCATTAATGGAATACCGTTAATGGATGGTGACTATCGTATTAGTTAAAAAAAAGTATAATGCTGGATGCAGCAGGCACTATTAAGATACTTCTGGCGCCAAAATAGTAACAATTATTTCCCATTAAAAGTAACGATTGGCTAATATTATTTTTTAAACGATTTTAAATATTGAATCAGTTAAAGTAGGTGATCATCTAAGCAATACTTAAGCCTTAAGCCTTAAGCCTTAAGCTTTTAGGAATTTACTTTGGAAATATATGCATACGTGAATAAAAATACCTTGTTATTAATTGAAAAAATCTCTTTTCAGGTAAGGACGTAATCTTATATGCCACTCGTAACGATAACTGCATATTTGACTCCCAAGGGGAAAGGTAAGCCTGTTTGATTTATTTATATATTATTTAACTGCAAGTATTGCATGCATAAGATGTTACAGAGTGCCCATGGCAATTTATTTTAGAGAATCATTTTCTTTTTACAGAAAAAATCTTAGATTTTTCCGTTTGTTCGTATTATAGAGTGAATAAACCATTTCATTTGAAGGTTTTGTTTTCTAAATGAGAATACGAGGAAAATTAGATTCCTGGAAACACACATATTATTAATGAATGGTACACCAAGGGTTCCAGCCTACTAAGTTAAGGGGACACTGGTAATGAAAAAATTAAAACAGTACTTAATATACCATTGCTTTAATATTTTTTCTCTTGTATTTCTTCTCTCGTTACCATGGTTTTGCCGGAGAAAACAGAAGTAAAGGTTTCCCGGTTGGATCGGAGGATATTGGTCCCAATATTTTACATGACAACTCTGGCTCAATTTTCTTGGTGGTGAAGTGACTGCTGACTGCGTGCACGCCTGCATTTTTTTGTTAGAAAACGTTCGAATTTCCCTCAGAATAATGTCATGCTGTGATATCCAGCATCATCAGTAGTCTTTGATATAGTTACCTGGCACTTGAAATGCACGATGAATAGCTTGTTTGTAATGGAGGTTATTCTTTACATTTGGAAATGAATAATCGTAGATACAATCAGATGCATTATGCTGTTTAATATTGTAATTCAACTTTTTTCCATTTTGTCAAATTATGTAATTCCTCTCTTTTCCACATTTTCATTCTTTTTGTGCAGGTGACCTTAAAAGATGATCCTTCCATATTTCTAAGGAATCTCTAAAATAATTTAGTGAGAATGTTAAAGATTTTCTATCCTCATATAGCGTCCCGAGAAGTCTCCACTTTTTCTTCCAGTCTTTAGGAACACCCGTCTTTTTACGGTTGCCCCGAAGCACAAAAAACCTTTCCTTTTTTATTGCGGAGTTAATTAAGTGGCTCTTATTTGTGGCCTTAAATCGCCAACATATTAGTAATACTCAGTTTTTCTTCCACGAAAACCACGTGCATCTCCTCCGAGGATAATGCCCTTCTGGAACCGTGAAGGAAGAGAAATACGGGCCTAGATTTGTGTTTTGTTTCTTTTTTCGCGGCTCTTTTTCATCCTTTATATTTTTAAAGCTCCTCCCAGTTTTGAGAGCCTTGTTCACCCGTATGGTGAAGTGGAATCTCTCCGTGACCACTTGGCAAAATTGCCCAGGAATGCTGGAGGAGGAACGGGGAGGAGGACCGAGGGGTGAAGGGGAGGCGTCACGGAGGGGATGTGCCGGAGACTGGGTGTACGATGAGGGAAAGGAGAGCGGCATGGGTAGGAGCAAAGGAGAGCAAGCAAGGAGTCCAACGCGACGGTGTGAGGCGGAATAGTCCGTGAGGAGGATTCGTGGAGACGTGCTGCGCCTTACTTTGGATGGAGTGAGGTGTGGGGGTTGTGGGAGAAATGGGGGGATCCAAGGAGGATCCAAGTGGGAACAGTATTACTCTGGGTGTCCGCGCGCGGCGCGCTCTGCGTAATTGATAAGTACGCGGCAGCAGCGGCGGTGGGTAGAAAATACTTTTCCAAATTGACTCGGGAATTAATTTTTTTTCTCCCCTTCTGCTCGCTCCTCGGATGCTCAAGTTACTTGGGAGACTACCTCCGGAGGGAGGGGATCACGTCGTCCGGAAGGCAGTTCATTTAATTCCGGCAGGTTCAAGTGCGCGCGATATTAAACGTAGATGAAATGGAACGTGGCTGCCAAAAATATCTTTCACGAGTGCGGCAGTTCTACATTGTCTTCTTTATTTTAAAGACGGTGATCTCCTAAACTGGTCGATATCAGTACCTCCCAGTGGTTAGTTTGATATCGTCGGGGCTTGCAATACAAACTAGGGGGTCAACTGGTTGTCTTAAATGAAAAATTAATGCAAAAAACATTTTGATAAAAATGCTCGTTACTGTTTTCGCTTTCATATTTAATCATATATTTTTTAAATCCGTATTTGAATGGGAGTAAGTTCACGTTCTGTTTTTTTTGTGATAATTTGTGATGAAATTTGCTCGTCAGCATGACTGTCGAGATATGAAGACAAGACTGAGAGACGCTTGGAAGACTTGACTTTTAATTGTGTTTTAGAATTTTTGTCATTGCTACAACCCTCATCCCTATTGAAGTGCCCCGCATAGGATATTATTCTACATTCGTCATCATCTAATGTTATCGATGAATTAATAGTATTTGTAATACATACCCATAATGTCATTTCCTTTCAGCGGAGGCTAAGTCAAAGATTTTAGCCATAGCTGTTAGCCCTATAATACCATCTCACTTCAAAAAAGTTCCTTCTTGATGCCCGGTCCTTACAAACCACTTTTTCTGTCTTACATTTATGCCCCTCGTCTTACGCGCTGTCCTATTCTTGAGACTCCTTATGTTTATCCTCTCTATAGTCTTTTCTACCACATTCTTCCATGAATTTTGTAGTCTACCCTTTCCTCTTTTACCATTCATTCTGTTACCATTCATCGAAATTTATATCAATTAAAATTCCATACGTCGCCTTCCTTTCCATCACACCCTTTATCCTGAGTGACGCTTTGGTTTCGCAGCTAATGTCAGGATACCGTGATTTAATAGTTGTGTGCATTAAACGGAGCACTTTAAGATTTACGTGAGGGAACTTGGTTGGTGTGGGGTGTGTGAATTGTATTGAAGTGTAGAGGCTGGGGAGCGCAGCGGAAAACCCACACCTGTGCGAACACGCTGACATGCGTGATTATATGGTATATAAATCTCCCGATAAAGTTCCTGGCGCAGACCTGCTCGGCAAGGAAGGGAGGTTTAAGGTAGTTTGATCGAAATATCATTTCACCTGTAAATCAATGAATTTGGTCTCATTTTTAAGAAAAATATATCACCCCTCCATTGACATCAAAAATTCAAACCCTAACCACATTACTTTCCGAGATATTTGCCAAAAATACCATCCCTTTTATATGGAAAATGGTACGTGTGTGCATTCCAGGGCAAACTCATTTGAAAAATGAGGCATTCCCTACACTTAGGTCTTGTCAAAAAATCAACTGTGTGTAGTTTTTGTGTATTCTCAACTATTTTGAAAATAATTTTTTTGTCACTGCAGTAAATTCTTCGGGATCACAATAAACCTTCCGTTTTGATGGAGTTTCAAACGTACTGCGTGAAAAAAATGAGTCAAGTTAAAGACTTATTTAGATATTTTCATTTGATTACTTACAGTTTCTGTCATATAAAACTATTTTATTGCACCATTAATAATGTGTTAATTCGTGTGTCCCACAGCTGGTGAAATTAAAACGTATATATCGAATATGGTCTCCATTATGATTAGGGAACTATCTCGCTCGCACTACCGTAAGTGGAGGGATTAAGTGGAACGAAGGAGGGGTTGAAAAGGAGTCACACGAGTGGCTGGAAGTAGGAGAACAAATATATTTTGCGAAAAGACCACGAGGCGCATTCTAAAATGGCAAGTGGATAAAATCAACCATCACTATGTCTTACCCAAGGACGCAATTTTGACGTAAGACGAATAGATATAGGATGGCAGGTAGTGGTGAGTAATCCAACTTCTCGAAGCGCTGGTGCTGGCATCTTATCTATCTATCTCTACATATTACCATGTAAGCCACGTAAAGGGTGTTTGGTTGAGGGGAGATTTATCACCACCATTCATCATAGTATGAAAGTAACTTTCACCAACATGTACTACACACTTGGTGTCCCACCAGTGCTACAGAAACTATTTATGTATAATAAAACTACTTACCCAAGATACAAGAGTCACACAGAGATTATGAAAAAATTTTTTTTATTATTACGTGGCTGGATAAGAAAAAAGCATTAGGGACCAAATCAACTACCTAATCAGCTACACTACATGTCGAGTAACCTACTTCAAAGTTTCATGTGCAGCCATTTTGGCCTCTGATCGATCGCAGGAAAAACGACATTTTAAACCTGTGTGTTCTGCAATCTCTTTACCTAATTATTTTCCCAAGATCTGATCTACCGTAGTATGTAGGAGTTCATAAGGAATTAATTAGAAAGGTTGTATGACTGGCTTTCCACCCTAAAAAACCTTCCTCCCTCATTTCGCATAATTTTGAAATTTCCATAGCCCACGTCTCAAATTTTTCCAGTGCTCAATGCCGGGAAATTTTGCTCAAACTATACGATCATTCGAGTTAAGAGGTCAGTATCCCAACTTTTGACGCTCAGTGGGCTGAATTTTAATGGTTGTACTCACGAATATGGTTCTTGGAGTATCTAGAATATGCCGATATCTCCTGGATTGAAACCAACGCCTAATAGTTGTGGTGCCATAAGAAACAACGGGTGCTCGATAGGCGCTGATGCGCGAGCATAGCTGATGGTTCTGTAATCTATCTAATGAGAATCATTTCACTAAAATAAAGTAATAAATTCATTTAAATTCATGAGAGATACGTAGCGATGGTCGGTAAGGTAAGTGTAGGCTTAATTAACTAGCAACCGCCTCCAACAGATTAATAACCTACAATTTTAGATTTTAACCGAAGCACAGCCACATGCGCAGTGCAACTGGCACAGAATAGAACATGGGCCAGCAAGCTTAGGCTATCAGTTTACGCAGTACAAAACAGAGCACAACTATTTGTGGGAAACGTAGTAGGAGGGCAGCTGATGAAGTCGCAAAGATTAGCAGACGATCAGACGTTGGTTAGTCGATCTTCTAAGGGGTTACAAGCCTAAGTAGAGGCCTTATAATCTCAGTGCGGGAAAAAGCCAAATGCCGACAAATAATAGAAAACCAAGTAATAAAATCCTTTAGAACAACGAAAGCGAGGCTGGTCAATAAAGTTGGAAGGCACAGACTCAAACAAGGAGAGCATTTAAATCTCTTAGGCAGCTCGCTGGAAGAAAATGGACACAGTAGCAAAGACTAAGGAGGAGAATAGCGTCAGCTAAGGAGGCATTTAGTAATAGAAGGGAATTGATGACGGGGACTTCGATTAAGGATATTAAGAAGAAGCTGGTGAAGAGCTGAAGCGTAGCGTTGTATGGGGCACAAACGTGTAGGAATTTGAGATGTGGAGAAGGATTGAGAAGGTGAGAACGGAGAGGAAGACTAACGAGGGAGCGCTTGAGATGGTGAGCGAGGAAAGAAAACTTCTGAATGAAATCCTGGATAGACAGGGTAGGTGGCTCTAAGGGGTAATAAGGGGCATTAGGTTGCTCAAGAATGTGATAGAGGGAAGGATGTTGGGTAACCAGAGAAGGGGAAGAAAGAGAATAGGTTTTATTGATGGGGTAAAGAAGGGTAGGTTGATAGTATAGTGAGGCTGCGGATTGATAGAATAGTAAAGATAGATATTATACTGAGGCTGCGGCACGATCACCAAAGTAACCTATTGTTGGCGACTGTAATTTGAAACATTAGTGTGACAGAAACAGTTGAGGCTTCAGCCGTTTCGCTCCGACAGCTCTTTATTACACCACTAAAAAGTAGGATTAAAAGTGGGTTGAATAAAATCCCTGTTCTCCTGCACCTAACCTATATATGGCATTTATTAGTCTGGTATTTGCTCAGTACCTGAACATATTCTAATGTATGTACCCTAGAGTGACCCAAATATGCTACTCCCTTTCTGATGTACGTAAATAATGTTTGCTGGTGTGCAATCAACTCTGCTTCATTAATAGGGTGGATTGTGCTTCCCCCATTCATGGAAATTAAAATGCCAGTTTTCCTCCGCACGAGGCTTATTTTCGCCCCGGGAGATGATCAAATATGGAGCGTAGTTAACTTTTCGTACGGATAAAATCAAAATCTATCACCAATGCCTTTGCATGTGATTGAGTACATAAAACACCGTGATTATAATTTGCATGTTTTCTCGGCCAGCCTTTGGACTATGAATTAGACTCGACAACATATTAAATGAATTGGTTTCTGAATGATCGTAGGGGAAGCGGGAATTAATCTGCGAATACATTTTCGTGTGCTGATGTGTTTGCTAGTAGTGAATTGAAGATTATTCTGTGGGTGTTTTATTTTAAAAGGCAATTAGAAATTTAATTACCATGCTATTGCGCAAGCTTTGCTCTTGATTGCGGTTGATTTGTGTTTTGATACTTGATCGTATCGCGCCGATGGGCAGAAAAGGGTAATAAATATCTCGGACCATGATGATTGATTTTTCGGTTGGTGCAGTACTCTCCTACGGTAATTAATCTAGAGTTATGGTAATCGTGGGAAATCAGAAACTGGCAACCGTGAACATGGTTATTGGGTGTGGAAATTGAAAAAAAATAAATGTTTAACTTTCTCAGGTTCGATTTTCCACTCTCATTATATTTGAACCACCGTTATTACGAGTGAGCTACTAAATAACTAATGAAAAGCCTGCCATATCAATCTCCTATAAGCATTACAAAAAAGTGCTTCTCAGGGAAGTTGCCTTCACAGAAATATGAAAGGTATACAGAATATTAGCCGGCAATCTTGCGATATTGATATGAACGCCATATGTCAAGTTATATATGTGAAAAGTCAGTGACTTTAATTATGTGTAACGAGTATCGTGATATCAAATTTTGCACTTTCAAAATTGAAAATTTTCAATCAGCTAAAACAATTTGCTATATTTGGGTATGCGCCCGTGAAATTAATTAGTCCAAAATTAATTTTGACGAGAGAGTCCCAATCTTTTCTATAACTTTCACGGTGGCTTTAAAAGCAAAATTGCCTCTTGTTCCGGCTTTAATTGAATTAAAAAAGCCCTTCAGTCTTCCTAATTGAAACTACGTGTTCATTTGCATTTTATTTCTTTGGATTGTTTTTCATCTTGATGCAATTTGGCCTAAGAATACCCATCTTAAAAGCCTTCTTCCTTTTCCACTTATTATCTGATATTCAACCAATTTCGCTTTCAGATGTTGTTTTTTTTATTTTTCTATCATTGTTTTGCATGGTTTAATTAATTCTACTTCCTAATTTCTGACGAATGAGCTATTTTATTCAGCATGTAAGCGGATGTTGATAACTCAAAGCTGCAACGTGCCACAACAAGTCCCAGAATGAAATTATAGGGAGAATTTTCAAGTTATCCAGCGTTAATTTTTTAATGTAAGATTTTATTGTTATCTTTAGTTATACATAAATGTATTTATTGTGTTTTGTACAGTGATAGCTCGGGTCCTTCAAGTTTCATAATTATTAGAGGAGAAAGAGGAGGCGGATATACTTAGAGCATAGTACCTACTTTAGGCAAACTAATTCAGTAAGGTGCATTTTTTCTAAAAGAAGTAAGTGATTAAAAATTATATGTCCTTAGTTACCGTGTGATTGCCTTCTGTGAAGCGGTTTGATGTTATATGGTGCTGTTAACCTTGCTTCCATATAAAAATCATCATTTAGTACATCCAAATTCAGCATCCTGAATGTACAGGACTCTGAAATAGTCTAAACATATGTGGCAGGGATTCTGAATTGCCTTATAATTGTTAATGTTATGCATATTTATCTTTCTATCTTCAATTCTTAGTCGAAGGCATTTCATGATGTAAATTTTTGATCAATATTTCTTCTTCCTGTGCAATATCTTGCTTAAATATTTCGTAAATATGCATCTTATGGGATTGGATATTTGGGGAGGCGACCGACAGCTAAGGTCATTTGCGCCATAGGGAACAGGTAAGGGACGAAGGGTGGATAGGAACCCAGCGTAGGAATTAGCCTGCTCTTAACGAAAGGCGTCAAGGGGACCACGGTTTAACGTCTCATCCGACAGATGGAGTACTGTAATTGAAGTGCCCTCCACAAGGCACTCAAGTAGAGATCGGGTTTCTTCTGAAAATCATCCACCTCTGCAGGAATATGAACCCTGGCCGACTCTAGCCACCTAATCAACCCGATCCCATGAATCTTATTTCCTTCCTATGTATTCTGTGAGCTGATTTATTCCATTACTGTCGCGCTTTATTAAATGTATGGCACATGTACCCTCTTCACGATCATTCTGCTCTTGAAGATTTTTAAACAAGCGCTTTTGCTGTTGAACAAGGGGACACTTCTATGGCGTTAATTGTTTTAGCGCGCCCCTTTCTTCTGCAATTTTCCTGCTCGAGAAATAAAACAATCGGTACGAGCAAGAATTTTGAACCCCGATAAAATGTGTTGCCAGCTAAATAACACTTCAGCAACAAGGGAGAGGAGGAAATTGAAAATAAATACCGAGAGCGTATGTTTCGCGTCCTCTGGCTCGTACTCTTCATAAAGAATTCCCGAGACTCATTTGAGCCATTACGCGGCCTCCGCCGCACATACCAGCGGTCCCAATTCTTCGAGACCGCCACTCCCAACCCTGCAAGAGGAGGGGGAGGAAAAAAACAAAACAATCGCAATGAGCGTCCGTCGTCCGCTTTTTTATTGCCTCGTAAGGCCAATAAGTTTTTTTTTTCCTCGAGAGAAAGAGACAGCACGAGCGCGCATATAAGAGCAAGGGGAGGTTATGGTTGGGGGTGGGGAAGAGTGAAGAAGATAAGGAGGGGCAAAAAAAGGGGGGATGAGGGTGGAGGGAGGGCGGCGGAAAGGAAAACAAATGAAGGGGAGGGATGCGCTGTGTGTCCCATATAATACGCGGACCGCATTGCGTAGTTGTGACTTGTGGCCCACCTCTCTCTCTTTCCGTCTCCATTCCCCTACTTTCAGTCATAAGTTCCCCGTCCACCTTTTCGCTATTATCTCTTCCTGCTTTTTTTGTCGTCGTTCCCCACCCCCTCTCCAATCCTTCCCACCTCTTATCGTTTCTCCTTCTTTCCCCCTCCCCCTCTCTTCCTCTCTCTCTTTCCGAGACACACACACACACACGTAAGCACCCGCTCCGACGCGGCACGTCTTTCGTTTCTTTTTTGTCCCTCCACATCACCACTACATCCCTTTTTTACCGTATTGCCCCGTGCTGCTTTGCCTTTCCCGACAAACACGCGTGGGCAGGGACACAAAGGCACTCCAGATGCTTCGAAGCGCTCCGACATTGTGAAGATGGCTTCATATCTGCTAGTCCTACAATGCTTTCTTTCAACTCTTTCCACCCTCGACCCCTATACAATTTTCTCTCTCTCTCTGCAGACCTAAGAGATGGAATTCACCGTGAAAAATCATTTGAATTTACCGGGATTCGACATCGGATCTCCCAGTCGCGGGACAGGTGTGTTGGATGGTTTCAAAACACAGTCAATTTATGCAGGTACTGTTATCAAGTTTCCCATTGAGTTGAAGGCACATTGTTGGCCAACGTTTCAATGTCCGACTTGGACATTCGTATTGAGATTCAAAAATTCAACGAACCTGACCTGTGCGAGTCAGACGTCAAAACGTTGGTCAAAATAGATTCTGTAATCAATGGTTAACCCAAAGATGGTTTTCGCATCTCATGCACCGGAAAATATCAATTTTACTACAGTTTGCATTAGCGTTTGGAGAATTACAGGGGGTTTCATACAAAGCTTGCATGTAGTTAGTGGATACTAACTGACATAGTTTGTGGCTTATTAAGCAAGGCAGTGTCTTATCTAGTACGACATCTCCTGTGCTACATGGTGGACTGGTGACAAGAAATCCAGTTCACATAGACCCCCGCTGAAATCCGCCTTGGTATAAGCTGACTTGTGATATGATATGATTTATTGTATTTACTCCAACGTAATATTTACAATTATGAATACAAAAATATAACGGGAGCTTAAAGTGGTCTCCAAGGTCCTAACACCTGAAGTGAGTCACGAGCAGATACAATGAAAGTATGCTATTAATAAAAAAATCAGTAACAGTATTATAAGTCACAGTTGCAATTCACAATCATGAAAAAATACGATTAAAAAAGATACACAACATTTTCACTTGAAAATAGCCAGTCTTTGGTCAGTTTTCATGTATTATTGATTATCGTATCTGACCGGCAGTTGGAATATGGGTTTTGGAAAATGGGTTATAATCTATCCATTGACTTGACTTGCTGCTTCTACACTTTCTTACGGCTAGTACGCGTAGGTTGACTGTGGCACGAGAGATGCTCAGGAGAGTGCCATCCCCGGTGAATATGGCTTTACTCATGTCTCCGTACCATCTTCCACAGCCACCCTCGCGGCCGATACATGTTTTTTCCCCACTTTCCGCATCCTTCTCTATGTCCCTATTATTCTCACCCTCTTCATCTCTCACTCCGTGATGCCGTCGACGATGAGAGAGAACCCAGCTTGTCCCGCGAATGGAAATGCTCGTTGGATGAGGGTTAGACGTGGAGTGCCTCTCTCCCTCTCTCTCCTCGGTTCTATCCGGCTTTCGGCCTCAAACTCTCTCTCTCTCTCTCCGCTATAAATGGGGCATGGACAAAGGGTTGGAAAAGGGTTGGGAGGGAGGGAGTTGGGGGAGGAAAAATGGACGAAAATGGGGTTGGTCTCTCCGAGTGGGGAAGGGTTGTAGGCGGAGAGGAGCGAGCCGGAAAGAAGAGAAAGGCGGTTGCGGAGAGGGAAAGAGGCGGAGGGCGCACACAAGTCGTTTTTGTGGTCCCGGACAAAAGAGATGGGTGAGTTTGGATGAGCGCGGTGGAAAGGATAGTGGGCAATTATTGCGAGGAAAAACCGGGACGGGAGACGAATGCTTACCAATTGTTTTTGAGGTGCACATCAGGGAGATAGCGAGAAGGGAGAAGGTTGGCATGAGGGAGAGAGGTGGAGGGTGAGGGAGGGAGGGGAGAGAGTAGGAGGAGGAGTAGAGAGGGAAGGGCGCCGTTGGGAAAATGAATGGAGGACATTTACGGAGAGGGAGCGGGCCGGCGTCTTTTCCCTCCCGTATCGCATTTATATCTGATGCGTGGTGGGAGAGGGAGAAAGAGTTTATTGAAAGAAAAAAAAATGATTCTTTAAGGTGACGCGACAATCGGTTTACGTGAAGACTCGGGGCCCGTACTGTGGCTATAGTTCTATTTTGGGTTGAAAATGTGTGTGAATGAGATGAGCTGCTGATCTTAAAGCAGCACTTAACCTGGAATTTATTTTTTCATACTGTCCTACTTTCGGGTGCGTTACGTAAATGAGACACAATAGTCATGAAAGGAACATGAAATATATGATGTATGTTCTACGTATTAAGACACATGCATCAGGGGACATATGAATTAATCAGTTACACCACCTATCAACTAACCTACATCAAAGTCTTAACGCAGCCATTATGGTCTCTTATCGGTCCTGGGAAAAACGACATGTTTAACCTCTCTGTTCTGCAGTCCATTCCCAAATTTTATTATCATGATCTGATCTACTGTGGTGTGTTGGAGTTCATAAGGCATTAATAAATACGTCAGAAAATAAATTAGTTTTGAATTCACGTGATAGATTGTCAAAATTTCAATCGACTGTCTGAAATCATTCCCATGCCAAGTTGTTGCCATAGGTCAGTACCGCTAACAAGGCCATCGTAACGGCTGCTGATCTTCTCTGCACGCGCTTCAAGTCTGTTTTTAAGCCTATCATACCTCACGAGGAATCCAAACACAGGCGGCGTACCTATTCCAAGATGAGTCCTAGAAGGGAGAAGTGGCTGATTTCCCTGACTTTGTCGTCGCTCTTTCCAAGTACTCTTTTAACCAATCCCAGTTTACAATCAGCTTGACCTGTTATTTCCCGTATATGTTTGCTCTGCAGGAAATCTTACTTAGTTTAACTCCGGGTTATTTAACAGGATCTACAATCTCTAATTGATTATGCAGCATGTAACATCTCTACATAGCCACATTTCAAAACTCCTCAGATATTACTCCTATTTTCTCCTGGCTATCCAAGTTTCTGCTCCATAAAGCACAACAGTCCAAATATAACATTTGGCTAATCTTTTATTACGTTTACTGCTTTGGTTGAAGGTAGTTGGTTGACGGATTGGATTGGATATTTGGGGAGGCGACCGACGGCTAAGGTCATTTGCGCCATAGGGGATAGGTAAGGGAGGAAGGGTGGATAGGAACCCGGCGTCGGCATTAGCCTGTTCTTGACGAAAGGCGCCAAGGGGACCACGGTTTAACGTCTCATCCGACAGACGGAGTACTGTACTTGAAGTGCCCTCCACAAGACACTCAAGTAGGGATCGGGTTCCTCTGAAAAACATTCGCCACTACAGGGATTTGAACCCTGGCCTTCGGTGTGGTAGGCGAGTACTCTAACCACCACACCAACCCGATCCCTTGGTTGACTTTACTCGGCCTCTCGAAGTACTTCTTATATCCTCCGAAACAACTTACATTCCATGTTGTAACACTTTCGAGATATATAAAGAATGGCATTTGTTATATCCTTTTTCAATCAATGGTACAACTTAGAACTCCCTCCTCTTTTTCTGTCTTCATTATTTTAGTTTTCCCAACGCTAACCTTCATTCCAAAATGTTTTCCTACCCTCTCAATTTTATCCACCGTTTCCTGTAACTGTTTCTTACTCTCTGCTATTACCGCCTGATTATCTGAATATTTTATAATGATTACTCTTTTTCCACTCTTTCTGCACCATTATGCAGCGTGTTGCAAATGAAAATAAATTCCATAAACGACGGTATGCGTTTTTGATGCTAAGAAACGTATCCGACGTAATTTTGTGCGCTGAATCCGAATTTACTGAAGAAAATTGGCTATCACGTCATGCTTTCGAGATATTCTAATCTTAAAGGGTCAAAATCGCAATTTTTGATGTCTTTTGGAGCTTGAACATCTCAAATACCAAAGGTGATGGAGTAAATTCTGCAAACGGATTCAAAGTCTGCGTTAAGAATGTATGGAATGCAACTATGACGCCGAGAAATGTTATTATTTCCATAACCTGTGTCTTATATTTCAAATTTATGCACTCAAAGTTATTGTACAGTTGAATTATAATAAAGTTTGTGATGTATGCCAAGTTAATACAGGTTGTAGTAGCAATAGTTTTTCCAGGTTTTATGAATGTATTATATACATTTTTAATGCAAACTTAGACTCTATTCGCGGAATGACTCTATAACCTTTGGTTTGTGAGATATATTTAAGCAGAAAAACTCAAAAATTACCTTTCAACCCTCTAAGGAAAGAATATCTAAAAATTCTGACGTGATAGACAATTTTTGTGAGTAGATTCGGATTTAGCGACCAAAATTGCGTCAGAAATGGCCCTTGGCATTAAAAGAGCATTCGAGACCTTAAATATTTGCCGGCCAGTGTAATTCATTCATCATAGTACATAGTGAGTTTACTAACCCTGAGTACTCCTGGTATTCGTGGCATAGTCCAACAAACGTCGCATGTTCGCGAGCGTTATTCATATTGGCTTCCAGCCGTTTGATGGAAACCCTGCCTGAAGGAAATTGGTTTTGGCGGTTACAGAGTCGTAGTCATGCGTGTAGAGATATCAAACTATAATGAATGCTCCCACAGCCGAACGATGAACAATTTCACATGGCGCCACTTGAGCGTCTGCTGCCTCCCGTGCACGTTGAACGCGTACGTGTCGCCGGTGGTTAGAGGTGTCTGGCGTCTCGTACCCGGTAGGCGCAAGACGTGTTTCGTTTTCCCCACGCGGGCCGTAATTGTCATCCCCATACGTGCCTTGGGCGTGGCACGACCGTGGGACGTGTGTCTCCTGCACGGGAAGGCGGGAGGGGCGCGTGATATGGGGGAACTCCGTGCCTACGTGTGCGGTCGGGCCGGCGGGCGAATTACACGCCGCGGAACGAAGCCGAAGAGGCGGGCTGAGTTCTTTTGGAATGAAGGGACGAGAGAAGACAGTGACGCGTTGAGGAGAGAGGTGAGGTCCGGCGGGAATTAGAAAGGCGGAGGAGGGAAGAGACAGGGGAGAGAAGGGGGTTAAAGTGACATTGTGTACGTGTTTGTACGTACGGAGAACTCCCTCTCCTGCTGGGCTATTATGCGAAATGGGCAAGGAGTAGTTTAGTCCGGCCTTGCGTTTGCCCTCGTCCCCGGACTGTGTTGCGGTCTTTCCATTTTGCGTATCCCTGAAGCGTAACTTTCATCCGGCACGGAAGTTTGCAGTGCCGGGTGCAATCTGCTTTCCTTTGCAAACCGATGGGCGATTTAGATTATTACGCTCCCACTATTGCTTCAAGTGATCTTTATAAGAATACAAACGAATTCACCTTTATCCTGCGAAAAACTTTTGGTTTGCCACCTTACTTATGTGGTATTCCTAGGTACATTTCCTCCCTTTGCAAAGTTTTAGAGAGACTGAAATGGGCTTCGCGTCTGCGTGACAGCTCAGAGATAAAGTAGTGGAACTGTTCCATTACGCAGTTAAAAAAAAATGTTGCAGCTCTCCACAAGTTAGAAGTCTTTTGTGGAAAACTTAAGCATCTGTTTTTTTTACCCTCATCGTCTCATACGATGACTGACGTACCTCTGGATTGTTCATTTCGTTTGGAAGCATTCCATATAAGTGTGTAAAAGGCATATTTCTCTCTAGAGGTAGTGATCACATTTACAAAGTAATGTAAGAGAAACAATTGCACTTTTCCACAAAATTGTTTTAATGCGTACAACGCGTTTCGGCTCACAGAGCCATCATCAGGTACAAGGCTCTGTGAGCCGAAACGCGTTGTACGCATTAAACAATTTTGTGGAAAAGTGCAATTGTTTCTCTTACATTATGAAAAACTTCCACGATATCTCGCCTGAATCTGTTGAATTTATTACATTTACAAAGCTTTTGCTGTGACTTTAAAAGACTAATTTTTCATCTAGAAACTCAATTTTAAGTACGCAAAACAAAGCTTATCGAGAGATAACTATCGCGCAGTCAATAATTATGCATTCCAACTTCTATGCTGAGCAAGTTACGATTGAAAAGTACTCGTTTGCCGATTTTTCTATTCATGCTAATGGACTATATATGTGGACCCCAGAAGTCAAGGGGTCATAGTGACATTTAACAAAAATACGTTTGGTACAGGAATGGGATGTGAAAATATAAATCTTTTAGGTGGTAAAGGGATCCAAGTGATTTTCTTGACAGGTAATGCTATGTAGGGTAATACCTCGTAACTAATTAATGGGTTGTACCAAACATTTTCAACTTTGACTTAAGTTTTCTCAAAACAACGATTTTGTTACTTAGACCCCTTGACTTCTGGGGTCCTCATATATTATTCCTGAGTTTTTGTTTTCATCAGTCCTCCAGCATTTTTATTTTGGTAATGATCGGGCTTGCAGCGAAGAAAATCAGAGCACCTTAATATTTTTTTCTTATAGTAGCATATATTTAGAAATGAGCCTGGATTTCTACGTAAATTCGTTTTGAAGAATGCCTCACGCTTGTATTTAGCCATCGACTACAGGTTTGCGAACCCTGACTCAAATTACGCTACTACATGTGGGCCACTCGGGCAAACTTTTAGTGTCTACAAGGCCATATACATTTGGAAGGAATGAATAGATAGACATATTGCGTACCCATGGTGGCACAGAGGTACTGACACCATGTTTGTTACACTAGTCGAGATTAGACGCAGGTAAGCTCTGCTTTTTATTGGCCATATAGAGCTTCTGGTTGGAAAGTGTTTGGCGGTCAGCCACATTTTATTACTGTATTGTGTGAGGGGCATGTTAACGTGATAGCATTCAAGTTATAACTGGACGGCATTGCTCAGTCGAAGACATTCAGTTTTACTTATCTCTATGCGGTGATATTACCTTGAGTCATGGTTTATGGCTCGCTGAACTAGTATCGCTGAACATCAAGTCTAGTTAACGTTTACGCTTACCGGTTGGCTGTTGGTCTTCAGCTCAGGCGTCTAAAACCGCGATGTTTACGGGAGAGAACCTGATTTGACTGCCAATCTGCATCGCTATCCACCCTGGCGGAAAACTCTTAGCCTAATTGGTACACGTTATGAACGATGAAGCTGAAACGGCATCTGCTTACGTTTGATCGAAAAGCGAAACTGCGGGAATTCATTCTGCGAAATTGGTTCTGTAGCCGAGTGTTCTTATTAGACATAAGCTGGTGATCGGGAATAATCCATAGTACCCAATATTTTGCCAATCTGTTACATATTCTAATTCCGTCTTCCGATTTGGAATCGGGTTACTGCGTAGCGGAACAGTAACAAGCAAATGACTGCACCTTGTAGAAGTAGTTGTTCTGGGAGCCAAATTAATTTCCGACGTAAAAGCATTCATTCATTGGTTGTTAAATCCTAAGATTGGTTGACTGCAACCCTCCGTCCTTCCCTATCCTATACTAGTTCCTTTACCTCCTGTTATTTTTTCCTATACACTTTCCTCTTTATTTGGTCCATGAACTATATCCTGGGTCTTCCTCTGGGGACTTTTCCCTCTATTTTACTTCAAATATGTTCTTCACAAACCCATTGTGTCTCAGAATGTGTCCAATCTATCTTGTTCTTCTTTTCTGTGTGGCGTTACGTACAAATATAAAGTCAAATATATACATCTGTTCCGTCAGATACCTCCAAAATTACGAATGTTTTGCAGATTCATCCGTTCCATTGTTTAAAAAATCCACTCCTCTTTCCGCCATCGGCCAACTTAACACAATTATTCACAAAATTGAACACATCTCATCGTAAAAAAATATGCTTCTTCTGAAGAAATTCTTTCAGTTTGTTATGGCTAGATTTTTATGATAACCATAAGTCTGAAGAAACGTATTAATGGAGGTGTCTTATCCCAGATGGAATCAAATTAGTGGCCGAATTGGAGAGGTAGACTTAGTTGCCGTTAGCAAAAAGTTTAAGGAAACTGGTCTCCGAGCCCTTTGAGATAGCGGTTTGATCATCTTCAGTTGGAAACGTATTAGATATCACTTTAGGGGAGTAAAGTTATGGTTTACCATTGTAGTAGTAATAAATGTATGGAATAAATGTATGTGTCTGTAGATACCTCCCTATTGACCGCTGGGCGAACTTTTCCTGGAACTAGATTACCCCATCAGGTATTACGTTGTTTTCACCGCTGAAACTACAATCATCAGAATCTCATATACTATGATTGCTAACATCAAAGTGGAATAGTGTTTAGAGCAAGGTAGCAGTATCATCAAATCGTTGATATCTTTTTTGATACCCTAAAATGTACTTGTTTTATTGGTTCCTTTTCTAAAAATAAGACATGAACCGCTTCCTTTGTAATGTAGTTCATGGAGTAACTCAATGGATGACTTGTGATAGAAATCCCGTAAGTAATAAAACTTTTATTTGTCTTTGTTTTACCATTTCATTAGCTGGCTAAAGTCTTTGTAAGCAATCATTTTGAATGGAATTTCTGGCATGAAATTCAGCCCCCAAAAGATTTCCGTTTTTATATCTGGAATTTATTGGGAAAAATTAAACAATCTACTCTAATTTTCATGAATTATTTAAAAAATGGGAATATGCACATTATCGGCACCTCATTTTTTTACCTCTTGCGTTTTTATAGCAATTTCGTATTGTTACTTCCCATGTTTGATCTCCGATCCTCACCCTGAGTAACTCATGAATTTCTAGAAGTTTCCCCTATTCTTCTAAAAAGTGACGCATGAGATCATTACCCAATTCATGTAAACATGTTTATGGTCCTATCCAGCCTTTGCACAGCATGCAAGTTACGAAAGTCTAAAGATTTTCACATTTCATCGCAGACTTTATAGCTCATGTAAAAGCTATCACCATTGAATTCGCCGACGGCGATTTTGGAAGTTGGTTGGCAAACAGTCACTTTTTATCGCTCCATTACCTGTGCTTTCCTCTAAAAATTGAAGTGTTCAGCGAGTGGGCTTTTGAACTCGATCGCATTACGTGCTGGCTATTGTCAATGATGTTCCTCGTAATACAACCTATGTAGTGAAGTAAAAACCTTGTTTTTATCTGTAAAAGGTACTTCTCTCATCGGAAAAACTAGTAAGAATATCTATTCCACTATGCTTATTTTCAATCAGAAATAATCACTTGTATGTTCTGAGGAAATGGCCTCAAGCCCCGTCATTATAAAGTTGTGCATTTCTATTTACTACCTTTACTATGAACAGGGAGACGCTCGATGTCTGTGCTTTTGTGCTATGGCTTGGCGGAGCCATTCTTGAAATTTTCATGGTGAATTCATCGTCAACACCTTTTTTTTACGGTAAGGGAAGTTTAATGTTCTCATCGTCTCCTTATGTATTCATCCATTCATTTTGTCATTATTCATTGATTTGCATCAATGGATTGATCGTCAGCGACGGGCTAGCGTTAGGGGGGCCGATCCCAAGGGGCTGGTTACCGCAAGCTCTCGGCCCCTATACCCTCCGCCGGTGACGTTGGTTCCGACATCAGTGAGAAGTGTGGTAGTATCATCGTTTTTTTTACTGCAACATCTTTTCATCAATGTCGCCTTCCTCATTCAATAAAAGTGTTTCTTGACTCCAGAATAGGCGAAATAAAGGTATATCTTCCGGAGAACTGCTACTGTGGTCCTGTTCAATTTGCAGCCGTATTTTTAAGATGTGGGTCAGTCTTTTTTTGTAATTGACTCCCGGAACTTCTCCCTTGCAGTACAAGGTAAATTCCTCGTATATTGCTCTTTTTGTCACGTTCATGAGGTAATTCGAGAGTCGAGTACCGTTCCTATGGGCCGTGTTTTTCATCTCGCAGAACCCCGTACTTCGTTGATATGGGTATATTTTGCCTTTCTTGGTCAGCTTCTTTACCCACGTCGTGAGTTGTTTCCTAATGGAGGTAGCTCTCCAACACTCGAACAAGATATGATCCACGGTTCCCAGCGTTTCGTCGCACCATGGGCAGTACGGATCTTCCCTTAGACCCGCCTTGTCTAAAAAGAGTCCGCTATTGCTCCGTGGGCCACTCTCCACCCTACTCCTACACCCTAGTAAGTCGCCATCTCTCCCTGAATTTGGCCACGTTCTGAAGGAGCGCCACGCTCTCGCCTCCGAGCAGATTTTGTTGGGTATCGGCCAGTCTCCTCCCACCCTTGCGTATAATACCTCTTTATAGATGCTTCTCCTATTGATGGGGAGCGGAATGTATATGGAGCTCCTCTGACTCTTGAAATCGTATGTCGCTGTGGTGGGAAGGGTCCTCAGTTCCTCTTGTGAGAGCACTTGTGGTGATTTCGGTCGGAGAGTGAACCACGCCTGCAATATATTCTTTTGATGAGCCCGGTCCGGTGCTGCTGATGTGGCAGTAGGCTCCGCGTCCCCTCGGAAGAGACCCTCGGGTTCCACTCAGGGGAAGACAGCTCGGAGCCGCATCATTTGGAGAACGCGCCAGGGTGCGTCCGGGTCTCCGTGCAGTAGCTCCTGGGCCGTGTTGAAACGAAAGCTAGCAGTGGGGTCCGAAGATCGACGACGGCCAAGCCACCCTCGTGGATAGGGGCGTAGAGGATGGACTTCCGCACCCAATGCCGTCTTCCCGACCACAGGAAGTTGATTAACTTCCTCTCGACGGCATTGATGAAGACATCATCCGGGGAGATGGCTCTAAGAATTTGCCAAATTGGTGGGAGTAAGAATTGATTGATCACTTTTGCTCGGCCTCGGAGAGAGAATCGGGCCGCTCTCCATCTCCACTTCTTGATGGCTCGATCTAGTCTGGTGGCTAGGAGGGCTGCGTTGTTGTATGCCTCGTTGTTGTCATCGTTGTCGACGTGCACACCTAACACCCTCGTGCCGCCCGAGGACCATTGCATATCAAGAGGAGCATGTTGGTTTCCCCGCCACGCGCCTACCCATAATCCCTTACTCTTCCCTAAGTTGAGGGAGGCTCCCGAGAAAGTTGCATAGCGTTCAAACCACTCAATACTGGCTGTCAAGTCGCATTCGGAGGTGTCAAAGATGCTAATGTCATCTGTGGAAGCGCTGATCATAAGCCTTCTGCCGGATGTGTTAAGTGGGCCGTACCCTGCCAACCTATCTTTGATAAGATGGATGAAGGGGGTAGTGACGATATAATAAAGCTGCTCTGACAGGGGGCACCCTAATCGAATTCTCTTTTTGAATGGTAAAGGGGCAGCTAGGCGGTTTCCGACTTTGACAAAGACGCGGGCGTTGTCATACAGCATACGGACGCATCTTAAGAAATGGCTACCGAAGTCCATACTGCGTAGGACCTGATACAGACAGGAGTGTGAGACGCGGTCAAATGCTTTGCTCTGGTCCAGGAAGAGTATGGCGAGTGGTGAGTTTTCAGTATTGCATGTGTTGATGATGTCTTTGATGAGGGACATGTTGTGGAATATTGTCCTACCTGGAACGCAGTACGTTTGCTCGGGAGGAACTATTTGGTCTATGTGACCTCCGAGGCGATTAGAGATCGCCTTCGCCAATTTCTTGTAATCGTTGTTTAGCAGGGAGGTTGGGCCCCAGTTTGAGAGCTGTGTTTGATCCCCACCTTTGAAAATAAAGAAGAGAACGGCAGAAGTAGTTGATATGGGTGTGGTTCCTCCAGCGAGGGGCGCGTTGACCATGTGGTAAAATGGAGGACCGAGGACGTCCCAAAATTCCACGAAGAATATTACGGTTAAGCCGTCCAAACCCGGCGCCTTATTGCGTTGGAGGGCCATCAAGGCTGACGTGAGTTCCGCCATGGTGATATCAGGCTCCAGAGTTTTGCTAGAGGAGTCGGACAGCTGGTTTCAGGTGAAGTCAGGTGGGAGTTGTGGATGGCTTGTATCCTCTGAATGTAGTTCAGCAACAGCTTTCCTCACTGCTCGCAGGACTTCTGTCCTCTCGTTTATGAGTTTGCCTTCTAATAGTCCTCCAATATATCGAGGGCAATTAAATGTTTTCACTCGATCAGTCCATCGCGAACGTTGATATGTAAATTTTTTTTCCAATTATTGAAATAGAACTTCCGAAATATCACATCGCATAAACTAAGGAGGATAAATATTTATGTAAACGTGGATTACTCTTGGAAAGCAAATTCCTGGAATTTCTTATTGACTACAGTGAGTAAAGATCGGAAGAATAATTGTATTGAATCGACGTTACATTTATCGATGTAAGCCATTCGAAGATCAATTATCATATTTATCGTTAAAACACTATGGTTTGTCAAAAAATAATTTTTCATTCCCATTTTTTTACTCCGTTGGTCTTAAGGTCATGTGAGTTTAGAAATAAAGAGACATTAATCAAACACGATTGGTATATTAATTCCATTTAAATTAAATTCAAACCTCTCTCGGGGATAATAATCCCAAATAATTTTGCATTTTCGTTTCCGGTTAAAAGTTTGTTTTTGCTCGTAAATGGAAAGTGTGGGACCATAATGCAGGGCATAATCCTCTCATGGCACTAAATATGTTATTAGGCCTTGGGGGTTATGGTTTGTAATCAGAGCGACGTTTCCGGAATGTTTTCATGAATTTCACATGAACACGCTGTTTCGCTTATGTGGGTCGGTATAAGCTCTCGGAAGAACGCTGGAGTAGCTCTTAAATATCAAGACCGTTGGAATAAATTAGCCTCTGTATTTATGTGTTGATGGGCGTTTGAGTTTGCAGTCCTGAATCAGTGACTGGGTAGTATTACAGGATTATTTATATTCCCGAAATGATTTTTTCGCAGAAAATCGAAACATTACGTTCCTTTTAGAGGGCCTTAAAATTCTCATCAATCCAGTTACGAATTATTGAAAGTTATATAAAATTTAGTCCATTAAGGTAGATAAAAATTCCATTACGTCATCTAGCTGTATCCTGGCAACCGGATTAAGTACCTTATTGATTATCCCTTCTCTTTCTATAATTTCCTTTGGATTGCGCGACGGAATGGACGAATTAGCGGATGTGTAGCAAGAATATCCACCATCTGTTTGAAATTGAAGGCAAATAACTCTTAAAACATTTATTGACAATTCATGGCCAGATGCAGGAATGACACATATGCATTCTACTAACTAATAGAACCCATAAGCCATTGCAAGCATTCAATAATTGTTGCAGAAACGTTCGAAAACTTATTAGTTTCATAACTTATGAGATGGAGTTATGAGTTCCATAAGTAGCCAAGATGGTGGATGCGCTTGGAGGCTTAATCATTTGAAAAATAGTTGTTTAGAGACAAGTGACCAGTTTGTTTACGCTTAGTGACTAATTATAATGTGCGTTAACAATTATTCATTGGTTACAATTCCATAAATTTTATCCGGCGTTAGAAGATTAGATCAAACTTTCGAAGCTATTAACTATGGGTAAATAAGTTACGAAACTGGTAGATGTATTCCTTCAACCTGAATATTTGTACGAGATCGATAACTTGAAGTATCTCATAACTATTGATTCTATAACAAAATGCTCTAGCAACCGACCATTAGACTATGGATTCTGCTCGATTTTTAGATAGTTTTCCCCGGAAATGTTGTTTATCCAATATTTAAATAAATAAAAAACATATATAACGTGAAATCGTATAAAAGAAGTAAAAGCATGCTGATTTATAGCAAGTTATCGATGAAAAATATCATAAAATTTCAAAATTAGAGCGTCAGCCTGCAAGCGTTAAAGGAAAATTGAGGTTGTCAAAGATGGCTGATAGCCACGCCCACATTACAGCTTCCAGATTTGTCTACCACGAGAAGCGCCCTCTCCTTCTACCTAAATGGTCCAGTCTATTGAAAAACTATACTAATTATACCCTCTCTTATGCAGCATTTCAGGGTTTTATGACGTTTATATAATTAGTAATCTTGTAGGAAGTGGCGTCTATCCGACACATCAGACTCTTGTTATTCTCCAGTGTAGTTTCATTTGGAGAAATGAATGATGGAGATAGAAAACTGTAGATTAAGAAATAAACGCTTCAAAGATAAATTATTCCAAGATGCAATTTATTACGCAGATAGGACAACGTGCATTGTATGAAAATGGAGAACAAATTATTCGATGAGTAATAATTAGATAATCTAGTGTAAAATGTTCTATTGAAGTTAAATTTTAATAATGAATGCATGAACTTCCCTCTTAAGGGTAGATGTAGTTTTTGCCATGGTGTGGCTATTAATCAATTAAATACTGAATTTAGCTGGTGATAAAGCACAAAACTAGCGAATCGACGTCTTTTATGGCCGGTTTCAAGAGCATTTAGTGATAGAATCAATGTGGAAAGCCATCACAAAGATGGGGTGAGCTTCTTACGGCTAGGCAATGAAATAAAAACAGAAAATCTCCAAAAGCCGTAAACAATTGGCACCCTTCGTCAATAAACCAGGCATCCTTAGCGGGGTCTCATTAGCCCCGTGAAGGATCCCAGGTCAAAACCCAAACATCCTTAGCGGGGTCCCATTAGCCCTCGCAAAGGATCGTATTTGGTTGTGTGTGTGCGTCTGTGTTTGGTCCCTGGCGAGGAAGTAACTTTCCCGTAAACCAACACAGGAGGGTATTCTTGGTTGAGAGGCTGTGGTTGGTCCCTGTTGTGGTTTTCCCAGTATACCAAGACAGCAAAGTTTGGTGTTTATTGACGAAGGGTGCCAATTGTTTACGGCTTTTGGAGATTTTCTGTTTTTATTTCAGAATCAATGTGGCTATGCGATTCAAGACTTGATAAAAATATTCGGGTTGAAGAAACTCATCTATCAGTTCCATAACTTGCAATTGTTAATTTGTTCGAATATTTGATCTTTTCTTCCATGCCTGGATAAAATTTATGAATTTTTTCCTATGTATAATTCATAATGCACATAAAAATTAGTTAGCACGAATAAACAAACGGGTTATTTGTCACAAAACACTATTTTACCATTTGATTAAATCTCCAAGCGTTACATCGTATGTGCTCATATTATTTGTTGTTAGTTGATGATTGTTTAAATGAATATAAAACTATCACGCTTGCGAAATATTAAGATGTTTTAAAAATATTGCTGTCCAACCCATCAGAGATGCAATTCTCCAAATTCATTTCATTTGCAGAAACTTCTGATGGAGATCGACAAATTTCTAGAAATTTGTCGATCTCCATCTATCAAGGATAAAGATGATTTTTACCAATTTCTACCAACTGAACCAATTTCTAGAAATTTGTCGATCATCTCCATTAAAAATAAGGCCAAGCTTACACAGATTTCCCCTTCCATTAAGGTTAATTTGATCAAATCTTCTCTACGTAACATTTAGTGAATGTCAATGCGAGAAAATTAAGACACACCATGGCTAGGTATTGATCTAATAGCTTCATTCTGTAAACTACGAAGCCATTAGTGAAACCAATAAATTTGTCTAGTGTTCCTGCAGTAGGTACTTATTGAATGGTTGCCATGACTTACGGGTCCCATTACTCTATTGGATGCTTACGCGTCGTTCTTGATACTGGCTATCTGGCAGCAATTTTATAGGTCTGGATGATAACTATGGATAATGATGGCTGGTAAAAGAATGATAGCGTACGATCATTGATATCATTATCGGCAATCGAAGGAAGAGCTGGTGAAACCTGGTTAGAGAATGAGACATCTTATACGCTCGATCCCTTGTAGGAGTCAAAATGCAATGGAGAGGCAAGGGTTACGATTTCTTTTCGGGGTGAGTAATGAATTCCAGGGGAGACGTAAAATATTACTCCGAGCCCCTTGAATTAGGTTATTGTTGGCTCCTGTTCCTCCGCGGAGGAAAAAAAAAAGAAACGCGCCCAACCCAACGTCGGCCCTTGTTCGCCCTTTCGGTTCATTCGCTGCCTCAATTTAAAAATCCCCTCGGAAAACTTTGGAGAGGCGATGGGTGGGGAAGCGGGAAGAGGAGGAGAAAAAAGCCAGCACCTTCACAGTCTTTATACCATCCACAGTCGGTCGATCAATAAGAGACCTTTGCGAAATTTATTGGAGTGGTCCTCTTCGATGTCGCTCGCACACACGGGACGCACCGACACGCGCGAGGGGTGAACATAGAGCGGCTCTCGGGAGCGGAGCGCCCAGATCCGGGGGCCCGAGCGCTTGCGGCCCCCCCCCTTTCTCTCCCGGTCTCTGCGATATTATTATTATTATTATTTATTATTTCGTTAATTTCCGTGCGCCTCTGGCCCTTGAGGCAACTACAAATTAAAATGACAAATTATCACAACAGTTGAGAAAGAATAACAATTAAACAAAATAATTACGTATAAAAAGAAAGAAACAAAGCACTTATGGGCAAGAACATTGAGTGCGAACGGTTAACAGATGTGACTAGATAAGGCAAACAGGTTAGTAGACTAAACGCCGAGGGTATGAGGTATCTGAGGAGTATTTGCGGCAAAAGTAGGATGGATAGGGTCAGGAATGAGTGGGTCATGAATGAATGTGGGTTAAATGCTCCAGTAATGGACGTGTATGGAAGGAGTGTGCTTCTTTGGTTTGGCCATGTTGAGAGAATGGATATATGTACTTGATGCATTATTTACTTGCGTGTATTTGTTTCAATTTTTTGTTTGTGCAATAAGTATATTATTTAATCCCAAAGAGGTTCTTTTCAATCTTTCATGCAGATATTTATGAATGTGGAGATGGGCGGAACTTACAAGGATCCGTAAGAGTTCGTCAATGGGAACATCTTCGGCAAAATCGTGCAGTAAGGGTTCAAGGAAAATGGGATGCCCAGTGAAAGAAGGTATTTTACGAGGAAAATTTTCTACGTTTACATGGACGTGTATGAAAGGAGTGTTCTTCGTTGGTTTGGCCATGTTGAGAGAATGGATGAGAGTAGAATAACGAAACAGATATATGAGAGTAGAATGGATGGTGTGAGAGGTAGAGGTAGGCCGAGAAAGTTGTGGTTGAATGTGGTTGAGGAAATTCGTAGGAGGAGGAATATTAGGAGTCTTAAAAACAGGAGGGCGTGTATGAAACAGTGTATGGGGGTAAATGAGGCAAAAGAGGTTTGCAAGGATAGGTCAGTATGGAGGAAATTATTGAAGCAGAGTTAGATGTACAATTATGTATTAATGAGTGAAACATGTTGACTGTGCCGACCCCGAAAGGGTACGGCGTGATGGGTATGTATGTATGTTTGTACTAAATAAGGTTAAGTATTGAATTTTATACAGTGAATCGATACAGTTCATAAGTCAACCAGAAAATATATATATATATATATATATAGAGCATTACAAAATTAAAATAATAGGATGTTCAATGTTACATAGATATTTAAAGACATTGTGTGATATTGAACATTAAGTTTTTCTCGATAGTTATTTCGTGAAAGAACACCCTTTTGCAGTACCTTATATACGTTGTTTTTAAATTGATTAAGAGTTTTGGCGAGTCTTATTTGAACGGGTAGTAAATTCCAGACTCTAGAGGCGGTCACTACAAATAGTCAGTGATCCTGACTAGTAACTAGTGATATGTACACGCGCTGCCTCCCATTCGCCCCCCCCCCCGCCCTAAGGCCGCGAGAGTACTCGAACATTCCATGCGCCCTCTACACTTCCCTCATCCTCTCTTTTCTTTCACCTCTCCGCTCCCATCAGTCCTCGCCTCATGAATTTTGCATATCCCGCTCCTCACCACCCTTTGCGTCTTGCTGCTCCTCGCTCCTTTCTGATTCCAACGTTCAGAATTTGATATTTGCCGACCGCGCTGCGCGTATGCACCGGGTCCTTCCATGCTTTTGGCTCGGCGGTTAAGTGGCTTGAGTGGGGGAGGGAGAATGGGGGGGTGGTGAACGGAGAAGCATGGGAATAGGGGGGTAGGTTTTCGGAAATGGGTCCACCAGGCACGTTATTTCAAGAGAGTGCCTTCACGGTCTTAGTTATCTTGTCCATTTTGATTTCCATCTCTCCCTGCCCATTTTTTAAGCATGGTCTATCTCATAAACTTAAATATCACCTTATGGTAGTTTGAGCGGAATATCATTTCACCTATAAATCAATGAATTTGATCTCATTTTAAATAAAATATCTCATTCTTCCAAAGATGTCATAATATCAGTCTCTTACCCAACTGCTTTCGGAGATTTCTGAAGAAAAATACCTGCCCGTCTACATGGGAAATGGCAAGTGCACCCACTCCAGAGACATCCTATGTGAAAAATGAGCAATTTCCCACGCCTATATCTCGTAAAAAAATTAGGAGTGAGTAGTTTGTATGTTTTCTAATCTATTTTTTAAAAGAAATTGTATGTTACCGCAGTGATTTTTTTCAAGATCACAAAAACCTTCCGTTGCTAAGCAGCTTTGAGCGTACCTGGTGAAAAAAATGAATCAAATTCAATATTGTTAATAGATATTTTTATTTCATTACTCATAATTTCAGTCGTATTAAAGTATATTATTGCGCCATTAATTATGCTATATTTAATTCATGCTTTCTTCAGCTGCTGAAAGTGAAAGAGATCATTCGAATATGAACTCCATAATGACTATGGAAATATCTCGCTCAATCTACCTTAATGCTACCAACGGTGTTATTATCAACGTTTTTAATGAAGGCAACCATTTTCTATGCCTGATGCGAGAAAAAATATTTAGCAGTATCTTTCCCGGCGAATCAGCTCGCGTCTTTGATGACGAACTATACCCTCGGCCCATAAGACGCTGGCTGATTTTAAAGCACATTTTGGAGTAAAAAAAGTGCGTCTTATGGGCCCGGAAATACGGTAACTCTTTTACTCTCAAATTTAGGTTCCTTTCATGCTCCCAGTTGGATTCCCTTGTATTTTTCCATGGTCATCATGTTTATTCAACATTGTCTACTCCCTTCTTGTACTATACATTCTACTTCCCTTTTCTCTGTCGGATAGGATTCATAAAATAAATAAAAGCTTTCGCGGTAGAAGTTCTCTTAAATTATTAGTTTCTTTTTTTGTGGTTGTGAAAGCTGGGGTTTTTTTAATGTCAGTTATTTAAAAAACTTAAGGCGCATTAAAAATACTTAATAATCAGAGTTTAGTCATTCCAATCGCAAGACTGCTGTCTTTTTGCCGATCAGATTTTTGGCTACGATTCCCATCAGATTATTGGCTGCTGAAATATGGTCTCCGTTATAACTGGGGAACTATCCCGCTCAATCTACCTTGAGATGTTTGGATCAACTTTTGCTAATCTTTAGATATAAAGATGTCACGCCGGGTCCGATGTTAAAAAAATACATATTTCAATATTTTTTTACATATATTTCGAATACCACGCCTATATATGTAGTCATAACTTTTTCTAATTACGGAAAAAACTAATAGTTAATTCTTGAATAATTTTATTTACTGCTTGTGTGGTGCGTTTCTTCGCATAAACAGATATGCTCAAGTGAAATGTGTTCTACGGATTTTAGTTATTTTTTTTGGCGCATTTCGTCACGCGTCAGTTTTCAACGTAATTTGTATTATATGTACTTGATGCAATTATTTACTTGCGTGTATTTGTTTCAATTTTTTGTTTGTGCAATAAGTATATTATTTAATCCCAAAGAGGTTCTTTTCAATCTTTCATGCAGATATTTATGAATGTGGAGATGGGCGGAACTTAAAAGGATCCGTAAGAGTTCGTCAATGGGAACATCTTCGGCAAAATCGTGCAGTAAGGGTTCAAGGAAAATGGGATGCCCAGTGAAAGAAGGTATTTTACGAGGAAAATTTTCTACGTTTACATGGACGTGTATGAAAGGAGTGTTCTTCGTTGGTTTGGCCATGTTGAGAGAATGGATGAGAGTAGAATAACGAAACAGATATATGAGAGTAGAATGGATGGTGTGAGAGGTAGAGGTAGGCCGAGAAAGTTGTGGTTGAATGTGGTTGAGGAAATTATTAGGAGGAGGAATATTAGGAGGAGGAATATTAAGAGGAGGAATATTAGGAGTCTTAAAAACAGGAGGGCGTGTATGAAACAGTGTAAGGGGGTAAATGAGGCAAAAGAGGTTTGCAAGGATAGGTCAGTATGGAGGAAATTATTGAAGCAGAGTTAGGTGTACAATTATGTATCAACGAGTGAAACATTTTGACTGTGCCTACCCCGGAAGGGAACGGCGTGATGGGTATGTATGTATGTACAAGTTGTCATCTGCTCCTTAAGAGGGAGGGGTGGGAATCCCATAATTAACTTGCTTGAGGTGAAGTGAATGATCTTGACGACGTCATCGGTTGTAAAACACTAAAAAATCATGAATTATATTTTACGCCCGAGATTTAACTTTACTATCATACTTAAATTAAGTGCTCAAATGAGGTCTATCTCCTTTTATTCCAGCGCCAATTGAATTGAACTCTTAGTTTTTTCCCATATCTCGTGAAGTCACGAGACCTTCAACGTCGTTACTCTATCTACCCATGGAATAGCACTCGTGTATCGTATGTGGAAACTTTAATGTTTTAAGAGCTTGGTTCTAGTTACCAGGTTGGGAGATGGATGTATCGATTGATCGGTGTATACTATCGTTCGTGCTTCGACTCCAGGTTCAGGAAATTTTATCTCCTCCGAAAAACACAAATGCTTCCTCCGCAGTTTGCCACCGCGTGTCGAACATTCTGCCTCCTGAATTTACTGGACATCCCTACCGATATCTAAGGCTACAACTGAAGGATTATTCTGCGCTTTGTCCAGGTGTGCACTTGTGCGGTTATCGGGCCGAAGATAGACTCGCTTCCATTCTCTTTGCAGGCGAAGTCAATAACATTTTGCGTATCAGTACACTATGATCGATCAGCTCATTAAAACTATAAGGCAATTTGGATGGACAGACATATTTTGATGTTGTGGATGATATTGATGATAAAGGTTTCAGGATAGGCAGATTTGAAATGCCAATTTTGTCCGTGAAATATCAGAAATAGCGATATTCCTTGCATCAGCGCCTTTTAGAGAGCAACTAAATGGATCTGCATGCCTGAATATACAGTATGGATTTGTGAAGGACAATAATACATCTACATTTACATACTACCCTGATATCCGCCATATGGGTGTGTAGCAGGGGGTGGTAAGACACCAGCCGTGTAAAGATGTATGGTTTTGGGAGGTCGAATGGTGATGTTTATAATGGGAGTGTATTTAGTGGAGCTCAGTTTTAATTTTGGTCGCTAATTGTGCTCGGAAAGAACGAGTTTTAGCACCTATCTGTTCGGCAGTGTATCTCTCTTATTTTATCGCATATTTCAAACCTAGAGATATAATGAGGCTTTATGATAATATTCTCTGTGTCGCTCTGAAACGCACCGGTTATGAATTTCTCAAGCAAGCTAAGCGTAGTGTGTAGCCTCCGAGTCTCTAGGGGCTCCCACCTAAATCCCTCTAATAGTTGTAAGACACTATTTGTTTGCTCGTAGCAGCTTTTAACGAAGCATTCTGCCTGTCTTAATAATTTATTAATTTTTTTGGTTATGTCTTTATGGCTAAGGTCCGAAAATGCTCGCGGCGTATTCGAGGTGTGGCCTAACCAGTGCGAAGTAGCATCTCTCTTTTACTTCTTCTTCCGAAAGGCTTTACTTTTTCAACTTCAACGTGGTGCAGTATCGCAAAGTATTCTCAAATTGATGGTACGCTCATGGTGTGAAAAATGTTGGTTTAATGGATGGCACGATGCGACGTTTGACTTCAAAACGGGACGAGTATTGTATGCCTAGTTTCGTAGTACAGTCCGTACCACACAACGTGGATGTGTCTGGCACTGGACTTCGCCGGTGTGGATACTCAGTTAATCTCTCGACCGTTTCCACTCGCCATTCGTTCGGTGGTGGCTAGGTCTCTCGGAAACTTCCTTTGCCTTCATTCCCCCGCGGTCCAGACTGCTTTGAGGTCTTAAATTTTCTCCTCATATCACCGCGAAAGATTGATGCTCGCCCGCCTCTCCCACCCATCCTACTCGAGCTGCCTGTGCGGTCTGCTCTCACGAGCGGTCTGGACGTGCCATAATAATCATTTGACGTCTCATTATTCCCTGAGCGTATGTGGAAGGAATGGGAGGCAGTTCGCACGATGACGCGGGGTAACCGGTCGTGAAAGATGGACGAGGTCTGGAGAGACGTTCTTAAAGGCATCAATTTCCACGGCGGAGGGCATGCATGAATGTTTGCCCACCACGGACGATTTTTTCCTGTGGAATAGAGATCCTAATTTAATTTTGAATTAATGGAGGTGTGTATCGGCTAGGAGCTCACGTAAAAAGAATTGAATTATGTATGAAAATATGGTTGAAAGGATAGGTAGTGCCTTGTGTGTCTAGTTTTAAACGCCGTTATGTCTATTATGCCGGGCTCTGTGGTGGCGATCTAACGCTCTTTCCTTCCAACCTACAGGTCATGAGTTCGAATCCCACGTGAAAGGTTTTTCACTACCCAGGGAATGTTTGTGTGTGTTCGTTTGTTTAGCTGTATTCATTAGGAGGCTAGTATTATGCGAAAACTGTAGTATATAAAGAAATTATTCTTTTGCCACCTTTTATTGCTTGTTAGCACCCGGAGTAGTGAAAATGGGACATTTAAATTACTCTTTATTGTCAGATGTGTCTATATTGTCAACTTTGTTGCAAAAAATGGTGCTTAGTAATATTCCGCACTGATTTGATGATGCCTTGATTATGGAAAAAGCTGTAAAAACCCATATTGGTCGTTGTAGGACTTTATGAAGTATCTTTTTTGTGGTTACACTATCGATCGTTAATTACCACCTGATGTCGCCTGACACTTCTATCATTCGTCAGGCTTATGTTATCGGTAGGGAACGATACTTTGTAGAGTCATTTGGAGGCGATGGTATATTATTTCTTTTTTTAGGGTAATTGATTTTCTGGAGACTTGAGCGATTTGAATTTTATTAATATCGTGGGAGTGTCTAAGTGGAATAGTGTTTATTTACTGAAACATTAATAGAGTAACTCTGCTACATTTTAACCGTATTGCCACAAGTAGCCAAATGGATTGTATGTTGCGTGATGCTCATTTTTAGTCTTTAAAATCCGTGTAGCAATGTATGGGCCGAAACGTTGATCCTCAGAAAGAAGGACGAGACTAGGCTGCAGGCATTTGAGATGTAGGTGTGGAGAAGGATGGAGAAGGTGTGAGGTGGACGTAGAGGAAGACTAACGAGGAAGTGCTTGAGATGGTGTGCGAAGAAAGGAAACTTAATGAAATTCGAGATTGTCAGAGTAGGTGTCTGGCGGATATAATAAGGGGTTGCTGGAGGATGTAATAAGGTAGGGTTGCTCAAGAATGTGATGGGGAGAATGATGTTGGGCAAGCGGGGAAGAGGTAGAAATAAAATAGGTTTCATGGACAGGGTAAAGTACGCTAGATCGTATGCTGAGGCGAAAAATGATATACTAGAGCAAGATAGGACCCTGAAAGTGTAGAAAACCAGGAGGAGATTCTCTGAGATTCAACATAACCCACGTTAGCCAGTAGAATACTTTTGAAAAATCATTTTGCTTATCTTAGTGACTTCCTCAAGCCATCGCAATTGAACTGTCTTTTTCATTCACCTCAAATAATTTTCTGCAGCATGTTTTCCGAAAATATCCTGCTTGTCATTTTCTGGGTGAATATTATGTGCTTTACGTTTTGCATGATAAAAAATGTTTTGTCCAAACTGTAGCAGTGTATGAAATCATCTCCTGATCACGACAGAATGGGATACTCGTGAGTAAGAAATGTGAATCATGCATATCAAAATATTCCTCTTTTCATATGCAAACCAGATTCTTATGGTGAACTTTCTCGGAATAATAGCGTATTCGTTATCATTTCTGGGCCTTATTAGTTAGTCGCCATTGTTCGTGAAAGTAGAATCCGGCGCAGCAAGGTTAGAACCAACTGCCTTTTAATTGCCTTCGATGAATGATGATAAGTGTAAACTCACCACTCCTTAGTGCAAAGGTTGTGCAAACTGGCGACACACCCATATGGCGAATGAACGCCTGCGGTCCATCGGAGCGAATTTCCGTTCTATTCCTTATATCCATTGCGAATGGCATTCCGCAGATTGCTTA
This sequence comes from Ceriagrion tenellum, assembly GCA_963169105.1. Lineage (NCBI taxonomy): Eukaryota > Metazoa > Arthropoda > Insecta > Odonata > Coenagrionidae > Ceriagrion > Ceriagrion tenellum. Next base: position 110,883,387 of record OY720633.1, on the reverse strand, counting down.
AGGCGCAACTATGTGACGGAATCTATTTTTCTTCCAGGTCGCCGAATTGACCAAGAGGAGAGGCATTGTGGTCCTCCCATGGTATGGGAAATAGTTTTATTTTCATCAAAGACGGGAGGAGGAGGTAGAGGAGGCGGAGGGAGGTGAAGGATAGCCGGGGGAATGGTGGGAAACAATTGATTCCTTTCGACGACCGTCGTGCCGCTGTGCGGAGCGAGAGGTAAACACTTTCGCAGGGAAGGCATTCTCAGTCCGTATGGAGCATTTTCAAGCCGAACTGATAATAGGAACCGGGGACTCAGGCAAACAAAGGACTGTGCTAGGGTAAACGTTCTAGACAGTAAGTGAGTGTATATATGAACAAGACCCAGGGCCAATCATCCTGTCGTGTCTACGAGTCTCTGCGTATGAGTCCAGGCACGTTATGCAAGATGTTTAATCTGCCGAGGTGAATGGGGAATGATGCAGTGGAATTTACAGGAGGAAAAATGTGTCGTGAACTGGGAATTGAACTACCCTCTTTAAACCCTCCCTGTCGAAGTGCTGTTCACTCCTAGGTCCTTGAATTACGCGACCGTTCTAATTATATTCGCTTAAAGTTTATAACATTTGGGAGTTTGATAGCTGTTTCAATGCATATTAGGGTTTTTAAAATCATATTTTGCCTATAATATCCGTGCATAATAGCAGTTTTTAATTATTACCTTACCTAAAACTCAAACCGCTGTAAATGGGCCGATCTCACATTTACTGTCTTAAATTCAATAATACCCGACTTAATTTTAAGAATAGCGTTCATCTTTTCGCTCTAATGACCATTATATCCGAGGCTAAATAATATGCACAAATATATACTTTAAATTATCTCAACAATGTGGATTTTTCCCTCGAAAATATTGAAATTTGGTATTAAAAGATTGTTGTCATGTAATAAATCCGCGGCTTTGCTATCTTATTATGACTTATTATGACATATCTTATATGAACTATTATTATATTGCTGTACAATTGCAATGTAAGCTAGATGAGAAAAATTTGTGATTGGATTGTTATTGATTTTTTGCGGAGCAATTGAAATGCTATTATGCTGCAAGAGCTGTATTTTACAAGGTTTTTTTCTTAAATTAGAAAAGAGCAGTGCATAAAATTTAACGGAAGGCAGCCACCCACAGGTTTGTGACCCTTGAGGTTGCCTACAGCTCCGGAAAAATTGTTAAACAAACTCTTTTATGCTTAAAATTGAGGAGTAATGAGTGCATAATAATAATAATTATTATTTTTGCGGTTTTTTGGTTAAGCATTTGGTTGACTAATGAACTTATTTTCTCGGTTTAAAAAAATTTACGTCGACCTCAAGATGGACCACGTTATGCAAAGTGCAATGCGAATGATGCATCGCAGTATCGTGTTTATTCTGGGTGATAATCTTGTGCGTTGTGTTTTGCATGAAAAAATAATACATTTGATGAAACTGTATCAGTTTATTTATAACGTGGGAGTGCCGTAATGGAATAATGTTTATTTACCACACATTTACGGAGAGAATCAACTGCAATTCTTTGCCGTTGGTTTTTGGTTTGACCAATGAAACCAATGAAAAAAACCCATAACTTCCTCGCTCGCTTTCTGTATTGTAAGCCTCGAGACTGAGAAAATTACCTTAAGATGTAACTCTGTTATGAAACCGGTCGGAGTACAGAAAACAGAACGAATTTCATGCGGAATTTGCCGAGTGTATCTTTTCTTTGTGTTAAAATGGAAGAATTCTATAAATTAGAGCCTGAGACGACGTTTTAATCTTTTCTTACTTTATAATTTGAAATAATGTTGCTTTTCCCCTACTGTCTATGTGTATCTATGTCCTACTGTGTGATCTATGAGAGCACTTTATCAAATGTTATATTTTATTCGCTATTTCATTTTGACATCGCTTAACTTGGCTGTATGATGTTAACTCCTTGACGGTAACGTGTAATTTCAGGAGGAACAAGGTTATATCGCAAGTGGGACAAGGGCGAGGGAGAGGCGGCTTGAAAAATCGGGGACGGAATGCGTTAATGCATGGGTAAATAGTGTCTGCTAACTTGAACGTGGTAGGCGTGTGATTTTTTTCCTGAAATGGACTCAAACTTCAGGAAATGACGGGCCCTCAGCTCGCGAGTGTGACTGAGAGAAACAAATATGGGATGTCTACGTTGTGCATCTCGCGAACTTGAAATGGTCGTGGGATGGCTCTTTGGACCACATACACCTCTCTCCTCAGCATCCCTTCTCTCCCATTCCGTTGATGGGCAATGAAAATAGAGCGCGTGGAGTGTCTGATGGAAGCGGAGTGGGATCTGTGCCGCCGCCGACGCTGCTGCTGCCACCCAGGCCGGTCTCTTCGGGCCGACGGTCGCCGTTTCAATCCCCGCCTACGCCCCCGCCTGCGAAAGAAATTTTATTTCCACTCATCTTGCGTCCATACCTCTTTTCTCTTGTGTGCTCTCATTTTTTCCCGTGTTTGATGTAGCGGCCGATATAAACGCGCATGTTGCTCCGGCGTGTAGTTTTGGTCCATTCTCGCTCGCGAAAATATGTCAAAACTTGTTTTCTCGACTGCAGCCTTGACATAGCTTCAGTGCAGTTGTTAATCCACGTCGCTCTATTCTCGTGATGCACTCGGCTCTGTGCTGGGGAAAATGGCTCAATGCCTCGGGTGTTTCGTCATGTTTCATCAATATTTCCGCCCTGCGTCGGGGAAAATCAGCATGTTATCGCTTCTGTGGATTGTGCTAGTGAATCGAATGAGAGATTAATGTAGTATATGTACGTGTAAGAGCTAACTGGATAAAGTATATTATTCATCGAAGTATTTCGTGATAGAGATAACGATGTAATACTTCAGATAAATTGATAATTCATAAAAATGTGGGAGATGTTTCTTTCCTTGTTCTAGCCATCCTAAATGAAGGCCTCATAATTTATAGCTACTCTGGAAGTGAACTCATCCGCTTTCATGTACAACCCTTCCCTTAAATAAAATGAACGATCACCTTAAAAAAAGTAAATAATCAATGCTCCCCCCGACCGTGACGACGATGGATATCAGAAAGCTTTGACCAGGAATATTGACCTATAAGAAACATATTTATGCCCTTCCTGGGTTCCAAAACATGTGGTTGACATCTTAAGAAAGAGAACAGCTATTTGAATTAAATGATACGATGATAGTTTATAATTAAATGAATATTTTTAAATACTTTAAATTTGGCTCATCCCTGAACAGTCGAAAACTGTTTTATTTTTTTCGTATTTTGTCATGGCGTCCGCATAACTTTGAAGGATTGCAAGGATTTATTATCGCGAAATTGATCTATGAGATTGATGTTTTCGACATAAAGCTTGTCGTCTGATAAAAATATCTGTCATCGGTAGATTTTGAATTACATGCGCTCATTATTCAAGGACCGTGTTTCATTCAAGTGTATCTGTTTATGCTCTGAAACTCATCATATTGGCAGTGATGGGAATGAATTTGATTTTTTTCCATTACAAAGGCATTTTATGACTGGAGTTCTCGGTGCGCAATTAGAGATTTAGACGACTGAATCATTTTTGTTCTTTCGATTATTGGACTAGGATGAGACGTATTGCTGTGCGTGATATCAGAATATTTGTTTAAACTAATTATTATCGTAAGAAACGTATTGTTTTGTTTGGAGGGAAATCTGTTCAAATGCAATCAAAGTATTACGAAATATATATTTTGTGTCCTAAGGCTACGTTGTAAAAGTGGCATTGAATGGCCAGAAACCAATTCGTTTTGATGTACATCTACATCTACGTAATACCCTGCGAGCCACCACGAGGGTGTGTGGCAGGGAGTGAATATCACCAAACATGCACTATTGACATGCAACTAGGATATTTAATGAAGGCATGCTACATAATAGGGTCACATGGTTAGTATCTACATAATAAGAAAGAGATTAATGGTTTTTATTACTTGCATCATGCACTACAGACTACTGTAACTATATTTTACCTACCTATCCCTTTGCTACGCTGCCTATTGTTCTCTCTTATAGTACGCGGGAAAAATGACATTTTAAATCTATCGGTGCGACAATCTATCTCTCTAATCTTGTCAATATGATCAAACCTAGCATAATACGCAGGGGTTATCAATATATATCTAACGTCATCTGTGAACAAATCGGTTTCGAATTTACTTAAAAGGTTTAGCCTAAATTTTAACCTGCGTTCTGATAGTAATTCCCATCCTAGTTCTTCTATTAAACTCGTAACACTTATACAATTATCATAACGGCCTTGAACCAACCTAGCGGGTCTCCTTTGCACGCGCTCTAATTATTTTATCAGTGTGATGCAGTGATGTAGTTTTTTTTCACGTTATTTTAAGGATATTCCTAAAAAGAATGAGTAATATGCAAAGCTTCTCAAAAAATCTGAGCATCAATATCGATTACGCCACCGCAGAAGACATCAAGCTTTTTTGGGAGCTCGTTTTTACGAGAGTACTGCGTATGTATCCACGTGAATCGTTACTTTTGCGTGGTGCCGTATAGAATTACTGTCTTCCAGAAATAATAGGTTCAACTCTGATTTTGAGCCTTATGCGTCTTTTTGTACGTTAAAAAAAATTGGAAGAAATTATTATTTTGCAAATATACCCAACTTTAATTTATTTTTTTTCAAATGAGGAAACTCTGGGACCGTTTTTATTGTGCATCGGTTGGATGAGTTTGAGCGTCAAACCTTTGTATTTTGATGTATATTTGCCATTTATTTAGTGAATTCTTGCCTGAGGTATAAAATTTCAGCCGTCCAGAAAGCAATTGAGCGTATTAAAATATGATTTCAATCATTAACCTTCTCCTCTTGATTTTCGGAATTGGCTCCCGGTGGGTTCTGGATTCTCATTCCAGCATTACGAATTTACTTTTTTGTTTTAATGGAAAAGTATTCAAATTTTAAAAATTCAGAGTTTTTGGAAGTTATTGTCGTTCATTTAAACCGTTTTGTAATAACATACTGCGTATACTCAGACATAATACACGTCATTTAGATTGATGCTCAATGTACCTTTATCTCTGCTCTTTTAATGGATTTCGACATTGATACAAAATTATTTTCTTCGAACGGAGTAAAGAATTCGCACCTTTTTTCCCACTGGAAACGCAAAATAAACAGCCATCATCGCTCTGTTAAATTAGGTCTCTGAAGGATGTTGCCTACAAGCGATGAATGGATGTAGTTACTGGAAAGAAATGAGAACGTGCGAAGAAAAACATTGGATGGATTTTATTTTGCTTTAGACTTTTATATAGCCCTTTTTCACACGCCCTGTTATTTTCTACCGGCGTGGACAATTGAAGAACAATGACGATGGTGAGTGATTGAAATTTTTTGTGCAGTTGGGGAAACACTGAATGCGATACATGGGGAAAAGCATGCGATTTGAAAATTAGATTTTTTTTCTCTAATTTAACGGACTACATAATTCTCCTTGAACCAAAAGTACATAAAGGAATGACGATAGACCTGTGTAGGATTTCATTTCAAATATTCCGGTGCGACAAACTTAAATTATTGCTGATGCTGTTTTAAGAAGAGCTGTTCGGGTTAATTTGAACTTCAAAATGATAGGCAATGTAATCAATTCCTAAGTTGACAATTCAAAGAAATTTCATCTTCTATGGAACTAATTTCTCGTGGCTGTTGGGAGTTCTCGTAGGTACGAGTTTATCAATTTAAGCAAATCCTCCATCCCGTCTGCTCTTTTAGTAATAGGTGCCTCAATTTTACATCACTATAGTACAAATTATCAATTTACAATTCGTATTTTTTTTACCTTTGCTTTCATCTGTAACTATGTCAAACTATATTGTTATATTTTTTCATTATAGCTTCTCCAGAATGTTGCCATTTATGTTATCTTTGCCGGTAACTTACAATTGCGATGCATGATTTTGGAGTGGTATTTTTTTTTGGAAGTGAAGTGGTGCTTATCATATATTTCCTTTTATTCTAAGTTTTTTACTCATCTCGAAAAAACTAAGAGTTTACTATCCCGTTATGAGGTAAATTTGTTTGTTTGAAACCATCAGAAAAAAGTACATGCAAAAATTGTCTGATAAAGTAGTAAATTTATCCAAAATTTTCGCAGTGCCACTAAATTTTCAATATTTACGCAAGACACTCGCTGATAAATATTCTGAGCATTCTTGACAGCAGTAAAAAGAAGGGAGAAAAAGTGGAAATCAATTTCAACGATATGAATAGCTCTAAATAGAGGGGTATTGATGCTGTTTACTGATTATGGGCAACCTAAGATTGGCCCTTAAGTTCAAACGAAACAATTGACTACATTCAGCTTCTCTATAATGGATTTGGTACTTTATTGCAATTCAAGTTATATATGATCTGATTTCATCATGGAAGTCATGGTACGATGCGATATTTAAACTTCTTTGTTTCGGTCTTATTGCTAAACCGCTGACCATATCTTAATTTTATGGAGAAGGATGTAACAAAGCCGAACTTTCAACGGGGTCTTCAGCCTTATTGTTATTGTTAGGCTGACAAATTGATCACGGATCTAGCCACTGGAGAATCGACGCATTTCCGAGGAGAACCCCAAATTGTTTCCCGAGTTTTGTGATGCAAAATAGTTCATGAATTAGGGACGGAAAACTATTGTTCAGCGCCAAATTTGGAATTTTCAATTATTTCATCGTTTGTGAACGTAATAGCTAGGGGAACTAGGCCTATCTCAGAATGACAATCAATGTCATAGCTGCTGTTAATGAAAGATTGATTGGACTAAAGTTCTCGTGAGGCTTTGGGGTTACACGGATTGGGATATTATACCCGCAACCAGGTCTTAAAAGGTTACCTACATTTAGAAGGGCAAATCGTCGAATGGATCTTGGAAAACTTACTTAATGAGGTTCATACTTTTTTATTAAACTCGGGAATAATTAAAAACTACTAATTTAGTTTCAGGTAAACACCTCGACACGATTGTATTGTGGTAAAATGCCGATAACTATGGCATGTGGGTAATAGTGTAATGATTTTGCCCCGAAGGATACTATTTAATTCCTTGCGACCTTGTGGATAATAGACGGAGCGAACTGGCGAGCAGACTATCATGTTTGTCTTTTTTCTGCGAGGTGAAAGTAGGTTGTCTCCATAAAACCCCAGTAAAACCCCTTCCGTAGTCAGCTGCTAAATTTTTTCTTCATTATAATTGGTCGGGATGTCCTTGACATCTTCTGCCGCGCACAATTTTTTTTGGACCTTGCGATGTGTTTTTGCAAAGTGCCTCCTCCGCGCGATGAACTCACGTGACCCGAATTATGCAACGTCACGACGGGTTTAGGGCGAGAGAGATGCTCCGCCTCCCCCCCCCTCTCCTTCGTGTTTCCTGTTTCTCCTTCCCGACCAACCTCTTTTCATTCCACTTATCTCCGCCTCCGTACTTTTCGCTAATGACTGACAAGTGACAACGCCTCGTGCACCTGCACAACATCATCGTTTTCTTTGCTCGTCCTTCGGCCTCTCGTTACGAAGGAGATCCCTTTAGCAAAAGGGGAGCGAGCTCGGCTGGTTCCCCGCCGTTTCGCGTGCATAGGTTTCCGGGCTTATCTCGCGGGCAACATATTTCACGGTGGGTCGTCCTCATCCGTTCGCGTAAAAGGAGCGAGGCACGGAGATAAACCCGGCTTTTGGGCATTAGGCCTGCTCGTGACTTAAGGAGCAAAAGGGGTCACGATGTCAGCCGTGAACTTTCATCCTCCTGTGGAGCGTGTGTACTGCGCTGGGCGCGTACGTCCCCTAGGCACATTTACAAGGAAAAGATGGCCCCACCTCCGTCTTAGGACCTGTTCTTGTCGGGAATTACAACCGGACTCCTCTGCTTGTCCGAATTTTGTAAGCGATGAACAATCTGGTTACGTTAATAAATTGTTTGAATCACTGTTTCCGTCTATTCCTATTTTGATTTCCATGCATAATAACAAAAATTTAGAAGAGTGATATAGGCTGCATATATTGTGGGTTTCACCGCGTTATTGGTGAAAACCCCAAATTATGCAGCCTATTTCATCGGAGCACCGCGGAAACCTTCGCACCAACTAAAGATGAGTAAGTTTATTTTCACAATAGAAAATGCTAGGAAAACCCCTCCATTATCATTTGTAGGCGAGCCACTAGAGAAGGTAGAAAGTTTCAACTAACTCGGAAGTGTTGTAGAAGAAAATGGAAAACATGATTGAGAATTAAATGAAGGGAGTAGGTTAGCAGAAAAATTTCTGTAGTGTCAGGAGCTTGATATGGAGCAAAGATGTATCACAAGGGTCAAAGGATTATCTATCGGACACACTCTGTCCCCATTCTGACGTATGCTTCAGAAGCATGCACAATAAAGTAAAAATATGAAAGTAGACAGCTGGCATGTGAAATTAAAGTCCACAGAACAAGAGCAAAAAAAACCAAAGTGGACTGGATAAGGAATGAAAGAATCGAGGAGTTCGTCCAGGAGGAAAGGATTGAAACATCTAGGCAGAAATGATTTGAGTGACATAAAGAGGGTGGCAACTAACGGAATGCCTAGGATGATACGTTAAATGGACATTTCACGATTCTTCCTCAAATTGCTGATATGTTGAGATAGGACGATCATCACTAAAAATGTGTTATAGAAATATGATGCCTGGGAAAAGTGTATCATTTTACTCGTGCAATTTTAAATCAGGTGCGAGATTTTTTTTCGTAATGAGAAAATTAAGTGATTATTGACTTATTCATTATTGGTCGTTCAATCCTGAGATTTGCCGATTACGGCTCTCCGCCCTTCTCTATCTGATGCTCGTTCTTTTACTGCCCGGTAGGTCCTCCCATGTGCTATTCTCTTTATTTGGTCCATGAAATTATTCCTAAGTCTTCCTCTGGGCACTCTTCCCTCCATTTTACATTCAGCTACGTTCTTCACAAACCCATTGTGCATCAGAGTGTGTCCGGCTCATCAGATTTTTTTATATGATGTGCCAAATGGTCCTTTCCTCTTCTCCTCCCCTGTTAACTTCATCATTTCATATTTTGTTGGTCAATTTTATCTTAAGGATCATTCTCCAGCACCAGGTTTCTAAGGATTTCTTCACATATTATTTACGCTGAAAGTGTAATAAATACTTTTAAGAATGTTTAATTGTACACATTTCATTTATTGATTTTGATTGATATTTTATTCTCGTTAACATACCGTGAGAACCGTAATTTACCTCTTGCGCATTTGGAAGTAAGTAAGGTTTCAAAGCACACTCTTCAATCTTGGGCCACGCTCTCACATTTCGAGGGCACTAAAACAAGTTCTTCTACGGCTTGTGACCTTTCCTTATTAATTACTCAGTCCTTTAAAGTTTGCCATACGCCTCATCCTCATGAAACTTTTTTGCATGTTTTCTCCTGATGTTTGACTTACCAGACGAACTTGGTCCGATGGATAGAATCTAAGTCGTAACTGTGAAAGCATGGTAAGAAATCGCTGTTTTTTTTGTTTCTTACTGCACCACTCGCCTAGTATAATTTATAATTCTTAGATTTAGCTTCGAAAGGATTCCATTTTGAGTACGTAAAGTGCTTACTTAACGGTAGTGGCAGCTTAAGAAGGCAGCTAGGAAAGGATTTATTTTTAAGTTGAACACAGGAAACCAAATTTTTATTTCCTTTGTGTCTATACAATGGGTGAGGGAGAGTTGAATCATTGTTTAAAAAATGAAGGTATTCATTTTCATATCTCTTGAGTGTGGCTGAAAATGAAGGAGCCGACCACAACAGGACTTTCATTGACTGTATCGGCACTCTTACAGACTAATTAACGTAAAAAGTACATTTTGTATCATGGTATGATTTTTCGTTTATATTACGTCCTTGGCGTTTATTTAGGAGAAGGTATTCTAGAGTCGTGATTTCATTTAGTGTGATACAGAATTTGAATTTATCTTTCTATCTTGAATTATAAAAAGCACCTCCAAATTTGGATATGCTGCGAGATGATTAAGAATATTAGGCAAACACCTTTCACAGGATGAAATGAAGAAAAAAAGGTTTTAATGAATCCGTGATTTTATTTGAACCCATATTGTGAAGCGTTTTTGACGATTCCCCTTTCTTGAAGTGACTTTTAACAACATAATTCATGAAAACACATCTTGTAGCAAAATATATTAATAGTGGACTGCAGTAAAATTATTTTATAAAATCCACATGATAAACAGCTCATCGAAATCACTCCTCGAATCAGAATTTTTCCTCTCATTGGGTTTTGATTTCATGCCAGGATGATTGTGATGGCTCTTTGCAAATAGGTAATCTCATCACTTTGTACCCTATAAGTAATCTGCATACGGATTAAAATACTAATGTAGCTTTTGTACATCTATGAGAATTATTTAGAGTGACATTCAGAAATTGGAAAGTACTGCATTTCAAATCTTTCGCCAATATAATCCCCTAGCGCACTGCCCAGCGATCGGAAAGAATTGGCAACATTAGTTTTGCCGCGCCATCGTGGTCTGCCGGAAAAAAAAACAACGCTTTCTGTCGGCCGGAAAAAATATGTAAGAAATGGTCTCTTTAAGTTCTTTTATTTTAAAAATTTAATAACTTATATTAACTGTCTGATTTTAAAATAGTTTTACAGTAAATTTATTGAAGAATTTAAAGAGCAGAAGTTTCCCTGGGCAACATTGCAATATTCATCATTGCATGCCGGATATGATATCCGACGAAAATCGCAAGACTGTTATTTCAGCATAATCACTAATGTTCGATTCTCGACGACATATGCTGAAAAAATATGTTGGTTTTCCCAATATGTGGTGCATGTTTACAAGGTTTATTACAATAATCTTTGAGTAGAAATTGAGATAAAAAAGTTGTATAATGAGACCCGATTACGCTGCCATTAAAACGGTGCATTTCAGCGTAAAGATGTATAATTTTTAAAGCAGTATAACTTCATTAAATAACACATGATCCAGTAATATTTTACACCATTTTATAGTAATAATAACACTCTATAATTAAAATTAAAATTAAGGTAAATTATCGGGCTTGCCTGAAATGAAGGCTCCTCCTTGACGGTCACTCATTCAGGCATAAGTTTCAGATCATTACTCGCTTCTGTAGAGCCCCGAATGCCTTCCGTTGAATGTAACCATCATTTAGCCGGGCTATTCATTCCTGGAAGGAGACAGGACTCCGACCGACTCCGCCTTTGGCATGGAATTCTTCTCCTCTGCCCACGTCTACTTTTCCTCGCCTCTGTTACGGAGTGTTTAGCCGGACTCGGGTCGTTAGGATTTCCGCGGATGGTGAAACGAGTTGGCAGGGAGACGAAGTTGTGGAAAGTAGCGGCGGTTTCTGTCCCGGAGAGAAATAGTTTCGGAGAAAGTCCTTTCTGCCCCCTTTCCCTTCAAAGAAAGCTCAGGGAAGAAGGGTGAAGGGTGACGTTGAGGTCAAGGGAAGGCCGCTAAGGGGGAGGGGGGCGGGTCGTGTCCCCTTCGGTACATTATCCCTTAAAGGCCGTTTCGCGACCAAGTTCCTCCGGTATTTAAATGTTGAATAGCTCATATCTTTCCGAGGGTGATGCTCCTTCAATATCGCAGATTGTTTAACCCTCTATCTCAGCGGTGACATCAAAAGATAAATTGTCATACGCTTGGCGTGTTCTTAACGTAGGCATTTACGGCCTTTTAGGCCGGTTGTAAAAATATTCATCTATGGAATCAACATATCTGAGAGTCATGAAGTTTTAGGTCTCATACAAGAATTCGGGTTGCAGGAACACATCAACCAGTTTCACAACCTATCAAACAGTAGTCAATTGTAGTGGAATATTTTATGCTAACATCCCTCCGATGGATAAATTTTATGAAAGTTTAGACCATTAGCAATTACCAAAATCATATAAAAATTAGTTAGTAGGCATAAAAAAGTGGCCATTCGTCTCATAAAAACTCATTTATCAAATAATTAAGTCCTCAAGCGTTTTATCGTGCGTCCGCCATCTTGGCTACTTCTGGAACTAGTAACTCCATTGCAAAAGCTAGGAGGCAATTAACGAACCACAATAAATTTATCGAATAATAATGCTATTTTTACCGAATGGTTACCATGACTTAAGAATTCCGTTACTCCATTGAATACGTATGTGCCGTTCCTGCAACTGGACATGAGTCTTAAAACAAGGAGCCGTTTGGCATGTGAAAGGAGCATTGATGATTTGGACGCCATTTTCACCTTAACTTGTGTCACGTAAATACTAGGATTCCGTCCCGCACGTTGCGTGGAAAAGAATTCTTGAAAACAATTTATAGTTCATGCTATAATTGCATGTTTAATTCGACATTCATATCTGCCAAAAAGTAAAGGAATACTTTTAGTAGATTTTACTTGATTTTTCATGTCTGAGAAAGAGTCCTTGTTACCATTTCTGCATTTATTTATCCTCTGTGGGATCGATATATATATTTGGTAAAAGAATTTTCACGAATTGTATCGAGTGCCGCGTTACCAAGACGACATGTTTCCTATGTTAAGGGTTTGGTTTTTGTTTCCTCTTGATATTTTGATAAATGGAAGACAAGTACTGCCAAACATTTGAAAAGTATAAAAATAATGTTTTTCTCTGTAGGAGGACATTTTCTCGAACGCTGAAAAATGGCGCGTGCCATGTTTATTTTATACTCTTTTTCCGATGCATAAATATCGAGCGAAAATATCTTTGCAATTAATGCTAATGATATATTCGCGGAAAGGGACAGTTTACGCAAATAAAAATTGTATTGAAGTAGCGTTAAGTTTATTCTCACAGATCCGTTGTCTAGTATATTGGACTATTGTACAGCTCAAGAGAAAAACAAAAATATTTGCAATAAATCTTATTCTGTGAGAGAAATAGATTCAGCGGAGCGTAATGAGTAATTGCTTACCTATTTTCAGCTAAAACATATCGAACGGCTTATGGCGGATTACAAGAACATTAGGTTATGGAATCAATATATATATGAACCATGACGTTATAGATGTCATACAAATATTCGGGTTGAAGGAACACATCTAATAGTTACATAACTTATTTACTAATATTTAACAGATTTGAATGTTTGATCTAATCCTCCTCCTCCGGATAAAATTTATGAAATTTTAGCCTGTGAATTATTGCTAACATACATGATAATTAGTCAGTAAGAGTAAACAAACTGGTCATCTGTCTCAAAACGACTAATAGATCATGTAATTACGTCTCCCAGTGGTCCATTGTGCATCCGCTATCTTGGCTAATTGTGGCACTCACAACTCCATGCCATTAGTTATTTAACCAATAAATGTATCGCATGTATCTGCAACACTTATTGAATGGTTTCCATGGCTTATGGGTCTCATAACTTATTGGAACACATATATGTCGTTCCTGCAACTGGCCATTAGCCGTTCAGACTGACATTCATGTTTCTAAAAGACGTTCAGAATCGTTTAGTAGAGAAGAATAAAAAATTTTGATTTCTGCTCTCTTATTTCTCATTCCTGAATAATTCCCTTTTTTTACGGAGGTTTTCTCGAATACGTGCCTCGAATTCCATTGAAGACGTTATTCCTCGAGGTTCGCCACCTAGTAGAAATTTTGCCCTTCGAGTTTTTTGTCTCTTTCCGAGGGCGATACCGGACCTAAACGTCGAAAGGATAAACTTCTTTATTCGTTTCGAGTAACTTAATCTCCAAATTGTGATGCATTGTGAATACATTAGATTACTTAGTTTATGGAACCAAAAATTCATTCACCACTACCTCGGGCCTCAAAAGTTTCCTTCGCTCCAATTTTCCCGCATGTATAATCGAAGTTGCGAAAAGACGGGAGACTTGAACCTTTTTTTTTCTTCCTCTTCCCATTTTCGTGTGTATGGTCCTTTTTTTGTGTAAAAAAATAAAGAGAAGCCCTGTCTTCCGGGGAAATAAGGAATTGGGCTGAGCTAAGTCGGAAGGCGTTGGCGGGGATCGAGGCTGTTGAAGGGTGGTGGAAAGCCCATTAAAAAAAACTATGCAAGGGTCGATAGTCGGCCAATTAGCGGGACTCATTTCAATTTATCACCGCTCGGAGAAATGAAAAAAAAATTACTTGCCTCCTTTTTTTCCGTGACTTAAATGGTTTTGATATTTTAAAATACACGATCTGCGTTCAGAAAAGCGCGGTCATAGGACGTCTCGGACGAAATCCTATCCTGCGTTCCTATTCTATAAGTTTTCTCTTGTCATGAGTCAAACTTGAAGTTACATGACCCAAATTTTAAGCAACTGGTGAATCATTGAGGTCTATGGAGAGGTCACTACGACGTCAAACTGAAGCCTAAATACCAGAATAACAACCATATTTTTTAACCCTGTTTTCTCCTTACATTCAGAATCAGAATTTATCTCTGGTTGAAAATTTTATATAACAACGGTTGACATTTGCCTTGAGAAATTATCTGCTCGGCCGGGTAATATAGCTGCGCTATTTAGCCGCATCGATTTCGGAGACTTCGCCTCCAATATTGCTTCGGATGGAATGTCTTGCCTATCTTGTAAGATGACTAGGTCATAGCACATAGTTCATTGATCTTCCAAAATTCCCACGATAATTAGGAAGCCTTTGTTTCCTGCGCTTGACAAACTTAAGGTCCGTAGTTCTATTCCTGTACTTGGGCGTTTTTATTTCTCCTGGAAATGTTTTGCGTACTTCATCGCCATATTTTCGGCCTTATGAATATCATCGTATTTGCAGCCAAGCACGATTTAAGTGTGGTTGTATGATTCAAACTTTCGGGTTGTCACTTTTTTCGTCATGCCAATTTTCACGTATTTTATGGAGGATATCGGCAGTATGAAAATAATCGATGTCTCCCTGTTTAGCCAATATATCATGCATCTTATGAGTTAAAGTTAAAGGTGTAAACACGACTTAGCTCATATTACATTTGGCCCCACACAATAACTATTAAACCTCCTTAATAAGTGTTAATATATCTTACTCCCAGGCAGTAATGTACTCGTTCAAGTAGCATATACGTATTAATGTAAAATGTCTTCGGCAATACTGACCATTTAATTCGCATCTCCTACTTTATACAGGAGAAAGAAAAATTGATCATCTTTACACCTGTAAGAAGGTTTTATTAATACTTCTATATAAAAAATAAAAGTTTCTCATTTTTCTATCTATCTTCTTTATCAACTGCTGGATATATTTTTTCAGGGAACGTTAACAACAACTATTACAATCTATTTATCTATCGATTACTATCAACTGCTGGATATATCTTATCAGGAAACGTTAACAACAACTATTACGATACATACCTAAATTCATTTAATTAAACATATAGTGGTGAATGAATTAAGCCTCCGAAATGTATTAATTTAATAGATTTAATCATTAATGTCCAGGTGTTTGAACAACCAAAATGACTTGGGTGAAGATGTCGCCGATGCTATGAAACCGGTCGTCATAAAATAAATGTGTGCGAAAAAGTTATCAAGTCATTTTGATTTTTGATAATGGATTTCCACAAAGTGAAGCATAATATCATAGAATTTAGCCAGATAGTTTATTGTCACGACCTCTTCCCAACAAATTATAATTATTTTTTGTGTGGAAATTTAAGTTTGAAAGTAATTATTTACTTTATTCCTCCTTTTCTAACGGGACTCCGAGAGAGTTCCTTCTGAATTTTTTAAGGTGAATAATATAAATTTTAGCGAAATCCATTTGTGGAAATCTATTCCAAATCGGTAATCCATTTCTTCGATATCAAAAAGATGTAGTAAAATAGCTCTAAAAGGAGGGGTTTTATTTCTGTTTATCGACCATGGGCAACATGAGATTAATCCTTTAGTTCAAACGTAACAATCAACGACATTCAGTTTCTAATAAATCTATTTGATGCTGTATCGCAATTCAAGTGATAAATCATCTGATTTGATCATTGAAGTCAGACCATTACACGATATCCTAACTTCTTTGCCCTGGTTTTATTTCTAAATCATTGTCCAAATCTAAATAAAAAGGAGAAGGATTCAATGAAGCTGAAATTTTAGCGTAGCTATCAAGCATGTTGTCATTGTTAGGCTGACGAGTTGATCACGGATCAAGCCAATGACGCATTCCTGAGGAAAACCCCAAATTGTTCACAGAGTTTTGTGACGCAAAATAGTTCATGAATTAGGGGGCGAAAAATAATTTTTCAGTATCAAATTTGGGAATTTTAATTATTTCATCGTTTGCTAACTCAACAGCTTGGGCAACTAGGCCTATTTCAAAAGTCCCATCAACGTTGTTAATCAGTAAATAGGCGTTAAATGGAAAATCATTTTGAAACCAATATGCCATAGTAAATAATATTCGGAACGAACTTCCTCTCTGAGCGCTGAAGAAGCATAAATAGGCAAAACTTCGGCAAAAGAGGAATAAAGTGAAAAGTAAATTTTTGAGAAAATTCTTCAGAGACAAAAATTGTGAAAGAGAAATAATTAACTGCAGGATCGTTCCATCAAGCTTCGCCGCGAAACCGGAATCCTTATTTTTCCTGTTTTCCTCTCAACCATCTCACCGATATCTTTATCCCTCTCTCTCTCTCTCTCCCACTCTTAACCCTTGGCTCGTCTTATTTCCACCGTTCCTCCTCCTCCTTTAACCACCTCTTTTCCTCGCTCTTCCTGCCAGTCTCGCTCTCACGCGTCTCCCGGGGTTGCACGCTCTCCCTTGCCCCACACTCCGTTCGCCCCCACTCTCCGTCCGCCGGCACACCTCTCTTAATTCAGTGATATTGGATAAGCCCGAGGGCTTCCTAATTGGGGCAGAGGGCGGAAGTGGTGCAAGAAACCTTTTAGGGAAGTGGGAAGATATAGGCGCCGCCGCGAAGGAAGGGAAGGAACGCGGGCGCCAGAAGTATCACGCGGAGGAATGGCGTCGGAGGTGCAGGATAAATGGGTTGCGAAGAGGGAGTGGAGAAAGCAGATTAAGAGACGAGATTCAGAGGGAGAAATAATTCATACATACTGGGATTAGGACTAGAAATAGAATTTTACTGTCATAGAGTAGGGGAGGGCATCCTTTTTGAGAGTGCGCGGCAAAGTCGGCCAGATCTCTGGAACAAATATTTTCCTCGCACCTGTCGAAAGGTATTGAGAACATGTTATTTCATAACTTGACATTTGACTTGTAATTTGTTATGTTATTCGCGTAAAGATGACTGAATGAAACAGTACTGACTAGCTTTAACGAAATACTTTTTATTATATTTGAGAATTTGTATTAGCCTGAAAGTAGAACTGCCGCATGAATTCACAAAATCGAAAGACACTTGCAAGTGAAAGGCGTGGGCTATCTCATTCAGTTGGAGTAACTCTAAAGAAGAGAAATATTTTGAGTTGAAAGAACAAGATAGCGTTCTTGGGGTAAAAAACGTAAGCGGCAGAATTAAGGCACATTTTCAATAATAGGGTACTGAGGGTAGGAAATTATTACTGCATACTGCATAGCAGCTTTTTAGACTTATTAACAAGAGAGAAACGTACTTCAAACTTTTAATAACGGTGTCTGGCTGGTAAGCATATCAATCAGAATCACTCCCAAAAAATGCTTTAAATTTTAAAAAGACATCTGATCGTATATTTTTTCATTTCTTCTCAACTCCGACTGGCTAAGTTTTCCAGAAATAGCGCTTTTTCTGGGAAATGTGAGCTACATTGGCACTGAAAGTGTATAGTAATGAAAAGATACTCTTTTTGCCGATCAAAAAACATGATAGAAACACCACTGGTTAAATGAGTAGCGACATGAATTAACATACATGTAAATGTATTCATTAAAAATACAATCACGGTGGATTCTGGTAACGAACTTTTAAGGAGGAAAGATTTTACTCTACTTCCCCCAAAGGGGAACAGCATGGTGGGTAAGTTTGAATATAGGTAACAGAAATATGCATTTCAATTATATTGCACGCTGCATTAATCATAAATCTTCATTCCAAACCGTAAATTGGCATTACACTAGAACCACTAGTAAGAAGATCTACTGCGTGCATGCCAACAAAATATAACCTTAACTCATTAGAAGAAGATTTATTCTTCTGGAGACTCTGCTCCTATAGGAGGAGAAGTATTGCGTGGCATACTATAAAAAAAGTGTTAGGAACTCAAGCGATGAGATTTATAAAGATTTGTAGATTTGGCCGGAGACAAAGAGACTAAATAGCTCTTTACAGAGTATGCCCATTCTGTGTTTGACCAACTTTGACTTCCGTGGTTTTGCGAATTTGTCATTGCAGCAAAAATGAAACACAACAGAATGCTCACTTGAATTACGCCGTTAGAAAACCTTATGAAGCTGATGTCATAATGATTTCTACTGAACTGCGATTGCCTTCTTTTAAATGTCATCACCGGAATGCATCGTCATTGTGTTTAAATGATTTAAATTTATTTATATGTGTGCGAATGCATTCTGCTACTCTGTTAGCCAGTGGTAATTTTTATTATGACTTTATTGACAAAAATATGGTTCTTTAATCACTAAACTCTTCTACTGCCACTTTCACTTACATTTTCCGAAACTAACGTCTATTTCTTTTGACTTAATAATCCGGAGTTGTAAATAGATAAGTTTAATATATGGTCGAATACCTTTTCCAATTTCAAAGCAGTTTTGGAAGAACGTTTGATCAACATCCTTTCCAGGAAGCTCTTTCGTTGACTTAAAATTGGAAATGGATCCATTTTTACTTTCATCAACTCTCAAGTAACTAACTCAGAGCCTTATCTTATGCGGCGAAGGTCACGTTAGTCTCGTAATAACGGTCTCCTGTTTGAGTTAAAGTAAATTGTAATATGTGATTCCGTCGAACATTTTTTGAAAATAAAAATACATAATTTTGAATATACTACACTTTGTATCCATATTGAAAAGAAAAATCGCACTTTCCACAATTATTTGATTTGCGCGACGCGTTTCAAGATTTGTTACATCGTCAGGTATAATTGTTTGTATGGTAGTTATTTATAAATGGTTGCTATAGTGACGTGATGTAGGAAAGGTGTGGAAAAAACTAACTTTTGACAGTGAAGGCAGAGGAGCATAAATTGAGGGCTTGTGAGGTGTGAAAGGTTATTATTAAAATAAGAACAAAGTATTCTCGGAAATATGTAGACTTAAGTTAAATTCTTCTTCTTTTTTTATTAATTAAATGAAATTTAAAAATTAAAAACTTCCACGGACTGACACCTGATGTCGTCAAATTTATTAGTAAAAAACTTACTTTGTATGTGAGCTGCTTTGCGTTATAAACTGCTGTACTTATACTGTGCACATTTTTTGTTTGATTGCTGGTAGCCATCATACTAAAGAGTGTATGATTACCAGTCCCTCATTTTTGTGCTAGTAGTGAATGTGTTGCTGTTTGTCCAAACGGTGAGGAGAGAAAACTGGGACGAGGAAATGAGAGATCGATCGACGGCTGAGAACTGAGACCCGTTAATAATCTCTCGAGAGTGGCACAACTGTGAGTGAGTTTCCGGTACAAATAAGGCAACGAGACGGGAAACGACACCTTTTAGACTAGACCAGGGCGGAAGGATGAAAGATCGCCGAGCTGCGAAAAAGGAACGGGGGTGACACAGGGTTCTTGGCTCTCCTCGACGGAATCAGGAAGCGGAGCGACGGGGAGGACAGGAAGGGCGAGAGAGAGGGTCGGAGGGGAAAGAAGAGGAAGGATCCGAGAGATTGTTTGCGAAGGATTAAATTAAAGGACATGGGGGGAGGGGGATGGGGGAAGGCGCCAGGGGAACGGTCACCGGTCGAGTGTGACGACAGGGTTCATTTCGAGACACGCGGGTCGAGGGAGGAAGGAGAGAGCGTACGTAGGGGCACAGGAAAAAGGGTTTTCATTTTATTTCCATTCGGGTGGAGGGTTGTAAGTGAAGGCTACGCGGGGTCTCCTTGGAGGAATGCGGCTTCCATTTGTTATTTTTCTTTTCACCCCTCCCTTCCAACGGCTCACTTTTTCCAGGATTCTCCCGTGAGGTACGGCGTTGAGTAGCGGATGCGAGTGGGGGCGGGAGTTTCGGGGGAGGATGTTGTTGTGTGCGAGGAGAACAGAAGTTGAAATAATTGGGAGTCAGGAGGGGTCTCTTTTAGTGGGCAGCGGCGGGGCAGGGTCGGGACGAGGCGGGGGCGGGGCCCAGGGTACCGGGAAACGGACCGGGGTCGGGGGGGAGGGTGTGGCGGCAGTGGCGATGGGGTCAGAGGCGTGGATATGTGTTAGGAGACTGGATCGGACCGGGTAAACAACGACCTGACCGCCACGCCCCCCTTCGGTCCCCCCACCCCCTTTACCTAAGTTTTCCGGACCATCCCTCCTTTCCCGAGATAAAAACACGTTTTCTCTCTCTCTCTCCCTCTCTGAACCCTTCATCCCTTCCAATACTTGCCTCCCTCTTTCCCTCTTCTTTCTCGCAGTGCTCCTCCACGCTCTGACCTCCCTACCCCCCTCCACCACCACCTCTTCCCCCCTCTTTCATCCTTTACGTGCCAGCTCTTCGGAGACCGGATGCTTCGAGCAACAGTTTGAGGTGGTGTGGGGTGCGGGGATGATAGGGGGAAGAGAGAGTTTTCGGAGGTTTTCTGGGACTGCAGGGAAAGTTGGAAAGGGTGGAAAGGAAAGGGAATGCCCCGTCTCCTCTACCATCGCACCTACCGGCGTAACAACCAACTTGCATGCATCCACTCTAATTCTGGGGTGCAGTCTCTTGTTTAAATCTCTTTGATGCCCTCTCCAGGAATTTGAACCAGCAAGTGGAAAGCTAACAGCTTGAAATTGAATTAGTAGAATTTTGCCATCATGGTGGCCTTTAGCAATATTCTGATGAATTTCAAAATATATAAATTACTCACCTAATCGTTAAACAAAAAAGATTTATTATGTACCTCCTCCATTATTTTTGCCTTATTTTATTGTATTGATCTACATACGACCCTGCTAGCCACCACATGAACGTGTTGTCGAGGGTTTCAGAACACCAGCCGTGTAAAGGTGAACAGTGTAACGTTGTGGGAGGTGAAGTGGTGAAATGAATAACGGGCAAGTTTTGACTGGAGCTCAGTTTTCATTATGATCACTTATTTTGCGTGGAAAGGACTAATTTTCGCTCCTATTTGTTTGGAAATATGTCCTATTTTATTGTGTATTCACGGAGTGGCATTGGGCTAGTTTTCCATAGTTGACGTTTCGACGATCCACTCGCTCATTTTTCTCAGGATAAAACCGAATGACTCAGTTTCACCCTGAGAAAAATAAGCGGGTAGTTCGACGAATCATAGACTGTCAGAGCTAAATCTGGCGCGACATTCGGATAGACTTCTTCTTTTTTAACCTTTGTCTTTCCGGCTTCTTCCTCTTCATCGCGCTAGTACTTACCATCTTATTAACTTGGAATCCTTAGTTACCAAAATTTAAGTGCGTGCATACATCCATACCCTCGATAGTTTTAGCTCACTCGCGCACCTATGTCGGTAGTGACTTTGAAGTAGATTAATCGACAGATTGTGATTTTCTCCCTAATGCCCGTTTCTAAATTTGCCAACAAGTACTAACGACACAGTTCTCATGATCTCTGCATCAGTTTTCTATCTCGATAACTTAGTTGCGGTCCATACAAATAGTTTATGTAGCTTTGGAAGCATACCAATGTTGCAGTGCATGTTGGTAATAATTCACCCCCTGCCACACATCCTTGAGGTGGCTTGCAGGGTACATCTACATACTACCCTGCGAGCCGCCGCCTGGGTATGTGGAAGGGGGTGTTAGGACACCAGCTGTGTAAAGGGATCAGGTTTTGGGAGGTGAAATGGTGACGTGTATGATGGGAGCGTATTGAGTGGAACAAATATGTTGATGTTGAGGAATTA
Source organism: Ceriagrion tenellum (assembly GCA_963169105.1). Taxonomy (NCBI): domain Eukaryota; kingdom Metazoa; phylum Arthropoda; class Insecta; order Odonata; family Coenagrionidae; genus Ceriagrion; species Ceriagrion tenellum. The sequence goes on along the minus strand of OY720633.1, from coordinate 110,861,372 downwards.
GAGAAGTGGTTGTGGAAGCTCTCAGGGTCGTCCACCTATGTATCGCCCCTTCCCGCTTCAAGTCCATAACTTTGTTCTCACTATGCACTTATGCGTTTTTGGTCGGTTATTTAGGGAGGCGATCGACAGCAGAGGTCATTTGCGCCATCGAGGAGAGGCGGGTAGGTTGGCATGGGAAGAATTATTCTTTTGAAAGCGAAAAGGTGGAGAGAAATTGAACGTGGGCACGGGTGAATTCTTCTCGGGATTTCCACCCTTCCAACCACCTAGGATGTTCCACAGCCTTAAAGATGGCAGGTGATTGGGGTATCCCCGCGAGGTCTAAAAAACCCCCCACCAGGTCTGCAAGCCTTCGCTTATACCCTAGTGGGAAAAGGAAATGGGAAGGGAAGGGAAGGTTAGCAAACCACAACCCCTGCGAGGCTGACACCATGAGGCGGATTGACGTCAAATGGACGACAATGTGCCTCCGCCTCCCCGCAGAACTCGTATCTGTTGGGTTCCCCCAACAACGTCAAACGAGTCCCCGTCAGTCTCGATTTTGCGAAAACTTACCGAACATCTTTTGAGAACCGGAGGAGCCCGTTGCCCAAAAAAATTGGGATTAGGTATCCCCCGACTCCCTTTCTGGGTAGACGTCGTGCGGTCTGCCGGAGTACGTCATCGAATCAGGGACCACCGGAACCATGGAGGGTCAATTCGGACCAGTTCTGGTCAAAGCGTGGGCACATCCGTCATCTCAATACTCCCCGCCTACCCATCCTTGAAGATGGCAGTAAAGTTTCCTGTCGAAACGTTGGCCATTATGAAGGATCCAACCGAATGGGAAGCCCGATAAGAAGAATTCATCAGTATCATTCGCCGGGAAAAGTGAAATCTCATCATTGACACTTGTTTATTAAAGCTAAAGGAGGGCGATAAGGGCTTTAAAGCCACTAGCAAAAGCTTGCCACTTTATGTCACAGCCAAAAGAACAAAGTAACCTCGGAGTTAGAAATGCGTAGGTACTTTTTCTACTGCACTTTCCCTGTCCCCCACCCCTGAATCTTTCAGATGAATCATAAACTGCAGATATTCTGGTATTTGGGGAGTTGTTTTTTTTAACTTTCTCTTCCCTCATGTAGGGAAATGCAAAATTTCCTGAAAACTTAACCTCCACGTTATTTAGTTAAGTAGTAGTTTAGACGAAGTTATTTGAGTCCTACGACCTCCAACATACTACGGTAGGTAAGATCTGAGGATGAAATTAGGGAAATAGACATCACAGCACACAGGCTTAATATACCGTTTTCCTACAATCGATATGAGTCCCTCATTGCTGCTAATGAGACTTTGAAGTAGTTTAGGCGACAGGTAGTCTAGATGATTTGTTGATTTACTTCCTAATGCTTGTTTCTTAATCTGGAACGTAGTAATGACATCAAGTTAAGCATATCTCTTGTATCTCGTTTGCGTAGTTAAAAGATACATTAGTTCTAAAGATTCCATAGCATTGGTAGTATACCTATACTGTAGCGAATTTTGGTGAAAGTTACATGAACATTATAGTGCACTTACCCCTGCCAGACACCCTAGAACCTGCTGGCACGATAACCTGTATAATTGGATTTCATGAAGTTTGGGGATAAACATGCAGGATCAGAGATCGTTAAGGTAGTTTGAGCGAAATATCATTATACCTAGAATCAATGAATTTGGTCTCATTTTAAAGAAAATATATCACCTTTCCATTGACACCAAAAATTCAACCCTTTACCGCATTACTTTCCGAGATATTTACCAGAAAATACCAGGCCTTTTATATGGAAAACGGTGCGTGAAGGCACTCCAGAGAGACCTTATACTAAATGAGGCATTCCCTACACTTAGATCTCGTCAAAAAATCAACCGTGTGTAGTTTGTATGTTGTCTCGACTTTTTTTGAAAATTAATCATATTGTCACCGCAGTAAATTATTCGGGATCACAATAAACCTTCCGTTTTGATGGAGTTTCAAACGTACCGCGTGAAAAAAATGACTCAAGTTAAAGACTTATTTAGATATTTTCATTTGATTACTTCTAATTTGTCATGTAAAACTATATTCTGTCACCATTAATGATGCAAAATTCAATTCATTTGTCTCAAGGCTGGTGAAATTAAAACGTATAATTAAAATATGGTCTCTATTATGACTAGGGAACTATCTCGCTCGTACTGTCTTAACCATAAGGTATATTTGAAGCTGTTGTTCGAGTTGCGCGCAGATGCAGCAGACGCTTGCAGTGAAAGGCGATAAGATCAATTTTACTCTCCGGACGATTGAGGTGGCCTGTGTATGCCCCCTGCATTTCAGGTAAAGCTATGGCTGCGTTTAGGTTTCTCTGAGGCGAATAATTTAAAGCAAACATGATTGCTCTTTATGATGAACTGCTCATAAGGGATGCCTGGAGCCTTCTGCCTCATGTTCTTCGTAAAAAGTTTTAATATATACTGCCTGCATATGTGACCAGCCTCACGTAAATGTTACCGCCCTGCCTACTTTGGCAGACATGTGTTCTACATTGTCCTAGAAGAGTAAAAACTGACTCGCAAAAGTAGCAGCAAACTATTACCATCTCTTGGTTTCACCTATTTTGACAAGAATAGGTTTTTCTGAATTTTGCATTCCGTGTATTTTTCTTTGTTTGCGGTATCCACATAAACACTCATCCGTCCGAGCTACTTTTGCCATTTATTCACTCATTATATTGTTATATTATTCATTATATTCTATATATAGTCATTCATTATATTATTATATTCAAAGAGGAAGACAAAAAACCAAAAGGTGAAAAATCCACATAAATCTCACAGTAGATAAAAATCCAGGTTCGCTACTGTAGATATCGTCAAGTGTAGTAGCAGAGCCCAAGGAAAAAAATCTATACTGTGGGTATACTCTAAACCACCTTAAATTGCACTTAACTCCGCAGTTAGTGCTGTTCCTGTCATCCAAACTCAAGTGGCCAGTACAGTGATGGTCCTATTGTTAAAGATGATTTCCTCTGGAAATGTACTGTAGAGACTTAACTTCGGCGAGGGCTGTTCTGAATATGTGCTGCATCAGAGTGCAGGAAATTTACTATGGTTAAAACTGTGCTGAAGTTGCGGTATATTACAGTGCTGGAAGTGTACTCTTGGAATACCTGTGCTGCGAAAACGTTGTGTGATGAGGTGAACTGCACTGTATGTTTAAATTTTAGGTAGTTAGAGCGAGATGGTTCCCTGGTCATTATGGAGACCGTATTTGAATTATGCGTTTTAATTTCAGCAACTGTAGGAAGGATGAATTAAATATTGCGTTATCACTGGTGCCATATTATACTTAGACATGAATAAAATTCTAATAAATAAATTGAAAATATCTTTATACGTCTTTAATTTGACTTTTTTTGCGCGGTACGTCTTTAACACCTTCACAACGGAAGATTTTTTTGTGGTTCCGAAAAAAGTTACGGCGGTGACAATATGATATATTTTGAAAAATGGTTGAGAACACATACAAACTCAAGTCTGCCAGTTTTTGACTGGATCTTTGCGTTATAAATTTCTCATTTTTAAAAATGAAGTCTCTCTAGTGTGCGAACACTTACCATTTCGCATCTAAAATGACGGGTATGTTCAGGCAAATATCTCGGAAAGTAGTTAGGTGAGGGGCTGATAGTTTGATATCTTTGGAAGAGTAAGATATTTTTCATTAAAATGAGACTGAAATCATTGATTTCTACTTGAGAAATGATATTTTTCTCAAATTGCCATAAGTGCAGTCTTGAGTACACTTCCATTCCAGTTATAGGAAAGTTGGAGAACAGATCCACCTTAATCAAGTCCACGCGGATTTTTCCATCCGGTTAGGTAGCTGTTGGCCGACGTTTCGATGGCTACCTCCACCATCTTACCTTGGGCAATGGCTGAGGCCATCCATGTCCATCCTCGCCCTGAGGACGATGGCGGAGGTAGCCATCGAAACGTCGACCAACAGCTACCTAACCTGGTGGAAAGCCGTGAAGACTTCATTTCTCGTATAATACGCTGAGAAAGAACCAAGTCATATTTTAGATCCACTTTAATTACAGTACAATTTTTGTCTGGGCCGAATAGTTTCCTGATGGGTGATGCGAGTAATGCATATTTGCAATGATTTAGCGTCGTTTTTACGAGTTAATTTCATAATTATTCCTCGGACGCAGAGAAAATTCCACCTTATTAAGCCTGCCAACGTCAACAATTTGCTTCCTTTCCCCAAGCTTTTTGTCTCCCCATCTCTTTTGACTTCTTCTCCGCATCCGCTGGCTCAATCCCTGCAGACCATCCACTATCAGTCTCGGCCACACTCAGCCGGCCGAACGCCGGACTGGGCTGGCCCTCCCATATCTTTACATCTCTCTCTCTCTCTCGACCTCACCCTCTCTTCCTCTCCATACTTTTCGAACCTCTCCCTCCCACTCCAAAGTGCCGTCTTTCGATTAATAGCATCCTGCTCCCCCCTCCACACTCCCTGAGGGGAATTAATCTGCTTATGCCTCGAACACCGCCGTGAAAGCAACGGGACCCTTTTCGGTTGAAATATCGCGAGATATATCATAGTTGTGTGGGACGGAGAGATTTTTCGGCGCGAGATGGGTCAGAGTCGTGGATTGGGGGTGGTTTTGGGAGGAGGGGGAGGTGGAGGGGAAGGGGTCGGTCGGCGTGCCAGACCTCTTATGGCTCCGCATTTGTGTGTTTTATTTGTTTTTAATTTGGGCGCCAAAGCTGCTCGCTCGCCCAGAGGCCGGAGGTGATAAGCTTATCGCCCTTAAATTAAGGAGCGGCCGGGACGATTATACCCCGCCGCAAATGCGGAGATACCGTAGATAAATGCGGCGGTCATTAATTTCGTCGTGATTCGTCAGTGGTTCAGTTGGCTAGCGTTAGACTCCTTAGACTCTTTATTCTGCGTTTGGTTTGGAAAGATGTTAGTGGAGGCGGCTGATTTCTTTCAAGGGGTAGCTATATGTATAATGGAAATTCTAACATTGAGGGATCGCCAAAAGAACGGATTAAGTTAACCGAATATAATTAATCATCCCATGGCCATAATTATGAGTGTAATACTTAATGACATTCAGTGCAGTTTGATCCCAACACTTTCATGAATAACTTTCGCGAGTATGATATCCGTGTATAAATGAACATAAATGCTAAAATGTTTGTGGTGCTTATTTTCTATTTGATTTCATTATTGAATCAAATTTAGAAATTGTTGAATTATCACTATTGTATCTCTTCTTAATTTTATTAAAGTTACCATCTACAATGCAATGATCTCACAAGAAAAGATGTTGTTCACTTTCCACAGAGTTTTATTCAAACCGACCAAGGTTTCGACAAAATCTATGCCATTCTCAAGGTTTCAAGGACCTTTAAAATGACATAGCTAATGTGGAAACCTTGATCGGTCGGTGTAAGATCGTTTAGCGGCGTTTTAATGCCTCGTCACGGGATCCCGGGTAAATTTGTCAAGGAACGGTATCGCTTATGTAAAAACGACGGATTTTGTGCAGTTTTTCGTGATTTGTCGCTGCTATAATTTGAATTATCTGTGCGAAATTTGCCCTAGTATGACTTGATACTTTAATATATATCTAGAACAGAGAGTAGTCGTACCGTGCGGTGAAATTAAGCGACCGAGAAGCCGTTTTCAACCACGTGACTTCTTCAAATGATCCTCAACTTTTGATAGGCATTGATCATAATGTCTTCGATTTTCGCATACGCATATGGACTGCATACGATTTATTGAGGATTCTTTTTGCCATGTGCGCCACTATAGTGTGCGGTACATACATTTCATACAACTCTCCCACCGCATTTTCTGTCTCATCGACGGAAGATGAGACTGAAGTGGGCGTCGGGAGGGTGGACAGATTGAAACGACTCCATATCCGTGTATACTGACCCGCAGCTCTGGAAAAGCAAGGTTCGGTTTAATTTGATTGTTTTAGGGTGGTCGCGCGCCAGTGTTACAAGCCGGAGGCAAATTGAATCGGGTCGACCGATAAATTCGATACGGGAGTCACCTTTCAATCGTGTTGTGGGGAGGGGAGAGGCAAAACTCTCCGGAACATGTGTCAGCCGTAGGAAAACACTTCTCCGCTTGGAATCGAGCAACACCGTGTGGAATGCTCTTCTCCGACGACGAATGATCCTGCGGGTTATTGCCACGACTTGGGTCTCCAAATTCGTATATTTCTAGGCTATTAGTTATGGTGGCGAACGTGTCTCCGAATGAATATTTTCCTCTAATGCCCGCGGACTGTGTTGCTTTTTGCTCGTGGGCAGTTCTGCCGCTGCAGACGCGACAGGCTAATTTGTAGCCCCGGAACGACGAATGAGAAATGCAGGAGACAGTGGAGTAATGCAGTGTGCTTGACCAAGAAGCATGCATTTAACTTTTTTTACCGTGATCGTTTTCGCCTCGTGATTTATTGCACAGTTCATGGCTTGAGTTTTGAATAATGGGCGTGCTATGAAATAGCACAATCATCTCATTTTTGTTCGTACTTTACCGAGCGAATAAATTAAATCTGCTCGAATCGAAGAGCTTCTCAAATTTTACGCCAATAATTTTGCTAAAATTACTCTTATGGGCCTAAATATCTTCATAGATGAAGTTAAACGAAACAGGCAGCAATCACCTTGTGGAAATTGGTTACATGTATCATAATTTCAAAAAGAGAGAACTAAGTCATATTTCCACGCTACTTCTATGGCCACACGTCGACCTAAGTTACTACAATACTATGCCATTTTCAAGATCCTTGAAAACGAAATAGTGTTTTCGAAATCTACTTTAATGTGTGCTATGTAAAATGAGATCGTTGGGAAATGCATACACAAATAATTTTTTAGTGCAAATTAAACAAAGTTATCTTTTTGAAATGATTATGCCTATATTTCTTCGGAGTGGTAAATAATTATTGTGGTTGGAAATGATGTTGTGCGCACATGTGCGCCATAATCTTGTTTGCTGTCTCAAATTCGGGATCAAGATTTTGTGGGTGAGTGTTTTATTCTGAAAGCTTTCTTAAACTTTCGGCGTAACTTCAGATTGCAAATAGGATACCCTGAAAATGGGACTCCCAGTATGAAGAAGTTGGCTATTTTCGCGTATGAAAATATTTTAAATACAGCCACATTCCACCCGAGCCCAACTATTTCAGGACTAATGGACGATATAAGCAAATTACAGCAGATAACAGGCCATATAATGAATGCTGAGATATTTGTGGACTTCGACAACGATCTCCTAACGAGCAATGAAGATGGCTCCCTGACAGATAGTATCAAAGAAGAGGAAGCCTGTGAAAAAGAAGAAGAAGATATAACCGTAATATGTGAAGAAAACAAAAAGTCCTACCAAGAAATGATTGTTTCTTTGAAAAAATTTGCAAAATGTAGTCTTACCAAAGATAAAACTGATTTATTTAATATCTGAAATGGGGTTATCGGAAACGTAGAGAATTGCATTATACTGGAAGAAAGGAAAAACAGAAAAAACTGATATATCATATGCGTATTTAATAGATCGGCTTTATGCAAATTAGTGTAAATAATAAAAGTTTAACACTATGGGATATTGTTTCATTATTTTATAATAATTTCGTCAACATGTAGAAATGGAGTCAAACCAACCATTAAGACGATGAATGCAATGGGCGTGATATGGCTTTCAAGGGCTTTCTTTTGCCATTTCCGACCCTGGGTTAATAGGAAAACAAAGTCTTATCCAGATGGAATAATGACCCCGAGAGATTATACTGAAGACAGGTTTCGGCGTATTAAAATTGTCCTTCGTGAGGTTCTTCGATGATACGGAGGACATATTTGTGATTGGAAATGTTGCAATGTTTTGTTTTTCCCCCCTCCATCTGTAGAAAAAGTTTGCGCGCTGGGCTGCATGGTCGCTATAGGGTGATAGTAATTATTGGAACGCGCCCGCAATTAGTAATTTGAATTGGAACCGTCCCCATAGTTTACATATGAAATGGGGTCCGCTTGAAATGATATCCACTCGGTCAACTGGCTTGAACTCTTTTCGAGGCACTTTGGCTACGCAGCCAATTCCAAGTGAATTTAAAAGAGGGCAGGGGAGTGGATTCTGGAGGGTTTATGGAGTGAGGAAGCCGTGGGAGGGGGGGAAGGGGGAGGAATTGGCTTCCCTCGCGGATGAAACAATGCTAGGCACTCCAAATGCAATTATTCAGTTTAATGGGCATGAATATGAGTGGAAAAAGTGCAGGAGGGGGTGACTCCGTTTAGAAGGCGGGAGTGAAATAAATGATGAGATTTAACGTAATACGCACCACACACATATATTATCCCGAAAGAGATCTCCAAAACCACACCCATATTTTATATATATATATATATCGTTATATATATATATATATATATATATATATATATATATATATATATATATATATATATATATATATATATATATATATATATATATATATATATATATATATATATATATATATATATATATATATATATATATATATATATATATATATATATATATATATATATATATATATATATATATATATATATATATATATATATATATATATATATATATATATATATATATATATATATATAATCGTATATTTAAAAAATCGTTCGTTCATTCACTCAGACTGCTCAGCTGCAAATACATGCAAAAATAAAGGTTCAAACAGAAAAGTAGAAAGGAAGTGGATAGGAACTCATAAAATCAATATAGGTATATTATCCATATCTAATATACATTTTTCTAATTTAATAATAACAATATACATCTTTCACCACTGTCCGTGTGCTTGAGTTATTCTTTCATTTCGCCTTCTCTAAGCATTGGACGCTAAATCCAAAGGTCCGTGGTTCGATTCCCGGTTCAGTCGGATTTTTTCTGCTTGGAATCGGCCATCTTTACATCTTCACACCACCACTGTGTTTGTTGATTTTATGTGTTTCTACTTTTCTGTTTGTACCTTTATTTTTGTATATATAGATGTTGTCCCCCCTCTCATAAACTCCCTTCTCCTACCCTCATTGGAGCAGTGCATTCTCTCTGTGACTGAGGAAGGGCTAACACCCGAAACGTTTCCAGTAAGACTCTTTTTACCCTCGTCTTTTTACTCCCCTGTAAGTTAAGTTTCCTCTACTATTATCATTCTTCTCTATCGGTGAAATGCAGCCCTAGCGCCATCTATTGGTCCCTCTCGTGGGTCATGCCTTGGGAGGTGTCTGTTCATATAAACCCCCAGTCGATTCTAATGGTTTCTTAGTAGAGTGGGTAGCTCAGTGGTCAGAGCAGTGGACGCGAAATCCCGGTCCAGCCGAATTTTTTCCATTTGGAATCGGCCATCTTTGCACCTTCACACTACCATTGTGCTTGTTGATTTTATGTGTTCCTGTACACTTTCTTTCTACCTTTCTGTGTGAACATTTACGTGTGTATTTGCCGCTGAGCGGTCTGAGTGAATGAACGAACGATTATATATCCCCTTCAAAGACGAGAAAAAATGAAATCTTTACCCCCACAAAGTCTGAGCTATCGCGGTAATAATAATAATAATATTTTTGCGAATTCGTTTTTTTTATTCCCCCGCATCCCCTTGACTCGCGTGTGCGTCATATCCTGAGAGGCCATTCCCGTGGTCGTATGTAACCGCGGATGTGCTGGACCGAGGCGATTTTTGAGAGGCTCGCTGAGGTTGGAGGGCTCTGAGTCCGTGGGGATCCGGATGGACTTTGCCGGCCAGAGAAGGATGAAGAAAAATGAAAGACGGGAGCCGTGTCTCGAATGCTGATTGGGTCTTCTGGTTGGGTTGGGTTATTTTTTTCCTCGACTCGGCCTGGGGTTGTAAGAGTTTTTAAAGTGTGTGGGCGCGCGAGGAAAGGGTGCGGCGTGTGTCTTCTGTGGGGGGATGTGGTCCTTGTTGGGTGTGGTCTTCAGAGGCGCTTTGCGTGGTCTACTTGCTGCGCGAGGAGTTTTTTTTTACGGGGGAGAGTTGGGTGAAAGGCGAAGGAAAGCGGACGTTGAGGGAAGGGGGTTCAAGGAAAAAAATACTAGAGGAGTGGGAGGAGGAGGATATCGCGAGCTTGACCAATCCTTGACCCCTTGCGGCCGTTTGGAATCCCAAACATAATTCTCGCATTCCTTTCTTTTTAGCCCTCTGTGCGCCCTGCTTGTGCGTTGAGTCGCTTCCCCCCTTCCCCTCTCCATCCGCAAGGGACTCCCCCTGTGTTCCCGCAGGTCTTCCTATTTCCCGCGTTCCTTTTAATCCTTCCCTTCTTTTGACCCTGTCCTTTCTCCTTCCCCACTCACCTCATCACTCTCTCTCTCTGATTTTTCTGGAGAGATCTCCTTTTCCTCTCTCTGCTTCATTGGGAACAGAAATGTTTGCCGCTTGCTCGCTTTCTCTCTGTTCGCACGTATTTTTCTCCGTCATCGCAATTTTATTCATGTTTGTGATAGCCGTATAAATATCACCTTGCAATCCCTCTCAAGTTTTCTCCAAAAACAGATCGGTTGTGTGGAAGCGTTTCATTTTCAGGTGGAATGATAACAAAATAAAAAAACTTGAATTGCGGACGTCTGTGAAAGTGATGTTGCGGCAAACTTTACCGTAAAAAATTTTTAAATGAGACTTTTTCTCCACAATTTTATTTTACTCGGTACCGACCATGGCTTCGACACTATGTAATAATGTCAAGGTTTTACTTTACGATGTTTGATTGTGTTCAAAAAGGCAAAATAATCCACCTTGATAAGTAACCCCATTACAAAATCGGTTGTAAATCTTGATAAATATGTGTGGAATTTCAAATTGGCAATTCCTTGAAAATGAGAAACGCGATTTTGTACTGTCACTTTTTAAAATAATATTAAAACGTTTTATTTACTCTGTATCTGATGATAGCTAATTGAAGTGCCGAAACACGTGTAGCAATGTTTGAATTTTGTTTTAAAGAGTGGACAGTACAACATCGAGTGTTTTTCATTTCGAATATGCAGTTCCTCAACATCTCGCCCAAAACTGTTTTCTGGTATTTCCATTGTTACATAATCAAATAATGCCAAAAAATGAGATCCTGAAACTGTATTCTCCTGTCAATTGTACACGCCCCTACTGTCACAGGTAAATGTTCAAAAATTTCACTTTTACGGTAGGTAGGGAAAAATCGATTGCAAGAATAAGATTCTTCAAACATTCAGCCTTATATTTTTGAAAGATTCAATTTTTAGCTTTATTATTCCATATTTTAATGAATGAAAGAAAAAAGGTCCGCACTAAAATTTTTTATTTTCCCATATAATCCCATTTAAAGCTATGTATTGCAATAAATCGAAGCCTAATCGACTTTTTAACTTTTTCGATTTTTTCCCAACTCGACACATGATTCTAACTCTACCCTGAAAATTACACCCACCTAGCTCGTTTAGAAATGCCCTGGAATTTTGATGAGTCAGTCAGTCAGTCAGTTTTGTAGCTTTATATATATATTAATTTATTAATTAATTAATGATACCTATCCTTCATTAAACCGTCATCATTGATATTATTAACAACTGATAACGGTTATTTCTGGCTTAAACGAATGTTTTGTGTGGGCGAAAGAAATTTCATATGAGCTAAATCACAACCCTTTTAATACCAAGGCCTTGTTTCTCATTTTTATAACGTTCCCCGAGTAAATATTATTTATGACATTAATCATTCAGGTTTTAACGTATTATGTGTAATGAAGCCAATTATGGAATCCTCTTATATTTCAACCGCGGCTAAAATGGAGGATTCTTCGATAAATCATTACTTGCTTGATGTTTTCTTGATTTTCTTTGTGTTAGAATTACTGCGTTAAAACATATAGGAATAAGAGGAAGAAATATCTATGGTAGGCAGTCATTCAGCCATGAAAATATCAGCGAACATTGTTAGATGGATTTGTTATAACAATATCACATGTGGAGTATTGAGCGAATACTGCATTAAGGTTTGAAAATAATTTTTATGGTTTCCACGATATCTATATACTTTAAAGTATCGCTCAGAGATATTTTGTCATTTCTCATTAATTGCTCGACATCTTCCATTGAAGGTAAATGATTGTATATTTGTATCCACATCCCTTACGCTCAAATCCTTATTGGGAGGCCTCCTGATTCATTAAGGTGGTTGGAGCGATTTTCATTTACGTGCAGATTTGCGTGAAAGTATTCAGTGGTTTTTTCTTCGTATTATATGCAAACAAAAGTGAAAAATTTGCAAGGTCCCAATTAAGTTTTGTTGCAAATTGAATGCCATTTTAACACGTAGAGCAATGAAACATGGCATGTATTTAGAAATAAGTCAACTACATGTGTACAGATTTTCTCCTAAACAGAAAAAAATACATTTTTCTTTAATAATAATAATAATAATAAATTTATTGTTCTAGGACCTTGTCCTATGGAACATATCACATTCTAAAAATAAGTCTCAGCAGTGAACAACAAAGAAAAAGTGAAAATACAATTTTACAGTATTAATGATGTATAGTATTACAGTATTTCAATTACAATTATATTTTTCAAGTAAATAAGCAAACATTTTCATTTTGAATTGATTTACAGTGTTACAGTTAACAATTTCGTCCGGTATTTCATTCCATATTCTTATGGCAGAGTTTAAGGTTGACAATTGGTACACCGTAGTTCGGCAATTTGGAATTTTAAATCGTCTTCTAACTCTTACTATTCTACAAGTTTCACTCTGGTGACATATAATCATTTTATAAAGATAATCAGGTGTTTTGGTTGACAATATTTTATACACAAACACAGATAGCAGGAATTTAGTTTTCTGTTGGGGTTTCAACCACTGCAACTTTGTGTAGTAAGGAGTGACATGCTCCCGGATATTTATATCATATATCTAATCACAGAATTTAACAATGTTTGTAACTTCTGATATAATTCACCAGTTAGGTCGGAAAAAACAAGGGAACAATAGTCCATATGTGGAACCAGCAAGGTATTTGCCAATTTTTTTCGTACTTCTATTGGGATTAGGCGTTTTAATTGTTTGATCTGTGCCAATATTTTATGTACCTTGTTAGAAATAGTGGATACATGTTCGTTCCACGTTAGCGTATTGTTCATAGTGACCCCTAAGTTTTTTACCATGTTTGAATACCCAATATCAACGCCTTCAACTTTTATTTTCGGTATTCTGTCATGGCCATCTTTATCATAAAGATGGCTATCAAGTATCAAGGCATCATTCCGAGTTAAAAAAAACGTACTTACATACGAGTTTTTCCCAAATTTTGAATTACGCGTCGTGAACCCAAGTCATAACAGTGATTGAATGGAGACGAAAATTTTAAGGTATTATTCTTGCATCATTTCTATTTAAACATGTTTAGTTATTTCCAATCTATAAAAAGATGTACTCTGGTGAAGTGTGGTCCAAGAAATAAATGATACTTACTTGAAAATTGGGAAAATATACACTAAATAACTCATGATTTGTGCTAACCACCTTAAATTCTCCTCTCGGAAACTCCGCAGCGTTTAGACCCTTCACTGTTCCATTTTCTTTCGTTTTTCCTTTCGAAGTCTGTGATTTCCATTTCTCTTTTGCATTCTCCTTCCGTACTGCTTCTCGCAGCAGCACGTTCAAAGCATACGCTTCCATTCTTTCCTCTATCACTTTTTTTCCTCCTTCTCCGTTCCTTTCTCCCCTTCCCCAAAAGAAAATCCCGGTACCTAATCCTCACTCCTCTGCCGTCTTTATTCCACATTGACCTTCAGCACACCTTCTCATCTCGGAATGAAATGCCACAAGGTACTTTTCCACCTCTCCAAACGCGAGCCATTTTCCTTCCTTCTTTCCTCCGTCGCATTTCATTCTCTCCCCACCTCCTTTCGCTCCAACATTTTCATTTTTCGCGTAGCTTTTTGACTTCATTTTTCTTTCGGAAGCCATCATTCTTTCCTTTTCCTCCGACCACCACTCTGACCATATCCTTCAATTTTTTCTTTCGTTTCTGTTTTTCCTTTTTTATTTTTTTACTCGGACGAAGTTTTCTGGAAAGCGCGGGAGGAGAGAAGGAAATCTCGCCAGAGTTCACGCAATGTCTGCTTTTCTTTCTCAAAGGGAAAAAAAAGGAAGAACGTTTTTCGCCGATTTTTACGACGAAAGTATCCTTGGGCTGCGGATAAATGCGTTTGGTGCTTTAGTCATTTATTATGTTCCTCTCCGGTTTCCTTTTCCTTCTCTCTCTCTCGCTCTCTCCTTCTCATCTCCCATATTTCACCCCGTGGTACTTATGCGGTATAAAAAATAGCTGACCGCCACGATCTTCAAAATTTCCCTCTCGTCCTTCGTTGAATTGTGTTATCCTAGGAGTGGGGTGTGTTCGCTGTAAGCGTTAGTCTTTTATTTGCGCACGTTGAACAAAAATGTACTCTTCTCTATGGTTCTGTTTCTGCCTCTCATTGAAAAGGTGTCATTTTCCTGAATGAGGTTTTTGTGTGCTAGTCAATATGTAACTTTGTTCAATACCTGATTCATTGTTTGTTAGATCGGGTTGGTGTGGTAGCTAGAGTACTGGCTAACCATACGGGCGGCCAGGGTTCAAATCCCTGCAGAGGAAGATGTTTATCAGAGGAAGCCCGATCCCTACTTTAGTGTCTTGTGGAGGGCACTTCAACTACAGTACTCCGTCTGTCGGATGGGACGTTAAACCGTGATCCCCTTGGCGCCTTTTGTTAAGACCAGGCTTATGCCGACGCCGGGTTTCTATCCATCCTTCCTCCCTTACCTCTCCCCTATGGCGAAAATGACCTTAGCTGTCAGTCACCTCCCATAAATCCAATCCAAAGTTTTTTAGACGTTTAGATGTGAAGCATTTATCGCGTTATCCTATGATTTAGCATTTTTTTGGATGACATATACTTACTTCTAACTTCTATGAAATACCATGCAAGCCGTCACTGGGATGTGTGGCGCGGGGTGATTCTACACCAGGCATGCACCACTCATCCCACTTCAAATTAGAACCGTTTACCTTCCCACGGTCCCGTATCACAGACCAAAATCGGTCACGTCAACAATACTCTGCCAGGACATGCACTAGGATACCGTTACACAGACAAAAATGCAACCATACAACACAAGTTATGATACAACTAACGGTTTGTAATATTAATACTGTAATGAATCAATGAAATCCAATGAATGAATGTTGTTGTTAGGGTAATTGTTGGTTACAGGATAAGTAAATAAATTTGGAGTTCTTTTGTGTGGTCGCAGAACTTGAGATGTAATTTCTTCCATATCACACAAAACCGTAACAAATTGGTGTCAGGAGCAAGATTGATTGCAAAATACGTGATTATTTGGGTGTAAGAACGATGGCGACGAAATTAGTGACAATAAAAGACTTAAAAGTGGTGGATTTTAAGAAAGAGTTAGAAGAACGGGACGAAGGTACCGTTGTTACGAAAGTCGTGCTATTACAGCGCTTGATACAAGCGATGGGAAAGGCGGGAGAAGATCCGGAGAACTTCTTATTCGAAGTGCGAGGCGGTGGTGAGGAATTAAGAAAGTTACTTGATGAAAAATTAGAAAGAAAGTTGAACGGAAAATTGGTGGAAATTTTCGGAAGGATAGAAGAGAGAATGGAGGAAGATTTCAGAATACCCAAAGAGGGGATTGAGGAGAGGTTCCGGGAGAATGCTGCCGTGCTGGGAGAGGAATTGCAGCAGGACCAGGAAAGAAGATTGGAGGAACTAAAGAGTCGTGTTGGATCCCTGGCAGAACGAATTAATTCGAGCAGCGAACGTAACGGTACACCAGTGTTGCAGTGGAACGCGTGTTCCGAGACGAAACAGGCTCGAAGAGGGGAGCAATGTAATGAATCAATGAAATGCAATGAATGAATGAATGTTGTTGTTCAGGTAATTGTTGTTGGTTACAGGATAAGTAAATAAGGTTGGAGTTCTTTAGTGTTGTCGCAGAACTAGAGATGTAATTTCTTCCATATAACACAAATCCGTAACAATACGATTGATAAACAGTCGTAAAAGTTACTAAATCACGCAAAAAGCTTAATCATGCCGGAAATTTCATGCGGGATATGTTGTTAGTTATGTTGGTAGGTAATTAATTAAGCACAAGTACGAAAACTTCTCTGCCTAGTGAGGTACTCTACACGGTAAAAGTTTCCTAGAACTGATGTATCGCAACTACTATGACCTTTTATTGTACCTGGAAAAGTTATGTTATTATTCTTTTGGTTCTGCAGTCGTACCGGTTATGAGAGTCTTGCGTGGTTGACTGGAGTGAACTTACTAGATTCGTGTTTGTGATGAATAAGAAGCCTGAAAAACGTCATAATTGTGTTTGATATCAGTAACTACCACTATAATATGTCGTAATTAGTTTTATTCAACTATTGGCCATTCATTTGTGCATTTGAATTGAGATGAATCCTTCTCTGAGGCTCGGTTGTTGCTGCAAATGGGAAAGTGGCCATTGTAATAGGCTTGATATGGAAACGGTGGGGAAAGTTATCAGACTTTGATATTTGATTCATTGAATAATAAACATTTGTAATGGATAAACTTGGCACTATTTGCCTTTTTTAAGATCTTGTTTTTATTTTCAGATAAATTTTTTACTCGATTTTATTGGCTAGTTTAATTCATTGGTGTGCATTTACTTCTCTAATGGTCATGACGGATAAGCTTGAAGAATGTCGTCATTGTTTTTTGTTTAAGTAATTTACCCATGATGAGAGCTTTTTGAGTTTTAAGTTTTGAAATATCTATGAGTTGAGAGACCACCACGAATTTCGGACTCCAGTAAAAATTCTGGTATTGGTATCTGGTATTACAATGGTTCTTTTTTATTTTGGAGTTATTAAAGAAGGGCGAATTACGGATATGAGCGATGAAATATGAGTCTTCACGTTTATAGAACGAAAGTAAGTCATTTTGATTGAGGTTAATATTTATTTGACGGATGAAGAATTACCCACTGCAAAGGAAAAACCGTCGCCTTGGCTACGCTCGAATCGACGACATCCTGTCACCCGGCAATATTCACCTCCAAATTTTTTTTCCATATATAAAGGGTCAAGGACGTAGAGATACAATAGGATAGTTAAACGGAGCCACGGCGATTTCTTGTCATGTAATGGTATATATATTATTGAATGCCTTGAAAAAATTTCGTGGGATTAGAAAAACATACCATACGAATTTGATTTTAACTTCTTTTAGTGCAATATGGCCTTCAATCTTCTTATGCCTTCACTTGAGGAGGAAAACCTCGCTCAGTTATGTGGCGCAATTGTCCGTGTTGACTTTTAAGTTTTATTTAAGATGAAAATCAACCATGCGAGAGAAGCTACTTCGCTCTAGCGATAAGCTAGACTTGCTGAACATTTTGCGGCTCTGCGATGGTGGAGCTAATAAGAAAGTGCTGGCACATTCCATCGTAACATACCTTATGAAAACGTCAACCTCTTTCCTTACATAGTGGAGTTTTCATGAAATTTGAATTCCTTTAAATGTTGGTTACATATATTTTCCCCTAAAGTGTTTACTGTCAATTTTTGTTTTTCGGCTGATCAATGGGGCAAAATTTTACAAAACGTGTATCTCACCATTCTTTAATTCATGGGGTTGTGTGAAATCATATGCAGTAACAATCCGAATGGCATACTGATTTTATGAATAATTAAAATAGTCTTCCTAATGATTTCCGTTTTCTCCTTAGTGACGGTAAAAGCTCAAAAAAACATTCTTACTTCTTGAATTGATTATATTTCTTTAAAGAGGGAGTAATTAACTTGGGATTCTTTCGTATTTTATACTCTTCTTGTAATATTTGACTTAGGTGAAGTGTCGTTATGTTCTTGTTTATAGGCCTTCACACTCGGCCTTAAAATGCAATACCTATCAATTTTAAGACTTGGATTGATGTTGACTTCTGGGGTGACAACTTTCCTTAAATTCAGGAAATATACTGTGAAAATGATGACTTCATTCTCTCAAAAAAGCATGCAGTTTTATGTAGCTTCGTTTTGTGCACGCTGATCCTTAAAAGGAGGTATTATTGAAGAGGTTATTAAAATCATTTCTACAGCAGCATGTAGACACTAGTAGACATTTTAAATTTGGAATAACAGAAGAATATTATTTTTTTCCGTACAAACAATTTGATAATATATCTAGAGGCAAGTGTGGCCAACTTATTAATCCTAAATTAGAGGAGCTTCATGACATGTAGCATTAATATATTTTATCGCCATAATTTTGGCCTATAAACCCAATAACAAAAATGAGTTAGCTTCCCTTGGGTCTTGTAATCACATCGAGTTCATGAAAAATACATTGACCACTTGAGCAATCACAATGGTAGGTTAAAAAGTAAGGAATATCTGTTTTAGTATTACATAAATTATTACGATAATTATTGGACCTCGCTGCTACAATATCATTAGTTACATGATATAATAACTCTCTCTTTAAAGGAATGAAAAGAATGATTCAGGCTAAAGTATTATCTGTTTTAATATCTCTTGCATTGCTGATATAATTTACCTGAAGTAGGCGGAGTATGATGTATTCATTTACAATCAATGAAGGCTCGAAGTAAGTAGCATTACCGTTGTTAGTCTATATTGTGCTGTTAGCATAATGGGTAATAAAATCTAAAGACAGACTTCGTTACTGGTTATTGCGTTAGCCGCAAGGGATGAATAATGAGACTACCATAGAAGTATCATCCACCCTAGACGTATGTGTCAAAGAGTAATAAACTGGATCAATTTAAACATGTGTTTTATCTCTTATCGCTTCTAAATATGGATTTTAAAAATGGCTCTGTTTCTCTTTTTTACAGGTATGTATCAACTTAATTGTCAACAGTGGAAGGTCATATGGATCACAGTGCCTTCTTCAATGACAACTATGCCAGGTCTGAAGAGGAGAGGTATTTAATTACGCTTAAAGTATTTTCAACTACCGTCTGTATCTTTCGAGTGAAAACATATGTTATTTTATCATTAAAATCATTTATGATTTAGCTTAACGCGAAGTAGGTTGGCGTTTTATTTGAGACCATGTGTTTACCATCAATTTTTACTTGCTAATAATTCAGTAACGATATTACCTAATTGTTTACTGCAAATGATTTTTTTATCTTTACGTGTAAATTTTAAAGGTATAGAAGTATCCAAAATTTAGGCTCGATTAGATCTTTGTCGTAATTCAATCATCTTTTCCGTGGACATTTTTATGATGACATGCCTTCATGTTACATTATGACGAAATTGCTCCATGGAAATAAAATTCAGAACTCCTTCCCAAGGAGGCAATGCTAATATAATTTGTTAGGAATATATCTGGTGAATAAGTTACGTGCTGCTGACATACATGTCGATAGCGCGTGAAACCATATGGCTGGATATATGCTGTGAACCTTCAAGACGCATCACACGCCAAATGCCTGTCAGATGCAGTGAGCAATTCTTCACTAAAACGCTTCGGTTTTATTATTACAAATTTCATGTGAACTAGCGGCTAGGGTCGCGTTTAAATTGTTTTTGGTCTGGTTCTTAAAAATTACCGCCCTTTACGTGATCCGCAACGAGAGGAAAAATGAAGTACTCGGTCTTTAAATTTCCCTTCTCCGAAATACTCAACTTTGAACGCCTTAACCTGACAACTACTAGGATTCTGACCGGAAAGGAAATGATTATATGAATGAATCCAATACTTATATGAATGTATGAAAATAAGGCTGGTTATATTTTATTTATGTTTAAATGTATATATGTAAAGATGTAAATGTAAATTGATGCTACTGGATACGATAATTCTGGAACCTGCTGATAAGCATAATGCTTAGCAGGACCATACCCAAGATATAACAAATGCCTTGGAACCCATCCAAAGGGAACTATGGACTTGTATTTTGTATTTTTAAACAAATTTTATGTAGAATTGACCCACTTTAATTACATATTCTCTCCATAAGTGTTTACGGATGGTGTGAATTTTCCCAGAAAAAAAATCATAATGCCCTTTTACGTATCCTGCTGATCTTTGCACGCGCTCTATGTTTTTAACCGTACCTCATAAGGATCCCAAATATTGGTAACGTATTTCAATTGGGGTCTAATGAGGAGGAATGAGTAATTTCTCGTACCTGCGTCGGGAAACATACATTCATGTACTTTTTAAGAATTTCGACAATAAGTCAAGGCTTGCGAGACGCAATCCCGTTCGAGGTAAGCATGTTCACCAAATATCCGGCAATGAAACGTACTTGGCCACTTGCGGAGCAACAACTCCAATCCCCATCCCTTAAAGGTAATTCCGTCAGAAATTGCCCCCAGAAATGAATATGACTTTTACTCGAAGTTGATGAACCATTTTCAATCACTTTGTAGATGAAAAGCGAACTCTCTCTGAAATATAAATTTATGACCCGCCGCGGTTCTTTACAGCGCGTCTCTATTCTCCGAAGGGTTAGAGATAAACGTCCGCTCCCCACGGCGGCTGCTGGTTCCCGTCTGGGAAACGGACTCGCGGTATACGGAAAGGGAGATGGGAAAAAAAAATCTTGTCTCACTTCATCTCGCCGTCTTGACGCAAAAGGGGAAGGCGCGGTCTCGCCTCTCATATCTCGCAGACAGCAGAAAAGGCCCTTTTTCCCACTATTTCACCCTTCACAAACTGCGATACTCAAATATCGATATCGCATTTCGATACATCGTTGGCATTGAATGAGTACTTTCGATTTGAGCATGGCAAAAGCCGATGATAGCCAAATATCGAACGTAGCAGCCGGCGATCGTCAGGTTGATATATGAAATGAAACTCATCTGTAAGAGGAGATCTAGTGGACATTAGTGGTACAGTAGGTAATACCTCTACCTTAAAAACTCCCTATTAACGAAAAACTCCGATGAACGAACAAAAGCCAGTGGTCCCGTCAAATACCTATGCTAAAGCTTTGGTAAATACCTCTAATGAGCGAACTCCTTCTTTACGAAAACTACCAATTAACGGAATGAAATATTGGCCCTGTGTCGTAATATTTGCTGAAAAATTGTTAATGTTGTCTATTTTGTGAAATTTTTGCGGTTTTAAAAGCAAAAAGGGACAATCAGATACTTATTACGAACTTGCCAATGAGAATGCACCTTCTTGTTGTAAATAGAAAAATAGCAACGGTATCATCGAAGACAAGCTTCCATTTAAGACCTATTCTGCCTATTTTTTGGCCACATTAACTTGATCAAAGGAATTGTGAAAGATATTAACTCCACTCTTCATGTTTTCATGACGTGCCGTTGGCAATTCAAACTACGTATTTTGTTCTTCATTTCATCGTCTCGCCTCGAAGACGACTGACGGCTACCGCCAAATACTTCGATAAATAGAAAGCACTAAGGCCCGTCGCCGACTACGCCGGCCATCGCGGTAAATCAAAAGCACCCTAAGATACTCGGCATATCGAATATTATACAATATCGTCAAATATATAAAGTTGGCTTTGCATATGGAATTTGACTTCTTTGGAAAATGAGGATGTATCGATATCTCGAATCGTTCCGTAACTTGCAGGACATTGTTCTACTTACACGTAACTTCTGGCTTTTCCCAAAGAAATATATGACAGATGTGAACAATGGATGTGGTAGTTGCGTAGGTTTCCTATATTTGGCAATAATGGCGCTCGTATATCGATGTTTAAATCCTATAGGCATTCGTGGGTTTAATGAACTTGTATGAATTACATTAATTGTGCATTATTACGTCGTATCAACAATGAGAATTGTGACAACTATTGCAGCTTTAAAATAGGACATATATTTTTATAAGTGCTCTCATATAATCATAATGGTTCGAAGTAGACATCAAGGTATCATGTCGAATAAAAAAACACGTAGTTATGGACGATTTGCGCTTAAATTTCGCATTCCAAGCCTTGAAATCAAGTCGTAAGATTCCTATCATTGAGATGAATATTTAAAAATACAATTATACGTAATTTATATCACAATATGTACGACTGTTTCTAACGGATAAATAAATCTACCTAAGAAATGTTAGGTCCATGTTTTCCAACTTTCTTGAAAGTTATAAAATGTATACTCACGATTAACCCTCTAATCACCTTATAGGAACAAGGAGTCCCAAACTGCGGGATGTATAAAGACATTGAATGACGGCAAAATTGAGGGACCCGGGTTCGTGTCCCGGACAAGGCGTATGATTTTTTTCGCTGTGGAATTTCAGAACTCAGCCATCACATGTGCACTCACGATCAACTCTGTAATCACCTTTCAGGAACAAAGTGTTCCAAACCGCGGACGCATGAAGACATCGAAAGACGGCGAAATATAGAGACTAGTGTTCGAGTCCCGGACAAGGCGTATGGTTTTCCCACTGTGGAATTTCAGCACTTATGAAATCAACGCTCCAGCCGAATAAAGCCCACTACGTAGGACGTAGGCTGCCGCCGACACCTTGCTTGAATTAGCCATGCGGCGCTGCACTTGCAAACGGGCAGTCGAAAAAAAGAGGCCCGTCCATTTTTCCCGCGCGATTGCCACGAGCCATCGCCCGCGGCTCTCGGCGAGGCATTCGCGAGGCTTTTTTTAAAGGGTCCCGGTCGGTCGTCGTCTCCTCCCCTTATCGCTGAGCGATCAAGAGCGCGGGACGGGACTCGTGGATTGGTTCTCGCCTCATGAAACACCCTCTTTTACCTTAAGTGCACCGGCTCGTCGGCATGGTTAAACCCTGGGAAGTGGAAATCATGCGAGGCGATAAGTGAAGCGTTAAGGAATTGTCTAATGACGAGGCTAAAGCTGCAGCTGGCTAATTTCCGTGAGCGCCCCTTTTTTGTCTGGGAAATCCTTTGACGGGAACTGTGCGTTATTGCAAAAGATTTCTTTCGTTATTGAGAAAAAATTAACCTACGTTGTCTTTACCTGATTGAGTGGGCTTGTTGCAGCGCGCCGGTGTATGTATTCAATAGAGTAATAATGAAGTGACCCTTTCTTGTTTTGGAAAAAGTCATTTCAAATAAAAATGCCTGTGGTGTAGTGACCACCAGTTGAGAGTATCTAAAAGTTCGGAGAGACAGAATATGTTAATTACACGTTAGCGGTAGTGTATTTTTTCTGTAATGCTCGTACATTTGTAAGGTCCTCTTAATGAGCTTTTAAACGCTTATCACAATTTTGTCGGACCCCTTAAATATTCACATTTGGTGATTTACTTATGAATCTACTCAAAATCTATTTAATCAAGGCACTTGCAGTTTACGGCAAACTAAATAAGTTGAATGTAAACTTATTTTTGAATAAAATAAGTTGAATTTAAATTTTGTAATGGCACCTCCAGACAAGCCTCTGGCTTTGGGTGACCTAGGTGGTGGATGTTTAAAAAAAAAGTAAAAAAATAAACAACCACATAATTTGAATTTGGATATTACATACGTAGGTAGTCTATGAAGGAGCCCTTCATCAGGCATTTACTACAGTGAAAATGATGGAATAATCTGGATTAAAGTCAGGACCTCTGGAGATTCCAATGGAAGTGTTTTTTTTTTGTTGGAACTTTTGGCAACATAATATTATTTTAAAGATTAAATTCTGGTTTTATAAATGAGAGACGGACAATGCCGAATTAACCTTAGGTCTTAAAAAAATACAAGTATTGCATTCGCGTCAATGTAATTTACGTTGTCGACCCTGGGCGCCTTTAGGAATCATAGGTTTTGGTGAATTTCCTTAATCTAGCAGCATTTAATATTTTTTTTGGGATCTCTTTTCAGGGATATTATTTCAAATAATCTATTCGTTTCGCCTTTTTCCTTGAATCAGCATCAGGAGAGGAGTTTAATGGAGATGTGGCGTGGGAATGCGACAAAAAGTGATGAGATGGGAAGCAAACGGCTAAGCTTTAGCTTATCGCAAAAGCCTTAATGGAGCTAGGTCTCAGGTGTATGTTGATGTAATGGACTTAATAGCTTAAAAGTATACGAGAACTTTTTGAGCCGTAACCTGACACCTACAATTTCTCACATTCATCTGAGTACAGTACTTGCTTAGACTGGAACTTTTGAAAAAAGTCTTGAATCAATCCCTTAATTTCCAAATAAGCCATCACTTTTTTAAGAATATGTTTCGCAGGAAGAGACTTGGTAGAGTAAGTCAGGCTTATCCATATAACATCATTAAATAGGCTTTCTCGTGTTACTGAGCACCCCTAGTAAATGCTTGGATTGTCTTAAATTGGTAATTCATCGTAAGAATTATATAGGAATACTGACTGAAAAATCCATGCTGATGATGTTGACAATTTTTTTGTTTTGCTTGAATTACTGGGGTCTATAATTGAAATAAGTCGTGATTATTACAGCCGTACCCATCACTGTATCGTGTAGTTTGACTGAATGACCACGTATTCAACAGAGTTGGAATAAAAGTCTATATATAAATATATATATTTAATTGTTATTATTATTTACATTTACATCAAGTTCTATAAAATTAAAATAATTTTAACAGATATTAAACGTAATTTACAAAATATAGTTAGTCAACAGTAAACACAGTAATATATAAAATATCAAATATGTAGATGAAAAGGAAAATGCATTTTACATGTACCTTCTTATAAAAATAAGCAAACATATGTAAAAGTTCATGCCATAAATGAATAGCATTACGTTTTGAATTATGAGCATACCAAATAAAGGAAGGGCAAAAAAGGACTTTGAAACAAATTGTGATCATTTTAAATCATGTCTAATAATCGTATCGTATATGATAAAGATGAGTTAATTTATGTTCCAAGAAGCTTGGAGCTCATATAGGAACAAAATTGAACCATAATTATTACATGATTTAGTAAAGATTAATGGGAAGTGACACAAAATTAATAGATCATGATAGAAGACAATCCCAAAAATATTTTTTCATTTCTTTAAAAACATTTTCATAGAAGGAACACTTTTTATATTATGAGGTATATCATTATACGTTTTTATTGCTTGATACCAACTGAAACGGGTGCCATATCTTACTGAAAGTAACCTGTCAACATGTTTATCATCAGCAGTCCTTGTGCAATTGGCATGTATTTGAGAATTGAGAATTAATTCGGTATTTGAATGTGTTGGCTCATGTTTTAATTTAAAGATATGGGTTACTGAGGACCGTTGAACAACAGTCTGTAATGGTAAAACCTCAGTCGGTTGATGGAAAAGTCCACCAGCTTCTGTCCTGGAAGTGAAAAAGAGGAAGTTATGGTATAAATGTGAATTCCGAGCGTACTATGGAAACTTTTTATTTTTTTACCTCGAAAAGGGGACATCTCTTGAAGATATGGGAGAGGGATGAGTGAATGGCAAGTAGGCCCTGAGGAGGGTTTCGCTGGGAGCACTTGAGATAGCACTTGATGGCTTTGTGGCCGCAAGAGGCACGGGAGGACAGCGGGAGAATACAAATTACTCGCATGACTAGGGGATATGTGTGTGTGTGGAAAAAAGTGAGCCCGTTCCTTCACTGGTGTGAGAGCATGCGATATGTAAAGTTGAAAGTGGTGAAAGGGGTAGTTGGTCGATTTTCGTGCGTGCGTTCATTGCACATTCTTTATAAAAGTTAGGACAAACATTTCGTCATCTATCTGTTACTTGCCCTGTTGTCAGCCATAAAGGTGCATTTTTTTTCATTAACACAAACTTGTGTGAAAAAATCGAATTATTAATGGAACCATGAACTGAGATTTACCCATGAGCGACTTTTATGTATTGTGTCGAAGGATTGCTGCCTATTGTGGTGTATGTAAATTCTGTTTATTGGTCTTGATAACTAGCTGAACACTGCTTTCGTCAGTTTAACGTGATTAATGTAGAAATAATTGGCTCGTTCATGGATTGTTTGAGCGTTGATATTAGCAATATGTTTACAAATTGTTTCCAAAAATATTTGAATGATCTAGATTTTATGGGTAAAAAGTCCCTGTACCTAGGAGTAGTTAAATTTGTCTAATTATTTAAAAAAAAGGATTACAAATTTACTGGGAAGATGTGATTTACTTTTGAAAAATAGTGTATTCCTGGGCCCTAAAATGGAACGAATAACGAATGTGAAGACCGAGGAATACGAAAAGTGGTTCGAACAAAACGAGATACAATTTATGGTACAATGAGGAATCTTGAAAGAGTTAAGCACTTGCTTTTAAGAGAATGGAAGCGAGAGTAATAACAAATCAATATTCGGATTGATGACTCAGAAAAGAATTGTTGGACTTGTCGCAAATTTATCCTTATTGAACATCGAGATGGCCAACGTGTAATTCCAGTCCGCCACCATTTGTGAACAATGAAAAGGAGACCTCCAAATTAGAAGGTAACCTACAAATATCAAAACCTTAGTGATAGCCATAAATTATTATTAGCTCTCCTTCACCTCCTATTAGGAGGACATCTCGTCTCTCAAACTGAAACCTCTCCTTCAGGAGCCAAAGGTGATGAAGGTCACCTAAAAGCTTACGATGCTGGCCTAACAGTGACAATCATCATAAATGAAAAACCATATTTTTCTTGTTTTTAGCCTTAGTGTCTTCTAAATGTGACAAATGTCAGCTTCAAAATAAAAATATTTGTGATTCTGGAAATTTATTATCATATCTCGACGTCATTAATCATAAGTCATACTTTGAATATGAAATTGAAAACTGTGTTTCTCATGTGATACGTTCATATGAATTCATATTTTCCCTACTATAATAAGTGCGTGCTCAACTTCCTTGTGGCATTTATATTCGTGTGCATCACTCCACCCCGGACCATCTCTTATCTCTTTTTGTGCTTGTTTTGTTTTTTATCTTTCCTAGTGATATGAAATAAATAATTTGGAAGTATAACGCAATGGAGGTATTTTAAGGCAAGGGCGACCTAGGCCTCAATATAAATGTCGTAATGGCGTTAAGAGTCCAATGGCATGCCGGTTTATGCTATTGATCGTTGTTTTTATTTTGGTCCTTTGGAGTAAGTTGTTCCCTTTTCAGGTTTTAATATATAAGAATAAATTTTTCATGCTTCATTTTCACACCTTATTATAAAAGATGTCCATCAAGCATTTTCAGATTTCGCATGTAATAATATTTTTCAACGAATGTCTTAATTTTGTGAGGAGCTGCGGATAACCTTGCTATTGGTCCCCGTTTACGACCTTCAGAGGATGGAAAACATTCATAAAAAGAAACATCCCCGCGGCTGTATGTACGTCTTCAATATCCTTGTTTTTCTAACACAAACAACCACCTCGCGTCTTGTTTTTCTTCCCCGGCGGATTCCTCCAGCTATTACCCTTCGTGATACCCAATGTCATCTTCATGAAAACCGTGTAAAATTTTTGTGATGCTCTTCGCTAACAATACCCTTCCTGTACGTTATATCAAGAAATGGCTTGGTGAAATTGAAAAATAATAATGATAATATTAATAAAATGGCAGATATCTCATCTTGATGGCTTAATATCTCATCTTGAAATGAATACCTCTGCAAATTTTCTTCGCGAATCCGATGGAGCTTTTACTTTCCTTTACTTGGTCTTCACATTGCCTAAAACCTTATCGTTCATATTTCTGGAAAAAGGTTCGGATACTTCATGCAGTTTTACGTTTTGAAAGTTCTAAGTAAATTAAGTCAGCCTTTAAAATAGTGGAAACTAATCACCTATTATATTTTTTCCATAAGTCTAAATGAATAAAATAAGATTTGGTGAGTTTTCCGGCTTATGAGTTTTCTTTTAATATTTAAAACAGAAGCGTATTTTTACAGTTGTTGTTCTATTCATGAGTTCTTTTTGGGAAAAGTATTATTTTGACGGGGACATGATCAAGGATAAGAAAAAATGGATATTTAACAAGTTATGAGCTTTTATTTCGATTTATTACGCTCGTGCTCATAAGTTTGGGCTAATTTCTCATTTCCGACTTTGAGATCCGCGTAAAGCTCTACAAAGGAAATGAATTTGGCAAATCAAAAAAATAGCTAATGCATTACGTCTTACTGTCTTATTTGTATGCTACAAATATTTTGGTGGATAATCATGTTTATCCATTGGGTATAGTTATCCTTTCATTTAGAGTTCAGCTGTGATAAAAAAATTTGAATATCTCCGTAAGATTTTACAATGTATTTGATTATTAACACACCTGTGAGCTCACATTTTTCTGTGATTCGTGCTAAGAAAAACGGAAAATTTCCTAGTCACCATATTCCTCAAGCAAAACATTGATTTTTAACCGATTTTAACTCTATTTTTCTTCAATTTTCTTTGCTTGTTCCTTAAATATACTATTTTTTTAACTTTCTATATAATTAGCTTAATCTATCAAAACATCCATACACTTGGTGATCCATACACAGTCATGCAGTCATGGCCTGGCATTCAGAGGAGGCAGTCGTGTTCTGGCGCACCTCTTGCGAAAGGCAAGTGCCACAGTGATGCGTACAGTTTAACTACCAGTATAGCTGTGCTCAACTTAGTTCGTGCATGAATAAGAAGTGATAAACTTATTCGCGTAACTTTGATAAGGGCAGAGTGTGGAGTGCGTAAAGCGATTGTGCAAAGGCGTCAGCTGGGGATCACCTGTGATGAGTGTGAGTCTCAGTGCCACGCCGATTGTGTGCGACTGTCGAAACAGGATATTGAGTTTATCAAAGAGGAGAAACAAAAGTGGCGCTGCCCAAATTGTTTAGAAGTAAGACGGAAAAGCATGATTGCTGCTTCTTCGGAGGTTTTAGATTCAGTAAGTGTTTCTCAGAATATTCATATTCTGAACGAAGCAAAAAAGGATAGAAAGCGTATGGAAAGTGAGTTAAACAAAGCTCTCGAATTCGTCCATGAAATAATTGCTGAAAACACGAAAGCACTGCAAGAAAACTCTGCTCAAGTTAGTGAATATTTAGCCACAATTGAGTTGTCAAGGCAAGAAAATGTGAACTTAAAATCTCGTGTGAGTGTGTTAAAAAGGCAGATAGACGACCAAGAACAAATTGCTCGCTAAAATGACCTTGAGATTCATGGAATTCCCCAAGAACCCAATGAAAATATTCTACAGGTTGTCAAAAGTGTGGGGGCCGCACTTGATGTTGAAATAACAGACAACATGATGGACTTCTGCTATCGTATTGGGAAAAGTCGATAAGGGATGGGTCAAGGGCTATCGTGGTCAAATTCGTCCGCAGGCATACAAAAGAAGAGGTTCTCCGGAAGAGACGGGTGAAGAGGACTCTTTCAACAAGGCATATGGGTATGACGACTGACTCCCCGATCTACATAAATGAAAGACTTAGTCCAGGACGGAGAAGACTCTACGCTGCCGCGAGAGAAATGAAGAAAGAAAAAGGTTACAAGTATTTATGGTTACGTCACGGAAATATAGTTTTGAGAAAAAAAGAGAATGAACCCGTTATTATGATTAAATCCAATGAAGACCTGGAGAAAATGTAAGCATTCTATATTATTGCTATGTCATTTGTTGTCGTATAATTCCCTGATGTTTATCTGCATTTTTCTCAAAAGAGTGTTTACTATTTAAGCTCTGTCTGCACTTTCCTCTTATATTTATTCATATATTTGTTTGTGTTAATTCAGATAATATTTTTCTACTTACAATATGTCTCAAAACGCGGAATTTATCAGTTTACTTGAAGAATGGGTTGATAGTTCAAGTTTTAATATATTGCATCAAAATATTAGAAGTTTAAGGGCAAATTTTGACAATTTTATGTTACAACTAAGTATGTTTATTCATAAACTCATGTCATAATTTTGTCAGAAATATGGATTAATGAATGTGAATCATCAACTTACTCATTAGCTGGATATAATAAGTTTGCCAAATGCAATAATTATTACAGAGCTGGAGGAGTTATTATTTATGTTCTTGAAAAATACTTTGCCAAATTGCATGAATTAACTGATTTTACGTCTGTTGATATTATTAAGTTAGCGGTTGTTTTAAGTACTGATGTTTCTCTGACTCTTATTGCCGCGTATAGACTTCAGTTCCAACCTATTGAAAGGTTTTTTCACGAGTTGCACAAATTATTGGGTGGCTCTAGAGATCGTAATCTACTTGTAATTGGCGACATAAATATATGTCTATTACAACATAGTGAAATCTCGTATGGATATCAAACCATTATGGCGAGTTACGGACTGGAGAAACTAATTGATACTCCGACGAGAATAATGAAATTTAGTGAGTCCTGTATAGATCATGCATTCTATAGAAGTAGAGATAAGATTGGATGTATAGCAAAAGCATTTGATATTGGTCTAACTGATCATCACCTAATTTCATGTAATGTAAAGATAAAATCATCTTTTGACTGCAAAATAGTGGTTAACGATTATAATGTCCAAATTGATTTTCCTACTTTAAATGAATCTTTGTCCCATTGTAATTGGGAAGACGTATATGAGCAAAACGATGTAACAAAAGCTTATGCGGCCTTAATAGAAAAACTAAATCACTAAATTCAAAATGCTAGTTACGTTAAAGTCAGAAATAAAGAGATATAAAAGATTAAACCATGGATTACAAAAGAATTATGCGAAAGAATTTCCAAGAGAATCGTTGTTTAAAAAAATGAGAAATCAGCCATACAATGAAAAACTTAAACGCTACTATAAATCCTACAAAGCTAGATTAGATAATGATATTTCAAAACTTAAAGAAGCTTAATTTTTGAATGTATTTGTAGGCTGTTCATATGATTCTGCAAAATTATGGCGTACATTGAATGACGTTTTGGGTAAGGATCAGATTAAAAATAATATTGACATGATACAATCTATAAATCATAGTGGTATGAAATGTTGCCCCTTAGATATTGCAAATGAGTTCAATAAGTATTTCAAAGAATCTGTAATTAAGTTGAAGTGTGGAAAAATATCTAACTCAGCATTTAATAAAAAAGAGTATGATCGCTGGTTTCCGAGCATCAATGCAGTAAATCGTTTTATATGATCCCGACAGATTCTAATGAAGTAAGCAGTATTATTGGAGAATCCAAGGCCAAGAAATCTACTGGTTTTGATAAAATCGATATCAACACCCCAAAGATGATACGTGATCATATTTCACCAGTTTTTGCCTACATTGCTAATTTAAGTATGCTCAGTGGTGAATTCTCCGAGCAGCTGAAAACAGCTGTGATAGTGCCAATTTATAAAAAAAGAGATAAAACTAAACTTAACAATTTTAGGCCAATATCACTATTGCCTGTTTTCTCAAAAATAGTAGAAAACATTATTAAAATTCGACTGGTGAAATTCCTCGAGAGTTTCAGATTTTTTTAGCAAATCACAGTTTGGTTTTTTGAAAGGAAAATGTACAGAAAGTACTCTTCTTCATTTATGTAACAGTGTCTATGAAGGTATTAATAATAATTGTAAAGTTGCAGGCTTGTTTATAGATATCACGAAAGCTTTTGACTGTGTAGATCATGCCATATTATTAGAAAGGCTAGCACAAGCAGGTATAAGGGGAATAGTTAATGATTGGTTTCGCTGTTACTTAAGTGGAAGAACCCAGTGTGTTAGAGTACCTACAAAATAGCTATAGTGAATATGTGCCAGTTATATATGGGGTTCCTCAGGGTTTAGTCCTTGGACCAATATTATTCCTTATTTATGTAAACAATATCTGTAATGGTATATTTCATGGTACTTTAACGTCATATGCTGATTACACAGCTTTGTGTTATGCTTCAAAGGATTCAAGTGACCTTTGGTATCTAATGCAATGTGATCTTGACCGGATAAACTATTGGCTTAGCATTAATAATCTAGCTTTAAGTGAAAAAACAAAATATTTAATTTTTAATTTGAAGAGAGAATGCTCTTTGCAAAAGGATTTATATTACAAATGTGTTACTTGTGTTAATGGCAGGACATGTATATATTGTTTAAAAATTGAGAAATTGGAATTAAATAAATATTTAGGAGTTCTCGTTGATCAAAACCTCAACTGGAAAAAGCATATAAATAAACTTAAACGAGAAATGATATCTATATTAAGAAAATTTTTTTATTTGCGCTATATTTGTCCGATTTCAGTTATCCGTACTGTCTACTTTACATTGGTACATTCGAGATTAGAATATGGTATAGCATGCTGGGGAGGAGCCTATGTTTCTAATCTAAAACCTTTAGTAACTGCTCAAAAGAAATTGATTAGAATAATTTTGCGAAGTCAATGACTGAGCATTCTTTTCCACTTTTTATGTGTCTCGAAATTTTACCTTTGAGACACTTGTTTGTATACAAAGTGTTAAAAAATTTTTACATTCGAGGTGGGAACAGAGCGGAAACGAGAGAATACTCTTACAGACTAAGAAAGAAACCTGGTGTAATTATCCCTAAACCAAGTAATGAAGCATTCAAACAGAGTTACTTGTACATTTCTCTAAATATTTTCTGTTCCACCCCAGATAAATTGTCAAACATAGTCTTCGGTCCTCAGTTTTTGAGTAGTATAAGAAAATGGCTATTCACTAAAGAGAAAGTTGAAGACCTAATAAAAGGTCTTGGGTAATCTTTGTTCATCAGTGTATTGTACTGATGTATTTTTTTAGTTGTATCCAAAGGTATATTTATTATAAATATGTACAAATGTAAAGAAGTTAATGCTGTGTGCACATAGGGTTAAATGCTAAATGTAAAAAACTGTTATACTTTGTGAGTTTTGTTTTTCCAGCCGCTGCCTCAGTTATAACGTGAAAGATGGTAACCCCAAAACAGGTTAACCTATGGGGTACCTATATTCCACTAATGTATTCCCTATGTTTAATTTATGTTTGTATACTCTCTAAGGAGTGGAATAAATTATTATTATTACTTTTTCTCTGACTTGTTTCTTTTCTTTCTTCTTCCATCATTGTTTTCTAGAGACTGAAACGGATGATACTTTTAACAGGACAGTTTTTACGCTACTTAAAGGAATTACATCGTGACACTAGTCTCAGATTTAAGATATATGTTATTGAAACATATAAGTTTGTAGCGTGTCCGTATGAAACTGTGAAGCCTGGGAAAAAAGGCTTTTGTAATGAAGAGATTGAGAGATATGGAGTTGAGGGAAGCGAAAAGTTCCGGGAAATGCATTAAAAGTAAAAAGAGATGCATCTTACCATTGTATTTTTTGAGTGATAAACTAACTACTGCAAATTTTGATTGAAATCAAAATGTGGTTATTTTCCATAAATGGTGCTGCAGTTGCCAACTATGGCTAAAAAGTGCTCATTAAAAATACATTCGTGAAATGGTTGGCATTTTGGTGGTTTCTTATTGATTTTTTAATAGCTAACGTATTTCATCAGCGAATACAGTATTTTTAAAACAAATAGAAAAAGAATTCGGATTTTGTATTAGATTTGACTCACACAGTCGCAACGTCATTAAATGATGCGCGGAAATGGAAATGGTTTCTTATATCGCCTAGAGATGAGAACGCGGAGTATCAGTTTGGCAACAATGTTCTCCGTCAAGATCCATGATGTCAACTAAATCTGAAACTTTACATAGGTAGACAACATTTTAAGCAAGTGTGTTCTCCCTAAAACTCGTACTGTGAACCTCATGTGGATCTCAATCGTCATTCGTCATTGGTCGTTCAATCCTAAGATTGGTTGACTGCAGCCCTCCTACCTTACCTAACTAATTCTAGTTTCTATATAGGATGTTATCAATATGGCAATAGTTTTCTCCGCAAGACCTATTCTATCAACTGAATGTGGAACTCTATTTTGAAAGGCGTCAGCTCGGCAAGTGTTCTCCCTAAGACCCGTTATGTCAACTATATATGCATTTCTAAATCGCAAGGTATCAATTTGGCCACAGTGTTCTCCGTAAGGCCTGTGTTGTCAACTTAACTCAAAACTCTGCATAGAAATGCACCAGTTTGGCAACAGTGTTCTTGGTAAGATCTGTGCTGCCAACTTAATGTGGATCTCTATATAGAAAGGCATCATCTTGGCATCAATGTTCTCCGTAAGATCCCAACGCTCAACTAAATAAGGAACTCTAAAAGGCATCGCCGTTTTTAAGGACGTTTCGATCTCGGAGAGCACTCAAAAGAATTCCCATCTAACTCGACGAAAAAGAAAGAGAAGATTTTCGGTTTCTATATTCATCCTTAACGGATAATTTTCCAGCGCGTATATTGACACTGATCCGCGTTACTCCATTACGCTTATTCGTTGCCCCTCCGTCGATGCCTCTTGCGTCTTCCTTCTCGGTAACGCATTCACCGTTGACTTAATTACCCGCGCGTCTCAGACGACACGAGATTGAAGCGAGGCTAAGAGTGAAGGAGAAGTCTTAAGAGCTTGTGGTTTTCCTTATTTTTTCCCCGTGCCTCCTCTCTCTTCCGAAAACAGGATTAGGGATCAGGGCAAGAAGTAGGAGGGGCCCGGGATCTTTAGAGCAGTCCTGGGAAGGCGGCGACTTTAAAGATTGGGGAGGCTTAGGATTGGTCTGATGGGAAGAGGAGGTGGCTTCAATGGATGAAAGAAGCGG
Source organism: Ceriagrion tenellum (assembly GCA_963169105.1). Lineage (NCBI taxonomy): Eukaryota > Metazoa > Arthropoda > Insecta > Odonata > Coenagrionidae > Ceriagrion > Ceriagrion tenellum. The sequence goes on along the minus strand of OY720633.1, from coordinate 110,826,689 downwards.
CACGTGAAAGTGAAATTATTCGCGCACATCTTTCGCATAATGTATATCCTGAGGAAGAACCTGCGCTTCAAAGCAATGTTCTCTTAAGATATATAAAGTTTTCTCTAATGAGTGAACTTAGGCTTATTGCTAACTAAGGATGAGTCAAATTCAAATGCCAATTCTCGATTCCACCGATTCTCAGGATTAGAATCGGTATCTAGAATCGACCGCCTTAAGTCGATTCCGATTCTACATCAGTTGTCACATCATACACATCATATCTGTCTCAGTAATTTTGGGTGTGGGTTATCCATTTGTACTTTTTATCCACCTCAATAATCTGAGGATATATTTGCTATTTGTTAATAAATATACTTGTTGAGCGAATTAATTGTCTTTGCTATTTTATTTCAGCCAATACTTGAATTTAAATTATAGTCGTCCGCTACTGGTATATCAATATGCCACCTGTTATTAGGAATAAGAATCGATGGAATCCGAATTGAGAATCGGGAATCGATTTGAAAGAATCGGAATCGAAAAAAAGTGGAATCGACTCATCCCTATTGCTAACAAAGCATTGAACCGAAGCTTCAGCTACGCTACGAATACCAGTAATTATGCGAATTTCCACAGAGAAAAAATCATCCGCCTTGACCGGGATTCGAACCCGGATCCCTCGATTCGCACATATGTGCATTGCGGGTGACTCCATAAAAGTGGAACTCCGTGGCTAGTCCCGGATAGCTTGAAATTTGTCACCAGTAATTATACTGGCTTCAGCCTCCATTACTCTGTCTGCAGTATTTGACATCATGATTTTTTAACGAACCGAGGGAAGAGTATAACGGCCTTCAGGCTTAAAGCATTTGACAATGTATATTAAATGCCTTATTGAGATGTACTCTAAGTCCTAGGTTTACGTCGGAGATGCGTTTGGATGAAGAGCGACGCAAGTCGAAACAACGTAAAATGGATCCAGATAATTGTGACCACTTTAATCCCTCGATAAATCAAGGCGTTAATTTCAAAATTCGTTTTTCGCCTTTATGCAGGAAAAAATAGAAATGTCAGACAGGGTGATTATGTCTTAAGTTATCAAAATACGCAAACACATGCACATACGGTCGATTTTATTAGCAATAAACAGGGAAAAATATTTCGACGACCCTTGTCAGCATAGACGTAACATCGAATCAGGCGTAAATCGAAACGACGCATACCGAAAACTTACTGTACATACAAAATAGACTTGGTAAACAAGGTAAACAGCGGAAGTTTCTATTACCAACGTTGCCATATTCATCGCAAAATGTGCTCCGGCAATGTGCTCAGACGATACATATACTCGTACACATATACACGTACTCAGACGAACCGGAAGTCTGTAATTTAACCCAAATAATCGTGTTAAATTATCTGTGACCTTATCTTAAGGAAACATATTTGGTGACTCAATTTTGTGAGGACTATACCCCGCCGGCCCCGTTGGTGACGGGGTATAGTCCTCAACAGCTAAACTATTGGTCACCGTTTCGAGTCCCGCCTGGGTGGGCTTTTCTCCACCCAGGGCATGAATGTATGTCAAGTTCTGTTGGTCCGGTCCCTGGAAATCCTGATGACAGGCTCAGCAGCCTATCGGGATTTCAGGGACATACGGGCCAACAGAATCGTCCGGAAAACAAAAATAATTGATATTGTATGTCATAAAAGTTAAAACACTTTATTATTCGGTTGGAAATTGAGTTAAAAAGGTTATGTTAAAGACGACTCGCACAACCATTAAGGCTATGCATTTTAGCGTTAAAATTCATCGATTTTCAACCAATATATCTTCGTTAATGGACCAATGACCTTATAATATTTTTAAACCATTCGATAGTAGAAGTCTCACATTATAATATATGTTAAAATCAAGTTAGGTTAAAATAAAATGAGGGGAATCGGGTTGGTGTGGTGGCTAGAGTACTGGCTAACCATACGGACGGCTAGAGTTCAAATCCTTGCAGAGGAGGATGGTTTTCAAAGGAAACCTTATCCCTACTTGAGTGTCTTGTGGAGCGCACTTGAAGTACAGTACTCCGTCTCTCGGCTGAGACGTTAAACCGTGGCCCCTTCGGCGCCTTTTGTTAAGAGCAGGCTAATTCCGACGCCGGGTTTCTATCCACCCTTCCTCCCTTACCTCTCTTCTATGGCGCAAATGACCTTAGCCGTCGGTTGCCTCCCCTTATATCCAATCCAAATGAAATGATGTCTAAATGTCCTAATGTATTAGGTCCAAATCAAATCTTGTCTAAAATGAATATTCCTCCTTAAGGTTTCCGGGGCGATTTTTGTCTCTATACAGAAAAATGAATACGGCAATTATATTTCATGAGCTACGCTCCGCTAAGCTCTGGGGTAAGGCACCCAATCACTGTTAATAAAATGTTACATAGATAATTTATGGAGAAAATTTCTACTAAAAAATTTCTTCTATGAAAGATACTCTGTGGGTCTCCTGAAAATCCATGCACGGAATGTCCCATGTTGGTGCCTGTGCCTTACAATAGGCTACATCTGAAATTTAAAATCACGGAAAATCAATGGAGAAACTCAAGTGCAATGCAAAACAAGAAATATTGAAGCATTCCTTTAAGAACCTCCTGTTTCATCGCTCTTAATTTTAATCTCCGTGAGATGTGTGAATTTTTATTTTTTATCTCCATGAGATGAGAGAGTTTTTCTCGGAAAACCATAGAGAAAAATCAGAGAAGGTATGCCTTTGTAACATAGAAGCATGGTACTTACCTTACGGCCACCCTATATTATTGCTTATGGTGGCAATTTTTTTTGTCTTTGTGGAGATTTAGCGAGAGACGATGCATGAAATTTTTTATTAGTGGTAAATATGGATGAATGTGAGAATAATCACATTTTGCAAATGCTTTTCGGCAATTTAGTGATATTTGAGTTCATATATTTCTCAGATATTAGTTGTATTGTCCAACAATTTGATAAAATATGTACATTTTTCATTTTTTATGCAAAATACTTCGTATCACATTAATATGATGGACGCTAACAAAAATGTCTTGGTGTCTAGCCCAGTCGAAGTACTCGAAAAACATATTTATATTAATAATTTTTTAGTTAAATGTTGTTGACGGATCAGCCACTTGCTACGAGAAATTAAAATGCTTAGATAAGCGCGTATTCTTTAAGATTTAGCAGCTGCTTATCCAATCGTTTCGCTATTGACCTAGTTCATCCAAAGAAATGGATCGCGATTTCAAAAATGCCACAACATGAGGCAATTTATGGCGTAATACTAATGGTTATTCATGGATATATATCATATCATATATATCATTCGTGCAGAAAACCAATTGGCCAACTGGAAGAAAGGGAGAGGTATTCTCATTTGTTTGTTTGAAGACACTGGCTATTGCAGCGTTTCGTTTTACCCTGATATGGTCTCATTTTGAGTATACACTGCTTTTGAGTATCTGGATGGCCAATGACTTGCGAGACGGGAAAATGTCTCTGTTAGGTGACTATAAGGACTGGGACACCATGACAGGATTTAAGACAGGCAGTGTGATCCTAAGGAACAGTACATACTTAAGTAATGTTTTCATGCTTGGCGTGAACCGTAGTAGAATGTTGGAGAGGCATAGAACTTGTGAGTTGGGATAAGAAGGTCGTCCTAAATGGATAGGAGGACAAGAATTGAATGAGGAGAAAAGAAACTGGCGGAAGAGTGTGAGAGATGGCAGTAGTAAAGTCTGAATCTAAAAGGGAAGGAGTCGAGCGGGCAGAGATGGAAACCTCAACTGAGAGAGAGAGAGAGAGAGGAAGGGGAAGGAGGAAGAGAAAGGAAAGGGAGAGGAATAGAGATTTGCCTCATTTCCTACAAAAAGGAGTTCTCATGAATAATTTCGAGCGAGAGTTTTTACGCGGGGCGGGGAGAAGGGCGAGGGAAGGGCTCAGGAGGGAGGGAGTAGTTGGAGGGAAAAAAGGACGAAGGGCGGAGGGTTTAAAGGGCAGCACGGAGTAAAATAAAAGAGGAAGGCGGAGGAGTGCGAACTGCTCGCGGGGTTTGTAAGGATGGTGGACGGAATGGGGGAGGTTGGGAAATGGAAGAGAGAGAGGGATAGGGTTGAAGTACGAGCGAGGGCGAAAGGGTAGATTGAGAAGGGAGGAGGAAGAGAGTGGAAGGGATGGAGGAGGAATCGAGGGAGTTGGCCCCGGGGAAAGGGTTTCCTGTGATGCGGGGGAAGAGGGATGAAGGTGGTGTCGAAGATGGAAGTGGTTGAAACGGAACGGGGAAGAGTTGTGGCAAGACGGAGAACAGACCAGGGTCAGCGGCGTGGGGACGAAGGGCTGTGGACGAGAAGAGAATTAGATTGAAGAGGGATACATACACATTTGAAGAGGTTGGACTTTTAAATGAAAAAAATGAGCTTTTTCCCCAATTTTGGCAGCTCTGGATCAGCGATGGGCAACTTTTGGCACGCGGAAGGTTTATTGTTGGCACTTCGGGAAGACTGGGAATAAATTAAACTTACTGATTTTTCCTTACTGACTGACGTACCTCTCCCAGTAGTCCCCACCCGGAGAGCCGATTGAGGGACGATTTTACCTCCGGAATATTTCACTGGGAGGGATGCCATCATGTCAAACGTATAGTTGGAATGTAGGGAATCTAGGGAGACTAATATGGTTGCCTTTTACATCGCAGTACCCCACCAGATTCCGTGAACTTCACTCTCGCCGGAAGCTGTGGATCTTGATACCGGTCCGATCTCCTTGTCCTGCACCATCTATGCTTTCTGCTTAGACTGCTGCCTCTCTTTTTAATATTTTATGCCATTTACTCATACATTTGAAGAGGTTGGATTTTTAAATGAAAAAAATGAGTTTTTCCCCAATTTTGGTTGCTCTGGACCAGCGATGGGCCAATTTTGGCACGTGGAAGGTTTATTGTTGGCACTTCGGGAAGACAGCGATTAAATTAAACTTTCTGATTTGTCCTTGTTGACTGATGTACCCCTCCCAGTAGTCTCCACCCGGAGGTCCGATTGAGAGACTAATTTACCTCCGGAATATTTCACTGGGAGGGATGCCATAATGCAGATGCAGAGTAAGCGGAGTGAGAAATGCAAAATGCAGAGTAAGAATCTCCAAGGAAATGTTCGTTCGCGTATGCCACTCTACCTTATCCAGCGGCGGCAGCCACAGAAGAAATCATAAGGATTCCATCCAAGGTCAATATCCATTCAAGATTCATTTGCTACCGAAAGACTGACGACCACCTCCTCAAACCCTAGGACAAGCTCCCTTGCATAGTCTTTGAATCACTACCAGTTTGCGTACCCTTTTGGAAAATTCCATGTTAGGCAGTCGGCAAGATCAATTCTTTGCTGGTGAGGTGAACATAAACTGGCCATGGAGATGGAGCAATGGACTTCGACTCACTGAAGGTAATCTGCAGCGGGGGAATCCTGTCCACCAATCAGGATGATTTATGGCTCAGGCAAGAATTTTTAAGAAATTAAAATACGCTGGAATCTACGTTATCTTCCGATCATATCATATCCAAAAACCTCTCGGAAAGCTTGCCGAAAAGAACCAATTACAGAATTCATCTTGCAGCAATGACGGCTGGGAGTCAGCATTCTGATAGGAGATAGAATAATACATATCTCTCTGTTTCCGGTTTTTCAATACAGCCATTAATTTTTGTAAAAATCTACAATATATCTTGCCATTTTCTCGGTGGTTTATATATGCACCAACATATAATAGTCCTGTATGGGATACAAATCTCCCTTGGCTAAGGTCTTTTATTTATATCATGAAAGTTTCATGTTTGTTACATTAGTCTTTAATGATTGGTTGTGTCTGAAAAAATTGACCAATTCGACCGATCGAGTGGATGTTCTGCGTCCGTTGAGGTCTGAAACCCTAGCCATCAGTGTACATCCCACGAAGGAGTGCCCAAAAGCTGTTACACATCCAAGAGTTCTGTGTATTGGCTTTGATTCGGTCATTGAATAGAGAAAATTATCCATCGCAAATGTGTGTATCATCCCTCAAATCTTATTTATGGTATTTTATTATTAATTTAAACAACTTTGCATTTCCACCTAAAAAGAGTGTTTTCATTTTTTTGGAAAAGTGTAAAATGGTGATGTGGTTAAGGGTTTGCGGGAACACGTGTTCTTCAATGGATGAGGCTTGGCATCAAGCTTATAGCAACCAAATGAAATCTCAGGTACAAAGCTCCCTAGGCCGTCATCGTCAAAGAGAGACAAAGAATGGGAATAAGAGAATTAGGCTGCGGAAATAAATGTGAGGAGCAAGCATCCTTGGTCAGAAACCCAAGATCAAAACAAATAAACACAATCAATGTCAAATCTCACATGCACTCCCTCACTTAGGAATGCGATTGTAGTGACCTTTCGAGAGCCTAAAACACGCACATACTCAGAATTAGCCAAGATTTAGACTAAAAGAAGCCAGCGGTCAGGGGTGTGTGGGAGAGCTATTATCTTTTTCAAATGTCTTGGGGGCTGGGAAGCAGGCCTGAAATTTGTGGGGGCGGGCACCTTTCGTGCGAGTCTGGAACTGTTCGAAGGCCTCCACTCTCGGCATTATGGGTATTTCCTCCGCGTTCTAGCTCTATGTTGCCGAGATTATTTTCTCTCAGCCGGAAAAACCTCGTGGCCCACTATGGGAGAGGCCCTGTGGTGATGAGGTTTGGCAACATAGCAAGCAGAATCAGGAAGTTTGCACATCGGAGGTCTAAGAGCAACTGAATTTTCGAGGCTCTATGGCACGCATACTACCGTGATTGGCTCAAGAGAAAGTCACGCATTGAGCAACTTTCTCTTCGCTCACCTCCACAAATTTTAGTCCTGCCTCCTGGCCCCCAAGCCATTTGCAGAAGACAGGGTTCGTCTTGAGGTTTCCGGTAACGCCGGTAACGGTAATGGATTGCGTTAAGGTCTTCGGAGGTCTTGAGAGAGCTTAGGAGAGAGATTGGGCATGAACGCGCCGTGTACAAACCAAGAAAGAAGAGAATGAGAGAGGAAGAGGGTTGTGGAGGCTGGGACGGAGGATAAGAGGACGAAAAAAAAGGATGGGGTTGGAGAATTTTCCTCGGCAACACAGCAAGCAGTCTGGAAGTTCCCACAACGAAGGTCAACTTAATTTTCGAGGCTCTGTGCCACGCCTACTTTACTGTGATTGGCTGAAGGGAAAGTCACGTGACGAGCAACTCTCTCTTTGTTCACCTCCACAAATTCTAATCCTGCCTGCTGTCCTCGTAGACATTCGAAGAAGATTATAGGAGGGTTCGTCTCGAGGTCTCCGATAAGGAAAATGGATTGCGAAAGGGTTTTCGGAGGTTTTGAGAGCAACTAACTTTTCTAGGGTCTACGCCACGCCTACTGTACCATTATTGGCACTGGGAAAGTCACGTGACAAGCAACTCTCTCTTCGCTAACCACCGCAAATTTTAATCCTGCCTCCTATCTCCCAAGACATTTGAAAAATATAAATTAAGGGTTCGTCATGAGGTCTCCAATAGCGGTAATGGATTGCAAAACGGTTTTCGGAGGGCTTGACGGAGCTGCATTAGGAAAGTGCGCCGAGTGAAAACCAAGAAATAAGAGAGATTGAGAATGAGGGAGAGAGAGAGATAGAGCGGAGGATGAGAGGGCTAGGAAGAAGGGATGGGGTGGGAGGATATTCCACAGCGCCTCGACGGCAGTGATTTCGACGCTTTCGCTTCCTCCTCTCTGGGAGACATGCGGAAGGGAAGAAGGGGAGAGGAAAATGGGTTGGGCGGGGCTCGATGGAAGTCGAAGTGGAGGAAATAGGTGCCGCTCTGCGCGAAGAGAGGAGAGAGAAGGGAAAGAAAGATGGAAGAGATCCAGCCAGCTTCGAAGAATTTTTCGGAGAGGCCGGACGCGTAATAGCGTTTGGCTCGATGAGGTGAAACGAAAAATGGGTGTCTGAGCGACATGAGAGGGGGGGAATGAGGGAGGGATGCCGAGGGCAGGGGGGGGGAGACGACGAATGATCACGTGGGACAGCCGGCGGAGGAAATATAACATGGAAGATTGTGGATGGTAAGGGTGGAGTGGTCGGAGGAGCGATATGACTTTGCGGAGGTCCTCGGAAGAAAGGAAAAGTCTTACATGGGAGTTGAGCTGGGGGGGGGAAGGGAATTCTGGGAGGGAGAAAATGGGCATTTTCGGCTTTGACCTCGCCCCCTCCGTCCCCCTTTTCGTAATTCGCCGGCGGAAACCTTCCGAAAGGCAACAACCGGTTAAGGAAATCCCGTCTCCTCTTCGCTTAGCTAATCGATTCAGAAATGCCGTCTGAGAACATAATTTTTTTTATTTAAACTCTTCGTTCTCCAGACGTTGCATTAGGTCAGGTACGTAGATGTGGCTGTTAGTAAACGTGTTACCTCTCCATTTGCGCATCATTTCCTCGGTAATTCCAAGATCCCAGTCAATACGCGTTCATGAGTATGCGTAGGCTGTGCCATGAGAAATGTGACGATGCTGAAAATATGCATTTTCCACATATGAGGAATAAATTGGTGATAGAGAACAAAATATTGCCATTGAGTGTGTGAAGCAACCGAATATGACTTTCTTCCTAGGAAATGACCATTTTGGAACTGAAGAAAGATGGCGCTCTCTTCCCCATGTAATGTGATTTTATAAATCGAAAAGGAGGATATGAATTTTCTCGGGGAAGATAAAAACCAATGCATGTATTATGTGGTTCAAATAATAACAAGAGAGGGTATTATTTTGCAGTAATAAATTTAAGTATTTGGCATTATGAATTCTAATTTTATCATTTTATAACACATACATATCTCATATTTAGCGTGTTATATGTACTCATATGCATTTGATTGAGTATTTTATCAGATAATTGGTAGGTTTTTGGACAGTTTATATCTTACTGGTACATCATTTCGTTATAGCTCCTATGCAGGACCCGCCGTTAGATCATAATGTTAAATTCTTCATAACGTCTTCTGCTCTTTACTATGTCCAGAGTCCTTATTAGAGATGGGCAACATCGTTCAATACAAAGACCGAGTCTTGAATCGGTCGTTCAATCTAAAGAATCGATTCTTGGATCTCGTTCTCGTTCAATTTTTTTCATTATAGTGGTTCATTGAAATAAATTTTAACTTTAATTTAAACATATAGTGAAACCTGTATTTAGCGGCCAACAGCAGGCCTTTGAAATAACTCCAGCAAGAGAGAAAGTGTCCGCTGATTGGAGGTAAAATTTTAATTAATAATATCATAAATTCATTTTCCGAAAATTTTTATCGCACACAGATGAGACCGCCCAAGTGAGGTGGCCTCTGAGGCAGGTTTCACTATGCAGTGCTTCTGTAAGCATGCCTTAAAAACTACTGCTGACGAGAAAAAGTATATTTGTTGCTGAAACATGTACGACTTCTAAAAATGGTGAAAAACCTACAAAAAAGTTAGAGTCATATCACTCGCTATAAAAAATGGTATACACCGCCGAAAATAACCGAGAAATCGAGTCTTTTGATTATACACCATCTTTTTGAGTGTGTAAGAAATGCATCGAAGTATATAAAAAATGGAGGAGCTAAAATCTGCTAATGCAAGTTTGGGTGGATGAAGTAGTGGAGAAGGATGGAAGTTTCATCGAAATATTCGTAGGCTACTGTTCCTGAAAGTTGCGGAAGCATACGCCTAAAATGCAGCGAAAATCTTTTGGAACATTTTGCAATGCTATTCTTTTGAAAAAAGTTTCTGCTCCGTCATTAATGGAACAAACTCAAAAATTTTTTTAAAATATTTCTGGTAAAATTTATAATTTTGATTAAATATTTGCCTCAGTAGGTTTGCAGATAAAGGAACTATGAATTTATTTATTCAAAGATCGAGGAAATTTTTTAGAAGTTTGCAAACGGACAAGATTTTAATAGTCAAGAATTCATTATTCCACCGCGATCACTAATTCCTTGAGTATAATTTGATTCTCAGGCCAGCGACTCCTCAAGGAATCACTGAATCCGAGTCCTCATCTGAATCTGAATCCTAATCTGAATCCGAGTCCTCAACTGAATCTGAATCCGAATCCTAATCTGAATCCGAGTCCTTAACTGAATCTGAATCCGAATCCTAATCTGAATCCGAGTCCTTAACTGAATCTGAATCCTAATCCGAATCTGACTCCTCGAGGACTCATGAGTCCTCCCTCTCCGCGGGCTCTACGAGAACACAGGTCCCCCTCCCTCAGACTTCAAATTTCAAGAGTGGGGGGACTCGTTTCTTCCTGTCGTTCACTTGATTCTCTGCTTTGCCGTGTGGTGCGCCCATTTCCATTCCCAAACTTCCAAGGGCGGGGGGACTCGTGGCCTCGCCTGTCAGTTAGTTCCCATCTTTGCCGGGTGTTGCGCCTATTTTCATTACGATTCGTAAGGAACGACGGTTCACTGCCGCGAACGACTCCGTTCGTCAACTCACTTCAAAGAGTCGTTCAAATTGATTCGTTCGTTCGCGACCGACCCATCTCTAGTCCTTATCATCTTCCTTCCTCTTCTATTCCCCATTGTTCTGTTGCGTGGGAAAAACTAAGGTATGAATTATATCGATATTATATAAATTCGTCATAGAGTATGAACTTTATCACAACAAAATAAGAAATGCTACTCGTAATTGTGCTTGTGTTTTTACGTACAATCAGCATGATGTCGTATGTAGCTTATATATCTGGAAAATTTGCCTGAAAAAATCGTTGATGAAAATACAAACGCAGCAATACGACTGATGAATTTTGCAGTTGACATTTTTTGTGCCAATACCACCAAACTTTTCATCAAGCTGACGTAGTAAGTGAAAGCAGATCTTATGAAATATGGCGTGACCAACTCATTGAAGCATTCATCGATACTTACACATCTGCGTACTACCATGCAAGCTGCTCCATAAGCGTTTGGCAGAGGGTTTTAGGACACCAACTTTGTAAAGATGGAAGGAATAAGGTTTTGGAAGGTGAAATAGTGACGTGTATAGTGAGAGTGTATTTATTAGTGCTCAGTTATTATTGTGGTCACCTATTGTGCGCAGAAAGAACGAGTTTTTATACCTGTCTGTTCGGAAATGTATAGCTCTAATTTTATCGCTCCCATCATAGCTAGAGATGTAGTGAGGCGTCATGATAATATTTTCTGTGTCGTTCTGAAACACACCAGTTCTGAATTTCTTATGTAATCCAATCCTAGCTTGTAGTCTCCGCGTCTTGAGGGCTTATGCTTAAACTCAGGCTTAAATTATATGCTTAAATTTAAATTGTAACTTATTTATGACCTAATATTATTGAAATATTGCGAGGGGAAATTGGTCGCGATTGCTTATTCTACTCCGTTCTGGATATTTCCTGAATGCGGGCACAACCACCTTCAGATTTACGTGGAAATTTTTGGACGAAGAGGGCGTGTTGGTTTTACTGTCCATTTTGGTTTATTTCGCCCCCAATCGGAATGATAGTTTTAATCCGGATGATTATGTGTCCGCTTGCGTGTCAAAGGACGTTTTCTTCGAAATGGCATTTCTGAGGTTATTCGAGGGAATCGTAATTTTACTGCTTGGGACTTGAAATGAATTCTCTTTGAACGTCCTACTCTCTTCCTTATTTTAACGTAATTCTCTCTTCAAACTTAATATCCATTGGTAAGAGTAGGAATAATTTTATATGCGATAACTTTGAGTTTGGGACGAAGTAATGAAGGAAATGAGCTCGTTATCAATCCTCATATTCAGTAAATTTATTTTCTTTTTCCGTAAAAATGCTTATGCTCAACCAGCATTTTGAATTGCTACGGAAAATTATCTAACATGGAAGTAAATTTCTATCACAGATGCCACTTTTGCGAAGACATACTCACACGGAAAGCAGCGAGTGCATCATGGTAAGTACTAAAGATAGAGGTTCAATGCCCTTTCAAGCAAAAGACCCTAGAGCTATGATAGCCATCCTAGTGAAGGCTCCTTTTAAACCCTCACTCTCTCATATGCATTCACGTATCGCTGACCTTAGGCTGCCGCAATTGTTTCCAATTTCCGTTTATTTGCCAAAGCACAGTTAAAATTTTAGGGCGTTTATTTCTCCTTGACGCTTTACCGGAACTGCAATTGCACTTGAAAATAAGGAAGAATATTTCTTGGATGTACATGGTGAAAAGTCTTTTATTTAACTTTAACTTTCTCACTTTTCATAAAAAAAGTGTTCAGCAAGATTTTATTCGAGGATTGATTAAGATGGAGGAATATTACTTCTGACAGAATTTGGGGTGTTCAGTGTGGGTTTATGCCTCGGAGAGAATGTAGTGACCATCTTTTCGCGCTTCGGCAAGTGATAGAAAAATGTATGGGCGTCCGAAAGAAAGTGTATTGTGCATTTGTTGATTTAGAGAAGGCATTTGATAAGGTAATTAGAAAGAAGTCGTGTAAGGTCGCTCGCGCGCCGTCCATATAACTTGCTAGGCGTCTGAACAAAATTCCGTATGCTAGGATCTGATCTCCTGATCTGGACCTTGTTAGACTTTCGCGGCGCTGGTCTATTTTCGTCTCTATTAGTCACCCATTAATGGCGATCATTTACACTAAATCCTGCTAATCTACCATATCTGAATTTCTGGATTCTTTTCGCTAGAAAGAGTATCAATTCTTACTTAATTATTTCTGCCATTTATAGTTTCATTAAAACCTGAAGAAAAGACCTCGTATATGGGAATTTTTTTCATTTCAGTTGGCAAATAAATCAGAGATTGGCTTAGTAGAATGAAGAATGTTTTAAATTACTCGTAAATATATCTGTATAAGAAAGGTTAACCTTATTTTGTGGTAAATATGCTGTATTTTGGATTCCTTACTCAATTAATTATGAGTCCATTTGCTATAACTAAAAACCTGCAAAATATACCCTTCTTATTCTATTGCACGTATTAAAAAGGCTATTTTATATTGCTAAATCGGATTTTAAAGCTATTATTAAAAACATTTAATGATGAATAAACAAGTTTAAAGGAAATAGTTGTTTAGTCAGATTTTTTAAAAGGAGAAAATTAAAGAAGGAAATGAATAGCCACAAAACGTTTTCTGCACTTAAATGTTTTCATTAGAAAAAGAAAAATATAATTCGCTTGGAATTTTTCTTGTAAGGGACTGAGAGCAACTTAACTCCGAAGTATTCCTGCAAGCATCTGCAAGCATCTGCAGTAAAATTTTCGATTCATGTCGAAGTGCACTCTATTATTCCATGGTATATGTCTTCTCAAGAATATTTCTTTTCCCATTACGCCTCTCACAAGAGGAATGCTCTTTCCATTATCCAGAAAATGAGTGCATCTCTAGGTGGATATTACTATTGTAGCGTACGAGGGAATAAAACAACCCTACGCAGGTTTCCGCAGACTTTATTACTAACTCTACCTCAAGAATTTCGTCGCAGTGCGGCATTTTCCCCTCAGTGCTGCTGTTTATTGTAAACGATAGCTCTTGATTTGTGCATTGCTTGCTTTTCTGTCTATTCATTATATATATATATATATATTACATTATATATATATATATATATATATATATATATATATATATATTACATTTTATATATATATATATATATATATATATATATATATATATATATATATATATATATATATATATATATATATATATATATATATATATATATATATATATATATATATATATATATAATGAAAAAAAAATATTTGTACTAACTTTTATGTTAATAATGGCCCAGAAATACTTTACAGCGAGTGGCAACCTTGTTTTACTTTTTGAAGGAAAATTTGCAGCTGATTTTCTAATCCTGCTTTCGATACTTTCAAAGAAATTATGGGAAACGCATGTACATGCTTAAACACCGGATTAGGTCCTGTCATGGAGGACTGCAATTGTTTTTTGAGTTTGAGCATAAATGAGTCATCTGTTAAGATGCATGTAAGAAACAGCATTGAGTTGAACTAAATGCAACAGGATTGCGACGGCGCACAGTGGTCGGCAATTGAAATAAGCTGGCCAACGTTCATAACTCCGTTCTTTTGATAAATAACACAGCTATTTTTTCCACTTATAATGATTTTTTTAGTCCTGAATCAGAATCTGTTGCAAATTTTTATGTAAGCTATTCAGGGGCCTCTAAGAAAGGAAATGGCGGTAATTGAAACTCCTCTTTGATATCTAACGAACGTTTGATGTACATCACCTTCAGTAAATACCTATTAGTGGAGTATGTTATGTTACTCAAATTTCTTTATTTTTTTTATATATCGATACTCAGCCCAAAGACCTCTTTTCTTCCAAAATATCAATGTGATTTTATTGATACAAAATCGAACATCTTATGTAGTAATGACAAAGCGAAATCAGTTTTCAATTTAAAATAGATACATTTCATCACGTTTATGTTGAATTAGGATTATTTAACAGTGGTATCTGGTCTTAAATGAATCAAAAATAAATTAATATTAAATTATATTAACTACTATTCAATTCAATACAAATGAAAGTAATAAAGACTTCTTTTGAAAGTCATCCTTCTCTGTATCGACCCCGTCACTGTCTTCATCCGTGTCCGATGGCCTCTCAATCAGGAGCAGGCTGCGAGCATCTTCTAGTATGCTCCGTTTTGCAGTTTTCGATTCTTCTGCCATTGATATTAACTGGTCGGAGGTCTTAAGTAGCCTTTGGAAGATACCCTCGAATCCAGCTGTTCTCGAAAATTTCCTGGAATGCACCTCCCGGACCCGCCGGAGATCCTTGTGCATGGATTCTAGGGCCTCATCCGACTATTGGCGAATTGGAAGGACTGCCGTTCTGGCAATGGACGCCCCATGAAAGAGTACCTTGTAGACTGTGGGTTGGATGTAATACCATGGGTGCAATTTCACCCAAAGGGGAGCAGTGGATGAGCAGTAATGCGCGAAAGCAGAGTAATTTATTGTAAGTCCACCGGAAAGGGCTTTCAATACTATAGCAAAGTGATGAATCAAATCTGCATTAATGCCTCTAAGTAAAATATAAGTTAGTATTAGATGTGCAATAATTCACGGAATACGTCACTTTTAAGCAAGTGATTCACCTCGAAATGATTTGCATACCGGAAATTTCTGATGCAAGTTTTGGATTGGAGAAAGAATCCTCCCAGTTTAAATTTATTGTGCAGGTATTGCAGTGGTGATGATTTCTTTATCTCCTTGTATTCCCTTTTCCTCGAAGAATTACATGGTGCAATTCTTTCCGTTTGACCTGTCCACTGTCCATTTCCTCCGAGATATTAGAGAAATATAGTTAAAAGGTTCCAAGGGCTCCAGAAGTTGGTACTACCGAAACCGCTTGAGTCTGAGCACTAACTGGAGATGAGAATTGCTCTTGCATCTTACTCACATCCACATCCTTGGATACCAAACAAAATCACATTATGCCTGTCACCATATGCATAAGGTCTGGAAGACTGTGAGGATGTTTAGGTTACCTGAAGAACTATGAAAGGAGAGTCACGCGCCATCTCAAACCATTATGATGGAAACCTGATAAGAAGGGCTATGAGGCGCGAAGTAAATAAACTCTTTAGTCCGTACTGTACAGAGAATAGAAAAAAAAACACCAGAACACTTAGGCTTCAGTGGAATTGCTTGCTTCTCTTATGAGGATATTCATTTTCAAGTGGTGATAATCTCTGACGTTTAGACCCTTCCCAATGCTAAAGAGAGACTGAGGCCAGCCCAAACGAGAGAGAAAGTATTTCCCTTTTTGAAACGGCAAAGATACTAATATTCGAAAATGACCAAAGTGTGAGAAATTTCATGCATCTATATCGTAATAAATGGTGGAAAAATATCCAACTTGCGGTCATGAGCTCCCGCTTTATGCGGCCCATGAGTCACCGGCGCGGTACGGCGATTGTGAAGAATCATTTTTTTTTATTTGATCTGAGGAGGGATTGAGGGTACTAACACACTCACATAGAAATTTTTCCTTTTCTTATGGCATTATTCATATGACTATTCGAGAAAAAATTTGAATCATGGTTATTTCATTAGCATACCAGGTGAGCCACAAACGAATCGGATACCTCCGCGACTGATCATTACGCCGGGCGATGACACTTCTTTCTCAGGCTTATCTAATCCGTAGTGAAAGGGGGGCAAGTTGGGGCGAAATTTTCCTTTTTCAGAATGTAGTAGAGACTTTACTCTCTAACACGGCATAAATATCTCAGGGGCTCCCCGCGGCTAGCATAAAGTTTTTGTCTGCATTGTGGAAGAATGGGTGAAAATTATAATATTTTAAAATATTTAATAATATATGTAAAATTAATGTTTTCTAAAATATTTTTGGGCCATATAACTTGACAACGTAGATACTTTTTAGAAATATTTTTAGAAATGTCATAAATAAGAGTATTAAATTCCCAAACCAAAATAAATACTGCATTTTTCACGCAAAACGCGCAGTTTCGGCTTCTGAGATTCTTCCCTCAACTTCGACGCCTTCCGTTGATCAAATAGAGACGCTAAAAAACTAGTTTTGGTTATTTAATCCAATGACATTCTGCAATCACACTCTTTAATTTATAAATCCCTGAAAAAATGTAAAATATGTGGATTTTGACCAGCTTTTTTCGATTTTCGCCCACTGTTCGGCGTTGCTGAATCTCCTTGCTCTTTGATCCTAGGAAAATTAATTGAAAGAGGCATACCAAGTTATTTATGGGGTATGAATGCTTATTTTGATGCTTGACAGTGCTGTGAAATGCATGGTTGATAATGGTTATATGCCTGCATCATATATTAACAATTGTATTTTTAGGGGAAGTACAATTTCCCGTTAGCTGAGAGAGTATCACTTTATTCATTTAGGAGTAAAACATTTTTCCTTTGGTTATTAATGCCTAGTAATTACACCCCTCTACAATAAGAGAATATTAAAAAAAAGTTTTTTGCGTGAGTTATTTTCCGCCTTCCAGGTGACTCTTCATATTTTACTATGAGTCGAGTGGACGAAAGTTTGGAAAGAGATATTTGTTTTAATATGTGTTTCCTGTCCAATTTTCATCGTCATGCGTTAGAGTAAAGATGTTTTTCCGGAAAGCAGAGAGTTAAATGGTTCATTATATTTGCCAACGGAAACTTTTTATGCTGAAATATTTCGTTAAAAACTTAAAAAAAAATGAAATGAAGATGAAAAAATGATCATGACGTCGAGAGCGAATTTTATTAAGAGCTGTAGCGTCCATTTCGCACCTCTAGGGGCTACTCTGTATTTGTTGGTCAATCAAAATGCTACCATTATTTTTTTCTGCATAGTTATTGGAAGTAATCACAAAAGAGACGAACCAGGCTGCAATGCTTCACCATCGGTGTGAACGTTTCGTCCTTTAGCACTTGCCGGTGGCAAGACTATGATTTATGGAGCTAATTATGTTCCTAATGGAATCCGTAGCCATGATTTGCTTCACCTCCATCAGTCTACCTTCGGCCGGCGATTGAGATTTGCAATATGAAATGTGGTGCCCACGTGGAAATGAGGCGACACTTCGGACGTGGTGTTGCTGCCATGACGACGGGCGATCCACCTGAAAATTTACGAGAGATGCCTACGCTTGCGAGACCAGGTGATTCGCTGGAATTCACAGACGTAGAAAACTCTCTCCTAATCCTCCTCTTTGCTTACGTCCCGTTAAAACAACTGAAGGCCTGCACACGTGATGCCTTGCATTATACGATCAATGACCGACTCTCTGACGTCGGATCGGTATTACTTGGATGGTGACGTCTATGACAGTGACAAATATTACATCTGTGTGCCCACGTAACTAGGCTGTGGCGTTTAGCTGTTGAAATATTGACCGCTCTTTAAAGTAAACTTGATGATTTAAATACGAAGTGTATTCTTATGGCTTTATTGAATCTACCTCTCTTTGAATACATATCTGCTCAATCCATTTATTGGTTGAAATTAATTTTCCTCTGCCCGGTTTCAAGCCTTTCTTTTTCTCCAGATCAGAATGATACTGATTTGGTGGATAAATATGGCACATTGAGTTACATTGCATGACATTCAATGAGGCAAGGTTCTTATACCGTTTAGTATTACCCATCAACACAAAAAGTTTCACGGCATTGCCTAGATTATTCAAAGGAATATACGTGTATCTTTGTGCCTATGGCCATGTTTGAATTATGTAATCAGAAGCTATGTTTACAACTTTCTCTGAGTCGAACAGGAGTCATTAGGCCGGAAGTTCAAATGAATCCTAAAGCCGCTCAGTACTAATTTGTTTACTCAAAAGTTTCATAGCACAGCCTAGATTATTCAGGAAAATAAATGTTGATATTTGTGCCTATGACCATGTTAATTATGGAGTCGGAAGCAATGTTTACAATTTTTCTGAAGTCAAACGGAAAGCGTCAGGACAACAGTTCAAACAAATTCAAGAGCCTTTTAGTATTTTCTGTAAACTAGACATTTTTTATGGCATTACCTTAATTATTTAGGGAAATACATGTGGATCATTGTGCCCATGACACCCATTCATTAGCATGCAGAATTGAGCCCCGCCAAAAATTTGACTCAAGATGGCGGATTATTTTGGACAAGTGCGTATCATGACTTGGGTATAAGGCCCTTGCCATGAGGGGATATACAATAGAGCCCTCTACATAATGATTACCTAACTTCAGTGCTTGAACATAGGCTGTACAGAAAACTCTGGTGCGAAATGCGTCGGCGTATTTTGCCAGCAGCCTTGACAGAAATGTGCTCAGTATTCGACTTAGTCAAATTCCTGCTCACCGTCGTGGATGCTAAATGATCTTCAAACGCCCTATGTTAATCGTAATTATATTACTTCCTAAAACTTCTTACTGACCATGTTTAGGTGCTGGTATCGCGGGTGGAAGCCGAATAAATGGAGCGCGACAATCAACGAATGTTAGCCAGTTAGGTTAAAATATTGTTATTATTTTTAATAAAAACGTAACGTCAATTGCCTTTTAAACCACATGGAACCTTTCAAAAAGTCACAGGAATGCAGTTGTTCTTAATTCGTTCTTAAATAATTATTCGTTTTTGCCGGTTATGATTGCGATTCTAAATAGTAGTTTGGAGGTAAGACGGTGAATCGTGAATACGTGTTGACAAGCTATAATGGCGCGTACGATTGTTATCCGATCTCGGTTATAAAGAACCACACCCTTCTCGTCCCATAAAAGAACTTGCTGTTAAGCTCGAATGGCGAGTGTTTTTTGGTTTCCCAGAAATTTGATATTTTATCAGTCGAGGATATTAATAGTTCCCACACTTTTTATTAATTATCCTCTATCCCGTTCGCTTAACTACTATTTTACCAGGATAATTCATTGCAAGGTTGAGAGTTATTTATGCAATCACCCGATTAGCGCATAAGATAGTAACTTTTTCTTCTCTTGTAAACCTACTTTCGTTATCAATCTACAATTTTCATGATAATAGATATTGTCATGGCGCCTCACTACATCTCTAGGGCTGATGGAAGCAATAAATTAAGAGAGGTAAGTTGCCGAACAGATATATACAAAACTCGTTCTTTCCGCGCACAATAACCGACCACAACGAAAACTAAGCTCCACTAAATACACTCCCATAAAACATGTCACCGTCTCACCCCCCAAAACCTTATCCCTTATACCTTTACACAGCTGATGTCCTAGCATTCCCTGCCACACGTCCATGTGGCGGCTTGCGGGGTAGCATGTAGATGTAGATGTTGAGTAGTTGTTTTCTGCCATCTGATTTCACGCCTGCTACGATGGTCAAGTGACAATCACAACTATATTCAAATGACCGTTTAGTGATCACAAAAAACTAAGGTGCACGTCAGAGGTGGTAAATACTGGTATTACCGTTGTGATTGAAGACTGGTTCGAACGCGGGTAGACCTCACCAACGTTTAGCACAACGATAAGAAACAAGTAATGAGAACGGGGCATGTTTGGATTAGATATTTCACATCATTATCATTAAAAAATCAATTATCAAATTAATTTTTACCATAAATGATCAAATAAATAAATTATCGAATGCAAAATAAAAATGTGAAATTAGTCAATCAGTTATTATTCACACTGAGAGGAAAATTCACGATAGAGCATTATTATTAATCGATTCGACGAGGTCAATACTCAGACTTACAAGACATGCTTGATTAAAGAACAGGTGCGTTTCAGAGCGACACAGAGATTATAATTTTGACGCTACACTACATCTCTAGGTCTCACAGAAGCGATAACATATAAGAGATACATTGCCGAACAGATAGGTACAAAAACTCGTTTTTTCCGCGCACAATATGCGACCACAATGAAAACTGAGCTCTTCTCATAATTCTAGTCACCATTTCACCTGCAAAAACTTTATCACTTAAATACATCTTTGAACGGCTGATGTCATAACACCCCCTGCCACACGCCCATGGGGCGACTTGCAGGGTTTTATGTAGATGTAGATGTAAATAAAAAAATGACGATGGGTACACCATTTCACCTCCAAAAACATTATCTCTTACGTCTTTATTCCCCCTGCCACACGCTCATGCGGCGGCGGCTAGCAGATTAGTGTGTGGATGTAGGTGTAATGTAAGTTCCATTTGGCAGTAAAATTAACAGGGGTGCTTACAGAAAAATAGAATTATTATCAAACGATTCTGCAATCCTTAAACTTTTATTCCACTTATTTTGTTATTTGTCCGTAGTATTTGAATTCCTTTTATTTCTGTGCATCGGCTTGTGTGGAGGTGATCTTTTTCTGTTCTAGAGTAATACATGATATTAGGGTATACGCTTTTCCTTAAAATCATCTCTATTGGAATGAGGATATTAACCTATGACATGATCTACTGGAAGAAGTACGGGAAATATTGTTGTTATTGTTATTGAGTTTTGATTTTTATCGAGTTTTCATTTTTAGTTAGAGTAATTAAGTCATGAGAGTTTTGGAGGGTTGCGGATAATTCCAACTGATTCCATAGTTGTGTATTCACTTGTGTCCGTGTTCGAGATCGCGTTGCCCTCCGCCTTTCAGTTTTCCGCGGGTCGTATGATTAATGAGCCGCGGCCCCACGGTTGTTCTCAAGTTTATCTTGTTTACGTCGGCGAGGCTTAATTATGACGCATAGTTAGACTATCCTTTACCGTCTGGGATCCCCCGTAGAAATTCTTCCGAAAGCAGTATAGAATTTGTGGTGTAATTAGTGAGCAAACTCGTGCGCCAATATGGTAATCTCGGTTCCCATAATAAGACCAGCCTAGGTAGTTAAGTAATGCTGTTCTGTTCATCGATAAAAGTACCGCGAACTTAAAAGTCTCTGTGTTTGCTGTGGTAAGGCGAACCGCTGACTTCTCAGAGCGCTATGAATAGGGTGTCGTATTAGATTGGCAACCATACCATCCAACCCCTAAATTGTATTTCAAATTCGCTATTGCTATTTTCCAGAAAATATCGCTATCGCTATTTTATTAAATGTGTGCCTAGTTTTTTTGTGGTTGTATTCGTGGTCACAGCTAAATGGATATGATAGATTCTCTACCTCTTTTTAGTTATTTTTTTTAAAGTTTAATAAGCATGAATTTTGAGTAAGATATTACAACTTTTATGTATAAACTTAAAAATCAAATCAGCCTCCTGGATCTATGTTGGGACGGGGTAGTAATAAGCAGGTACTTGGAATAGGTAGTAATCATCGTCTGAGATGGAATATAATTTCCTTGTACCTCACCAAAGAAATATCAAAATTTTAGCCTGTTCATGTTGAAAAAACAAAAAGTGAACCTAGTTTCTTATTGATCGATGGCGTTTTGACTGTCTTCATAGACGGTTTCAGAACAGTGCTGCTGTAATTTTAATGTCTTCACCTTAAAACAGCTCATAGATAATTGTATGACAAGTAACAACAGTATTTAAACAAATGAACCGGCTAATAATCAATAATTCACATCAGTAATCAAAGAAATTATTGAAAAAACCTTTAAACAATTAACATAAAGTACCAAACAGAATGGGAGAGATTGACGAGAGCCTAATTGGAAGGGGGGAGGAGAGCGACAGACACAGGGTGAGTGGAATTTATCGAATTCATGGACACTTTACAGCCAAGTTTAAGACATTCAGGCCTTATGTGGTGGAAGTTTGTCATTATGAGTTCTACTACCGCACTTTTGCATTGATGTATAATTACAATTACGACTCGTTTCTACTCACAGAGTCATCATCAGGGTATAGGTCTAGCATAGTACTGGTCTAGTATGTGATGATTACACAATAGTTGAAACGCGTTGTAGTTCTTATAAAAGTCTGTGGAAGCATGCGATTATTGTTCTCATTACACTTCACAGCGTTGGATTTCCATGTAGATGGAATCCTGAAGATAAAAGAATTTTTGGATGCCGAGAGATGAGAGGTGTTGGAATGAAACCGTTCATTAGGCCATGTAATCCGTGAAGGAACCGGTCGACGGAAAGGATAACGAAGTGGAGATAACGTATGGTAGACTACTCCCTAGAAAAACTTATAACTGAGAAAGGCTCGATGATCAGCCAGGGAAGAAATGTCTGGAGATGTTCTCATCTTATCGAGGGAATAATTTCGGTAACTGAATATGCATAGAGAGGAATTCTGTAGTCTTTCACGTAGTTAAAGAGTAGAAGCCGAATTAATATGAAAACGGGGTAATTAACGCATCGTAACTGATAAAGTCAACTGCAGCAAATCGTGTAGTAGGAACATAGGATCATAAGACCTATGGATACTCTGATGACCGTCGTATCAAAGTTCATTCTAATGACCATTATATGTAATACCTTTGTTAAAATGGGGGCAAGAATCAGGGGTTTACTAGAGACGATACCATCTCATCATTTTTTTAAGAAGTCGCTTATTGTGCGTTGATATCCTCGGGCCAAATACGTTGAGCCGCGACTGGCTAGATGTACCGGAAAGGTATGATAAACTTAAATAAAATTTGGTTCGGTCCTATTATTCGGTTCGGCATTATACTACGCGTTATAGCTTCAAGGTGTCAACCTTGAGCACAATTGAATTTCAAGCGTCATCGAAACGCGTTGTATATTAAATTATTCAGTGGTTAAAACCAAGTTTTATGTACTTTAGTTAATAGGTCCCAAGTTGCAGAGTTGACTGTTTGCTCTTCAAAATTTATAGGTTTCCGTTTTTAATTTTGCACAGTTACTTGATCCTTTGTAAATCCCGCTGGAATTATGTCAACGTGATTATTATAGAGCTGTCCCATTTAAAAAACTGCGTGATAATTTCATTATTCAACATCAATGTATCTTTTAAGAACATATTTAATTTTTGAGATGTTATTTTTTGACGAGCAATAGTTTTATGAGGTAAAATTATTCCATTGAGTTAGCAAAAGTTTGGTATTCTCTGAAGTAAATTATTCTGGTACGTCGTCCACCATGTTTGTCATTTCAATCCGAATATTCTTTGTTTTCACCAATTTCGATTCGATTCTTATATAATTGTTATCCGACTTTGCTTGTTTTTATATTTTGTAATACAGCGTAAAGTTATCCTTACTTCATTATTATTTTTCCACTTTATTGTACTTCGTTTCATTTTCGTTGGTGGGCATGTGGGTGGTCTAGGATTTTTGCCAACAATGCATTTTTTAAAGTGCACTTGATTCCCTTGACGGACGTTTCCAATGGGCCCTAATTACGCACAACTAGAAGCGGGAGTTCTATTAACGATATGATATACAATTTTTTCCCCGCGAAATATTTTTCTAAAGAACGCACTTGCCTAATATGTAAAGTACGTCTTAAAAATGATTAGTTATAGTACTATTTGCTCCGTTTTCACTTTTGTCTGTATATACATTAATATTACTCTCATTTTTATATTTTGCGTACTTGCAAGTTTGGAGAAAGAGAAAATCACTTTACGCAACTCCCCCCAAAAAAAACCCCTCCGAAATATGCCCGAATGAAAAAGGGTATTGACCTCTTTCAATAATCTAATATGTTAATTGATATTTGGAGGCATCTGACTTATCGATATTATTCATTTAAGGAATGGGATATCATTTGAAAGTTTCTTTTACCGCCGAATTTTCATTTTTGTGCATATTCAATGCGGAGATAATTAACCGATATAAGGCTCGCGCGGATAACGGCGAGATGAAGGTCTGCCTCAACAAAGCAAACCCTTAAATATTGGGTTTCATCAGGAAAACATTCACATTGGAATATTTTCCGGTTCATTCGAGCATTGTTTGCCGAACCCATTGAAATTGAGTCCTCGATACGAACCCTCGACTGCGTTATAGAATAACGACCGTCGGGACTTCTCATTGAATTTCGATGTTTGCACGAAAATGAGTCCCGTTTACTCAGTTCCCGGAGGTGAAAATCGTATAATAGAAGAAATGACGGATTAATAAATACTGCTGATTTTCTCCTTAGTTTTTGTGGGGATTATTTTTTTTGCTTGCCTCTCTGTCCTTATATATGTACACATACACTTGTAAATATATATATGTATATATTCCAACTTCTCCGCCTGCGTTAATATTTTATTCTGGAGAAGGGGTTTTTTCCGATAAAAAGAAAAAGACGCGATTAATTCACAGATGAGGCGTAGCAACTGAGACCAAAAAAAAAGGGGAGACGTTTTAAAAACTTTCCCGACTTCTCTATAACAATCACTCATTCTCTCTGGAATCCTTTCCTCCTCTTTAGAAAATGCTCCACCCACTCTTGTTCCCACCGCTCCATTATTTTCTCTCTCATCTTCTCTCGAGGACAAGAAATGAACAGGGTGCAGAAATGAAGCACACAAGATCCCCGTCTGGAATACATATGTATTTAAAAATAATGTCCAATTAAGTTTTTTTTTCTCCTCAGTCTATTTAAAAAGAAGTTGGATGAAAAAAATAGCGTTGAATTAATGATGGGCGGACCAGATTGTAAGAATCAAGACTTGAAGAGAAGTGTCTGTTGTACTCCGTGACTTGTTCAAGGGCATTGTCGCGAGGCACCCGCCCCCCCCCACTAACATCCCTCCCATCTCCTACCCCCGGCCTCCGCCCACCGCCCCCGCAAGGGGTTCACCTTCTTCCGCCGTGGCGTACAAAAGGAGACGGAGAGGGAGAAAGGGGGAAAAGTGAAGAATTAAAACAAAGAAATGTAGGGAAACGCGAGGGAATGGAAGAAGACAAGAAGTTCAGCATGAGTGAGCGGGCGAAATAGAGACAGCGAGTCAGCCCGCGGATGAAGCAAGCAAACATCGCCACGCGAGGCAATGACTGAGTAGAGTGTATACGGGTGGTCGAGAAGGTAGGTGAAGAGGAAGGGCATTAAGGTGGCTCTCACTTGACTATGTGAGTCAAGAGAAATACTAAATTACACAACTTAAATTGTTCAAATAAAAAAAAAAAATCATCATTTCGCTGATTGAACAGGTCATCTGAAATTAGGGTTCAAAATATGAAAATTATTCCAGAATTATATTTATAATGACCAAATTTGTCCAGCCATGGGATACGACTGCAGCGCCATTTGATTGGAACTATTATATTTTGGCTTCAATTACGGCACCAATTCGTTAATTACCTTAAAAATATGGTGGTAACAGCCCATATTTTATATTTATTAATTTTCCAATGACTTTTTGCTTCATATCAACAGTTTTATTTTAAATTTGAGCATGCGTTCTTCTTGGAATATAGTTTTTCTTCTGTATTTGAAGCAATCTCCTTAAGAGCCCATGTTTGATTATTGACTTTCAAGACTGAGTTATAGTAAAACTAGCCATGAATCCCTGTTTTATTTTTTTCAGTTTATAAAACGCACTTCCTTGATTCTATATTCATGTTTCAAGAAAATCTGGAACAAGTGACTTAGAGGCCAGATGCACCTTCTGGTACGGGAGCATTGGAAACAAATGTGGAAGTGTTGGGGCAAGAACACAAGTAGTATTATCCTATTTAATTTTGGTTCTCTTTTGGAGTGAAGGCCAGACCGCACGGAACATGTTTTATTTATAAAAAGCGTTTCAGGCGTAAATTGGCGGAAATGTTCAACCTTTGTGATGGTGAACATAAATCCCTGTGGTAAATTTCCGCACAAACTTCATTTGCTCCGGTCATGGTTTCTTGACTTTATTTAATGCCAGCCGCTCCGTCAAATCAACTTAAAGATTGACACTCACAGTGGAAATAGAAATATTTATTGGCAATCCCAGTGTATTTTACAAAAAGTTATGTCCATATTTATAATGTTGGTATGCAAGCTGGAACCACTATAAACCCAAATATTTTTTGAGCTGCACGGAAAGTATTACGGCGAGCAATAAAAATATTTTTCAAACATTTTAGGACACATTCAAACTCTGCACCTTGTACAAAGCTACAGTTTTGAAACGGTAGAATGAATACTTGCTAATATTTTTTTATGATCTGCGATATAATATTTTTTTTGTAATGAGACCAAGTACGTTGACTTTTATGTGTAGTGACGTCTCGCACGAACTGGCTTCAATCGCTGTGCTCGGTGTAGATAACTCCTCGCTCTCAGCACGATTCGACGTAGCGATTGTCAATGGTTTTGCCTGGAAAACTGCCGTGATCCATAACGAACGGAAGTAATGAGGACTTTGAACATCCCGCAACAGATGTGCCGTCTTCGTGGTTGAATATTGTCTCCTAATTGCCGGGTGGAAGAAGCTTTGTGGAGACGTTTCCCTTCAAGTTCAACGTGTCCTTTTGTATGCGTGGGAACAGATGGATTTTGTCCATGATGGAGGAAATCCTTCCGAATGTCGACCTCAAATTTAGTGCACATCGCGCGCGAAGACTCGCTGACGTGCTCCTCCTCCCCTTTTTTTTGCGAGAGCGCACCCGAATAAAAAAAATGAACGCAGTCATAATCTTTTGACGGCGGGCTGAAAACATCTTGTCCTGAATCTTCAACGTGCCATTGTGGGAAGAAAAGATAAGCGAGCATCGGGAAGGGGGAGGAAAAAAAAATATATGCACATTCTTCGAGCCTCCCGACTCACTGGCAGCAAACGCGGAACGGTCCCCCCACATAAGAGATAGACGAAGTCGGATGGCGAAGGAAAAAAAAATTATGATAAAGATAAACTTTCGTGGGGACACACGAGCGGCATTGAGTGAGAAGAAGCGCCTATTTGCAACGGAGCGAGGGAGAGGGGAAATAAAAAAGGGACGCATTGGGTCTCTCGACTGGGAAAGATGCGGTCGTGGAGGAATGGTAGAGAGAAAGGAAGAGGCAGCCAAGCTCGTAGGGAAAGACAGGAAGAATGGGAAGCTGTGGAAATGGCAACAACGCTCGGTAGAGAAGTGGTGTGCATGCATGCAGGTGGAGGAGGCATTGGTGTACGTTGAGATGGAGACGGGGGGGGGGGGGAGAGGAAGGTAGTCGCGGGCGAACGACGGTGAGCATTTGCGGGGAAGGACGGAGATGGAAGATACTGGCACAGTGAGAAAGGGGTGACTGTCGAAGAAGGGACGAGCTGGAGAGTATGGAATTGTGGGATTGCGGGATGAGGGACCGGGGGAGTATAGAGAGGGTGGTATTGTTGTGGAAAAAATTGATGGGGAGGAAGAATCTCGTATGAAGGGAAGCGGATAGTGAGGAACGGATGGGATTCGGGTAGGGTTGGCGATGCGTCTGGGTTGGGAGTTTTACTCCGGCTCGGGACAAGGCACTCCGGGTGGAAGAAACAGAAAGACGACGAGTTCATCAACAAATGTGTTTTTCTTCGCCTCTTGCGATGTGGAAAGGGTGCGAATAATCGTTGGCGAGGATCTTGAAAATTAGGTTGCCTTCAGTTGATATATGGAAAACGTTCCTTTTTTCTCCATTTGATGGATGAGAATAAAAAAAATCGTTTTCGATGTGCACTTGTCGGCATGAAGGCGCAATATATAAAGTTTTATACATAAGTTACTGCCCAGAGAAAAAAATCTCTGCTGTGGATGTATTTCAAATGCAAAACATATGTGGCACAGCATTAAAATAACTAGGTTTTGTTAAACGTATAATAGGATGGTCCTCGGCTGAAAAAGTCATAGAGAGATGCTACTTTGCTCTGGCTAGGATACACCTCGAATACGCCGCGAACGTTTGGAACCTTGGTCATAAATATTAAACTATATCAATAAAATACAAAGAAAAGCAGCGCGCTTCGTTAAAAACTGCTAGGAGCGAACATATTGTGTATCACTACTTTTATAGGGATTATGGTTGGAGCCCAAACAGACTCGGAAGCTGTACGCTAGGCTTAGCTTGTTTGAGAAATTAAGATCTGGTGTGTTTCAGAGCGACACAGAGAATTTTATAATGACGCCTCACTACATCTCTAGATCTGACATTAGCTATAAAATAAGAGAGGTACATTGCCGAGCAGATAGGTACAAAAACTTGTTCTTTACGCGCACAATAAGCGGCCACAAGAAAAACTGAGCTCTACTAAATACACTCCCATAATACACGTCACCATTTCACCTTCCAAAACCTTACATCTTTACACGGCTACTATCCTGCCCCACGCCCATGCGGCGGCTCGCAGGGTGGTATGTATACGTAGGTGTAATGAACATAGACTTAAACTGTGCTAAAATCAGCGTTTAGTTCAGTTACAGACCTTCTAACTGTTCAGGACG
This sequence comes from Ceriagrion tenellum, assembly GCA_963169105.1. Classification (NCBI taxonomy): domain Eukaryota; kingdom Metazoa; phylum Arthropoda; class Insecta; order Odonata; family Coenagrionidae; genus Ceriagrion; species Ceriagrion tenellum. Next base: position 110,797,919 of record OY720633.1, on the reverse strand, counting down.
GCAGTGTAGTTGAATTTTTCAGAATTTTCACTGTGTGTGCACTATAGGGACTTAAATGTGGATAGGGCTGTACCAAAAATGTGCTGCATCACAGTGAAGGAACTCTAGTGTGGTTGAAACTGTGTTATATTAAACTTGGCCTTGTGTCTTAAAGTGTAATCTAGCAATAACTGTAATAAAAAAATGCTGTGTAATGTAGCAAATGTTTCTGTTTGTTTCAATTTAAGTATAGTCTTGAACACACAGTACTGTTACAGTACAGTTGGAGAACAGGTTAATTTTAGTTACAACACAATTTCATTTCATTTCTCTGAGTGGTCATTGTATCTCAGTTAAATGTTAATTTTCGTCCGTAACTAAACCTGGAGAGAGTGATAATTGACATTTCATCCATTTTTGTTTAGTGTTTTCATCGTCTTGAAAAAGGTCAACCTCTATATTTAGAGTAATTCGAGGCATAATTTCAAACACCTAAATCATGAGAGGTCCTGTGCAGTAGGTTTAAAATGAATTGGAATTGAGGGAAAAAGGAAGAAATATAGGACTTATTAATCAAATCAATTGACTGTGGTGTTACGTTGAGTAACGACTAGAAGGAATGACTCATAAACGATGTGCAGTTCCATAATGATTTTATGCTGCCTACCGGTTTCAGCGTCTGTAGCGTCATTTTTCAGACTAATAGCCAGTTGCAGGAACGACATATGTCTATTCGATATAGTTATGGGACCCATAAGCCATGGAAACCATTCAATAAGCGTTGCAGAAACATTCGATAAATTTATTGGTTTCATAACTTATGGCATGGAGTTATGAGTTCCATATGTAGCCAAGATGGCGGATGCGCAATGAACCGCTTGGAGATATAATTACTTGATAATAGAGTTGCTTTGAGACAAGTGGCTAGTTTGTTTACTATTAATGACTAAGTATTATGTGCATAAGGAATAATTCGTAGGCTAAACTTGCATAAATTATACCCGGCGGTAGAAGATTATATCGAATATTCGAAGCTATTGACTATTGGTAAATAAGTTATGTAACTAATATATATGTTCCTGCAAGCCGAATGTTTTATGAGATCTATAACTGTATGGATCTCATAACTATTGATTCCATAACTAAAAGTTCTTGCAACCGGCCATAACTGAAGGAAAACTAACAATTGCGAACCTTTTATAATAGCTCAAGTAAGAGGGGATGGGGGAAGGGGAAATATGGGTGAGGGGAGGATGAGAAATGAAAGTTAATGGGCATAAGAGAAGGACAATGGGGGAAGCGGAAGGAAGGCGATGATGACATCAATAGGGGAAGGGAGGGTTGGCAAGAAAGAAGACAGATTTTAAAACTGTAGTCAAAATGGGAGAACATTTCAATTCTGTCATATCATTTTTACGTCTTATTAGATTGGTCGATGAAATGAATCATTAATGCTATTGGATGATATATGCAGGATGATTTTTTTCGGGCAATACTGCATTTTGTTCATTTTAAAACTCAACGTTTCGCTCCTCGTACTGGAGGCGTTATCAAGTCAATTAGTGTTTACCAGTTTCAGCTTGGTCTTATTTAGAAGCATTGATGTCCGTTGCTCCGTTTTTGGGCCGATTTGAATCTTGTGTGGTATTCGTTAGCCGTTGGGGTTTTGCACAAGCCTGGAACCCTTTCCAAACCCGGCTCAGGTGATATACTACCTCCCTATTGAAGTTATTTTTGCTATTTCTATGGCCTCGCGTATTAAGCGCGGATGGTATTCTTGCTTCTTGGCCAAGACCTGTGTTTGGTCGAGCACTACATTATATCCAGGGCTCGAGGTGGAATGTGCGGTGACCGCTGATGTGTTCAATTTATGCTGATGCGAAAATCTGCGAGAGTCATCATAAAGAAAAAATATTTCATCCGTTCAAATTTTAAGGTAAATGACTCTTGAAACATATATACGTGTCATTTAGTTATGTGAAAGTACTGGATTTTACTATAGTTTTCTCCGGGGAGTTGGGTCATAATCAATATAAATAAGTAACAAATACACGTGAGAACATGCGCATGAAGAAGTAAATGCCTGAATATTGTTAGCAATTTATAAAATGAAAACATCGTAAAATTGAAAAATTTGTGCGTTAGGCTGTAGGCGATAAAGAACAATCGGGGGTAACAAAGATGGCATGCATGCCACGCCCCCGCAACAGCTTCTAGTATTGGAAACAGTACCAAGCGCCCTCTCCATCTACATCAATAGATGTACCGTGGGTGCTAATACTTTCTACTTAGAGAGGCAGACATTTTCCTATTAAACCCCACCCTGGCAAAAAACTTAGTATATCCGCTCGCTGCTCAGGAAGACATATTTGAAAGATTATCGCGGTTACAGGCGTTGAATTAAAGTCAGTGACGTGCTTCTTGTGCGAATTCTGCGGCAGCACCTTAAATAATTAATATCGTGAGAAACGAGGACATTTGTAGGGAGGAGATGGAGGAGGTTGTAGGAGGTTCAGCGAGGTGAAATTCCTCCCTTAAATGATGACAAAATCAGAGGTTGGGAAAGGTTGGCCGTCTCTCCTCAACCCCCCGACTATCTTTTGTTGGTTTGTGTGCGGATTCATGAGGAGACTGAGGGCAAAGAGGGGAGGGGTCGCGGTGGAGGTAAACAACTCGGGCACCGCCCCCATCTGGCATGCATAAGGAATCTGCGATCCTCGCCACCCCTCCAACCCCTGCCTCATCCACGTCTCGTCTCGCCCCCTCAACCCCACACTGCCTGCCTGGTCCATCTGCTATCTTCCTTCTTCCACCCTGTTCCCACGCGCCTGCTTGCTTTGCTTACTCTTCCCCCCCAGCATCCCCTCCTCCCGCGACTTCTCAGTATTCTCCTTCACCCGTCAGTCTAGTTTCCCGTTGGCTCCCATTACGGTGGGTCTGACAAAAAAAAGTTTCATCTAACGCGGAAATGTTGAATATCCAAATGTTTTGTCCATTTTTTTTTCTTTTGCGTCCACTTCATGGTGAAATGCAAATGTTTACTGACCTTAAAGGTTCGGTTCATATTTTTTTAAGGGATAAAAAACAGTGACTTGTATTTCCACAATCATTTCATCATTTGTCGTTCAATCCTAAGATTTGTTGACTGCAGTCCTCCACCCTTCCCTATCTAATGCTAGTTCCCTTACCTCTTGGTATCTCTTCCTTGTTACTTTCCTCTGTATTTGGTCCGTTAACTTATTCTCCGCGTCTCCTTCTGGAGACTTTTCCCTCTATTTCCACTGAAAATTTTTATTACAATTCCATCTGAGTTTTATTGTAGATACTTCATCTTTAGATGTCGTTACTAATGAAAAAATAACTTGGTTCCTTAAAAAATAACTTCCACTGGTTGATTTTCTTGGTACAATATTTTTCGACACAAAAGGTACCTTGTCACTATTGGTATCAGGTACCTAATGATGACACTTTTGTTGTACATTGCTTGTTGTACCAAGAAAATAAAGCGGTGGAAAAAATGTCAGTATGTCTGTCCTGTATGTATTACTACACTGTTGATCCGATCGCCAAGAAACTTTAAGAAGTTGTTGAGTACACTCTTGCAAAGGTTTTAGGTATTAATTTTTTATAAATTTCGCCCCCCCCCTCTCCTCCCAAGGTCCTCTCAATCTTTCGAATACTTTTCGCGCAACAACGCCCGACGGGTAAGTGCATTACTACAGTTTTAATCCTATCGTGCTGAAATTTTGCCGAGTAATAGCTCAAGGCAGGATGAAAGTTGTAGGCTACTTTAAAATGATCTCAGGGCCTATAAAGGTCCCAAAAAGGGGCCCTTAGGTGGTTCGCGGTACGTATCGGGTTTTGCGCAGTGGTTTCATATTTTACTTTTTTAAATTATTTCCGCTCAAGATAGAGAGTTGGAATTTTTATATTAAATGCCTGAAAGAATGAAGTTTTTAATTCTTTCAATTAATTATCCTTTTCACTTCGTAATTGACTGAAAATTGCGTTTTTAGCTGCAGAAACACATTTTTCTGTGAAATCGACAATACCGTATTCGCTTGACAACCAGATTTCGGTCATTGCTGTTGGAATTCATATTGCTTAGTTGAGCCGATTAGGAATGCTAAGCATTGGGATTTGTGCAGCGGTTAATTATCTCGCTTTTTAAAACAACTTTAACTAAAGATGGAGAGTTGAAATTCATTTTATCACATACCCAAAAGCATGATACTACTAAAATTAGTGGTATCATGCCCGAAAGAATGAAGTTTCTCTCTTTTTCAATCGATTTTCTTTTACGCATTTTCCTTGACAACCAAGTAAACAGACAAAAATAAACATTAAATCAAATCTTAATTAACGAAAATGAAATTCTGAATAGCTACTCAACAAGTAAGTTTGTCACATTGTTTACTTACTATTGTCTCACAATTGTGTAGATGCTCTGCAGAAGAAAATATTGATTTAATAAAACAATTACTTGAAATGTAGTCTGTTATCACAACTACTTACTAACTCCTCACCTCTTATATAAAGAGTTTTGAAGGAAGTTTGATCCCGAGCAACGCCGGGTAATTCAGCTAGTTTTAAATAAAAATAAGCTCTTTTACTGTTTTCCCAATCGAACACAAAAAATATTAAAATGGCTTCGCTGGAGGTAGATTTTTCTGGAATTGGCCCTAAATTTTATCATGCATATGATGTTCACAAACTCTTAATTTCGCGGAAAATGAGTATTACTCCCGTGTACTCTTTCGAATGCATAAGGGCACTTTTTCTTAGTTTTTAGCGTTATTTTTTTTAACCGCCCGGTTGCACTTTCCAGCTTCGAATGTCTTCCGTTGTCGGTTGAAACTCGCGATACCGCCTTTCTTTCTTTCACATTTTTTTTCCATCTCCTCGACCCCACCACAACCTTCCAATCTTTCTCACGAAAAAATAAAAAGAGATTCCTAAACTTGACCCGAAGGATTCAACCCTTTCGTGTTTCGTCCGCAGCACCGAATCTGGCAGAGCAGATGCCGCCACCTACAACGGAATCACCGCCACGACCTAACCCCCTCCCATCCGCACTGATATGCTCTACCTTTTACTCCACCCCCTCTCGCCTGTCGGTTGTTTTATGCTCTTTTCCCCATCCGTTCTCATTCTTTCTCTCCAACAAAGAATCTTCTATTTATTTTCTGCCCTTTCCCTCAGTACTTTTATTCCTGTTTGCTTCCGAAAGACCTAATCGTGTGCGCTCCTTTCCTGTTTCGCCTCCATGCGTGGGCTCCTTCTGCTTCTCCTCCAGGACGGCGGTCGCGTCTCAGAGGGTTGGTGTGTCATAACGCTGCCGCGGGGAAACTTTCATCCCTTTTCGCGTCTACCGGAACTTTTGCAATTCTCCTAATTGCCTGAGTAATTTGCAGCTTACTCTTTTGTGTTTGTGTGTGTTGGATTTAATTTCATGGGAGCGCGGGGTCCTGTATTCCCTGCTTATTAGTTTCGAGGCTGACCTTACTATTTATTTAATTGAAACAAAGTTTAAAGGTTATGCTTCCTCTCAAGGTTCAAGATGCTTCGTCTGAAAGTTTCCTGCGCGTTCATTGTATTTACTCCTTGTGGTAGCAATATGGGTGAGGCTTAGAGTGGCGTGCTCCGGCGGAACAAGTATGCGAAAGGTATAAATACCGAAAGCTCAAAACCATGTAATATTCGATTATGACGGATTCTATTTGGTTTTTTCGGGAAAAAAATGTCACACTAAGATTTTGTTAAGTCCAGAATTAATTTTCTATTAAATGCACGTGTTTTATCTTTAAAGGTAGGAGAAAGAGAGGGCCTCACAACGACGAATGAATTTACATTTTTTCTCAGTATTTTTATTGTTTATAATTTCATGAATTCGAAATACATGTATGAATAACCATTGATTCTAAATATTGGTAGAGGCTTGATAATTGATTTTTTGTCAAAGTGAAAATTTTCTAGCTTAATTTTGTGGAAAAGTGTTACATGGAATAAAGTATTGCTTTGTACTTTCCACTCTGGTTTATTAATAACGACCACGTTTTCGACAAAAGATGACATTATCCATAACCCTCATCCTTATTCTTGATGATCACAACATTTTTACAAACCATGGTTGAATTAATGAAGTGATTTAGAGAGGTCAAGGCGAGATTTTATGCCATTGATTCTATAGCTGTGTAAGGTGCTGACACGGAAACAAATGAGGATGACATCCCGATATCTATAGGATATTGTCTTTCCCTCGATCATAGTCACTGATCCTTTTGATACATCAGTGGGAGGTTTACACTTTCTCTTGCAGAACGCAGAAAGCTTTACTGTTCTTAACTGACTCTACACGTAATCCACTACTTTTCTGAGAGAGGCTCTCTACTTCTTTCGCCTCATTTAATTTCCTTTATTCCGGTGCTTAGATATCCTAGTTGAGCAGACAATTCGGTGAAGTGGAAGCAACATGGTAACAGCAAAATATTGCGACTCTCCACTCGGAAATAGAAGTGATCGAATGAATACTTTTTGTCAGTAGTTTTTATTCCTGTTTATTCATTTTATTGCCACGCTTGCTCCCAGTCGGTTTACGTTTCACCGCGGATAGGTGTGAATCTGCGTTTTTGCATTTTAAAAATGCAGATGCGACACGTGACCGCTCGTACCCATCGCTCGGGTGTTTCCCTCTTCGTATGCCTCCGTAGTTTTCCATTTTTTTGTTGCAGCATTCGTTTCCGTCGTCATATCACAGAAAAAATAATAAAAAGAAGCTCGGCATAACCTCATTCACCACCTGGGGCCACATGACGGAAACTTAGGTCTCAGAAAAAGGAAAGAATTTCGTTGGATTTCTATGCTTCCTCTTAACGTTGTTCCCGCTGTCTTTTTTTCCCCCCAGAGATGCTGTGCCTATCGAGCGTTTGGTTTTCGCGTATGCAAATTCCCGCATGAGTGCGCTGAAATACACAACCCAGTGGAGCAGGGCAGGGTATGAATTTTCACTCGGGGCGACCACGCACGTCCAGTTTACCCTCGTTAAACACTCTCTTGTAAACCATATCATTTCTCGGTAACCCTATCTTAACTCTCACTTTTCCCCTGCCCTAAATGTATTTCCTTTTCACTTCCCCGTTTTTAAGTTTCGTTCTTGATCGTGATTATTTTACTTCACTTATTTGACATTAACCCTGTGAAAAATTCGCTTTTTATAGATTATCATAGGAAACTACCCCTTTTGTATTGCAACGGGAAGGAGAGAAACTTAAAACTGTTTCAAATAGTTAAAAGAATTCCCTTGTTTTGACATACAAAATTCATATACTATTTATGGCTCATTAACCACCCTAAAAAAGAAAGAGTAAAAAATATTTCTGCTCAAAATTTATCTTTTTTTAAAGTATTCTACCAGTAAAAGTTAGGTTTTGTTTAATTAGAGGAAAAACTACCATTTTTCTACTCTTTCGAGGTCGTATCTTGATCTAGTATTTTTTTCTTCACCTCTGAATACGGTCTACCCTTCGTCATCTCATCAGTGAAACATATTCTCTTTCTTGCTTGCATACTTCCCTCCCGACGTAATTCCCTCAGTCACACTCTTGGGCAACCCATCCATGATTATTACATCCTTCAGCCACCTCACCTGCCTGTCTTGGATTTCATTCAGAAGTTTGCTTGCTCGCCCGCCGTGCCAAGCACTTCCTCGTTCGCCTTCCTTTCCGTCAACTGAACCTTTTTCATTCTTCTCCACACCCACATCTCAAACGCCTGAAGCCTATTCACCTCCTCTTTTCTCTGTAGTTCTCATATTGGTGAACGAACCTCCGTAATCATGGTGTAAGGCAAAGGTTCTGATTTAAAAACCTTTCCTGTCACCAGAAAATTATAAAATTTTTGTTGCTGAAATGGTAAAAAATGGCTGTTTGGATTGCTATATCTAATATCAAATAATGAGCGGTTAAAGGAACCCATCTGTGTTGTCGTTTGCAGTTGTTTCTATATACTATGGTCAATTCTGCTCTGTTTCGGCTACCCAATTAGTGTACATTTCAACCCTAGATCTTTAGTGAAAGTTATCTAAAGAGGTAATGAAAACCCGCAGCGATTCATTACTTCTCTTCTGGGATTGAAAGTTTAAAATATTGGTGTAAATATACCTTTTTCATTTTTGCTCACGGTTTTAACTATTGTTACGGTCGGTTTTATGTCGTGATCGAAATTCATGCCGAAGTTCAAGTTTTTACGTCACCTAAAAATCCAGTAATCAGTCATAACTAATAAGTAGATTTATGCGAATATTTAATGTAATCTGGTAGTGCCTTATTTCAACATATGTTTTGTTACGTTACCCAGAGGGCCACCCCGTGAGACTTTGAGCACGAGACGTTAGAACGTTAGCCCAGGAATTGGGAGGGGTCAGGGAAAAGGAATTTGAATAGTGAAAGGACAAAGGTGAGTAATGTATCAAAGAAATGTCTTCGTATTTAGCTTTGTTTTTCAATGTGGCCACTAATTCGCTAACTAACATTCAAAGAAGGAATTTTTTCCACTCATCAATTCAAAAGTTCCTCCTTAATTTTGTTGCTTGCATCTACTTTGGAGATATGGTTCGCGGTTACAATTATATCCCACGTGTCACTCTTAAACTTCTGTGATATGGACTTGCCTACTATCACTGCCCATCATATAGCCTCTCAGACACCGGGGGGTCCCATCTGAGCCCTGACTCCTGCTATGTACTCAATATCTTCGCCTGTAGATAATGTCTTAGTCGCCGCAAAGAGCCAAAATCAGTGCATCTAACTCATAAGCTATTGGGCATTTAACTCATGAATGCACTCACAGGTCTCTATTTAATTCATCGCGGTATTTTACTATTATATGAAGGCGGTGAAGTCATCGTCTCGATCATTTGGGTTCGTATGAAAGTAATCACCATCCTCATAGGACCGTGGTTTTTCTTATCTAGGCAAGTTAAGTGTTTATCAGTCAGGAAATTTATTCAACGTACTGTAATGAAGTCTGATTCTATGTAACAATGGAAATAAATTTGTGATTAAAACGGCATTAATCACTCAATTTGTGGTATGATGACCACTGAATTTCTAATATTTCGTAGAATATGTGAACAACTGAAGGACACTCATATATTAAATGAATAATGCAATCATTTTTTTATTATAAAAACCTAATAAACTCAGAAATTGAATAATATTCCTTATAAAAATTGTGAAGAAAGGGAAATTTGTCAGCGCAGAATATTTGCAATTCAAATGATTTATATTTTTAATTGAATGATGCAATTTTATGTATTTTTTAAGAATATGGCGGCGATACTGTAAATATAAACTTTGTATTTATTTATATTTTGTGCGGACGTTATTTAGCATGGAATTTCGTTGTAATTGATGAATGTGCAATGGAGAGTACGTCTCGTAAAATAAGTCAGTAGAAGAGCGTCGAAACTAAAAGTGGCAGTTGCGAAAACTATTAATGTCTTTTTCCGTTAACCACTGTTTAACTGTAGTATGACATAGTCTACGGTTTCAGGGTGAATGATGCGGAATTTTTCCATGTTGGTAAAGAAAAACTATGCAAATTCCACTTAGAGAAAATTTTATGCACGACACGGGTTTCAACACATTATGTCACCTTCACCTGAAGATGACATAATGCGTTGAAACTTGGGTCGTGCATTAAATTTTCTCTAAGTGGAATTTGCATAGTTTTTCTGAAGTATGACATGTATTGGTGCGGGTTTCGCAATTATATATCGTGTCAAATGACCTCAATTTATGTGAATTTGTACTCTGTTTACGTTCTAAACATGTCCAGAAACCTTTGTTGGGGAGATCTATTGAGCCTACCGCATCAAAGCGATGCTTACTTTTTGCCCTCATTTAAAGTCGGCTTGTTTGAATACCTCTACAGGACTCCCCTGCTGTTAGTATCGGATGAGACCAAAATTTCTATTTCTAGCATTTTTAACTAATGGCCCCATATGCTGACTTATCGATCCACTTCATTTTTGTGTGGTTGCGCAAAATATTAACAAGCCTCGGTAGCGGATCTCACTATACAATGAGATGAAGTGAAAAGAGATTTTTATCGGTTAGGTTTAACTAGGTCACCTGATCAACAGCACATCACCTTTGATGAATAGCATCCACTTTGTCCTCGACCAACTGGAAACGATTTCAAAACGTTCGCACTCATTGTAAAATGCGTGCTCCGACTTTAAATAAAACTTAGATGGAGAAGACAGTGTTTGTAATTAACTTTCCATGCCTAGTAATTCTCAATGGACTCAGTGATGCTCAGGACTCAACAAAAGTTTGTAAGTTTTTGGTGCAATATTTATTGGATGACCGGTAGCTCGAATAGTTGACATCATTAGGTAGGTTATCATCGTCGAAGAGTCGACATCACCAGCTCATGATGTCGAATCTTCGACGAAACTGGTAGTCTGATAAATTTTCTACGTAAAAATTATGAATTTTTGTTAATTCCTGAGAGATATGGAAAATTTTTACAAATTTAAGGCTGAAACTATTGAATTTTACCATTGGTATTAAAAATAAATATATACTACTCATTTGCCATTAAATTATGATCTCGAACAAAATGAAATTCTTAATTTCCCGTTGTACTGTTGACATATGACCTTGGCGTAAAGCAGACGATATGTGTCAATGTCATGGTGAATAATGACCATGAAGTTGGCACCTCTGTTGAAATCATCGATGACCAACTGGTATTTACCGAAGTAACTATATTTGAGATGAGGCACAGTAATTTTCACTATGTGGCGTCACATGTTCCTATAAAATATTTATAGCCACTTGAAGTGGTTTTTGGTGTATTCTTAAACATACCAATCGATTTCAATTCATTTTGACCTTAGCACATGAATCCTATTCATCAAATCGGCTTAAAAAAAACTTATGTATACATTGTGTATGAGAGTGATCAGTGTAGTTGAATACGCGATATTTGGCTGAGGTAACGCTATCGACGGAACGTTATGCCATGTGAATCAAATGTGTAGTCATAAAATCATCAATAAACTAAAACAAAATAGTAATTATCGTGAATTACGGGTGCGTGTTGTAAATTGCTAAATTATGCAGATTAATAAGGCGACGATCTGCATCAATGGTATCAGAAGTTCCCGGTAAGTCAGCTTAGTTGAGAATTGTTAATCGGCTCGAAATCATAGGAGTTAATCTCCTTCATGTCTCTGTACTGTCGCTCTTGTATGTGCAAGATGACACAAGCCGTCGAAGCGCGTTAATGTTAAGTAATACTTCCGCTAGAGATTGCCGTTTAATGGAGATGAATGTTTTCTTGCGTCCGAAATGTGAAAGTCTCCTCTGAATGGGATAACAGTCCCAAAGATGGACTTCCTCACGTTGCAAGCCCTGTCAATCAATAAATCCCATCGGTCTCACTCTGTCTGTGGTTCTCTTTCCTTTCTTCAGCCACCATTTGGAATGCTTTCTTCCCCATCTTCCCCTCCTCTCTGGTTTCCTCCCTCTCCAAACACCCCCCTCTTCGCCCTCCTCTTCCTGCATCCCCCCTCCACACCCCAGGGCCTCAACGTGTGCTCCATCCATTCTCTCTCTCTCTCTCTCTCACCGCCCCTCGGGCCCGTAGTCAGTTCACTTTCTCTAACAAACACACCCACGCCGTCCGAATCCTTCCCGTCTCATACTCCCTTAAACTATGCAAAAACAAGCTCTGCGTAGAAATCGATGGAAAACAAGCCTAGGTAAACCGGACTTTACGTCCATGTGTAGACACAGCCTTCATCTGTTTGTGCAGTATTACCACGAAAGCTGCATAATTAAAAAAAAATCAATTTCCATTGTTTTCTCCATTTCGAAAGTCAACGTGCTTCAGAAAATTGCCTGGCCAAAAGGGTAACTCGAATACTTTAACTGCCCGCTCAAGTTTTCGCTATGGTATCAGGATAAAATTCTTTAACCGTTAAATTGAGAATTATCGTTCAGTGGTCAGTAATTTATGTGAGTGTTATCTTTTGCTAATTAATTCATTGCTTTCGTTTTCAAGTATTCATCGCCATCAGGGATAAATTTTCGCGAAAGCATCATGGGGAAGGCAAAACGATATTTCACAAAATGATTTGAACGCTAGTAATTCTCTCGATAACATATTTTATAGATGATCCTTAGTTTTTACTTCAATATGAGAACAAAATTTCTCTATACCGTGGCAATTTGACTCCCCGCTCAAGTTTTTGCTAGGGTATCCAGATAAAATTCTTTCACCGTTAAATTGAGAATTATCGTTCAGTGGTCAGTAATTTAGATGAGTGTTATCTTTTGCTAATAAATCCAATTGCTTTCCTTTTCAAGTATTCATCGTGATCAGGGATAAATTTCCGTGATAGCATCATGAGGAAGGCAAAACGATATTTTTTAAAATGATTTGAACGCTAGAAAACTCTCGATAACATATTTTATAGATGATCCTTAGTTTTTACTTCAATATGAGAACAGAATTTCTCGAGCTGTCGGCTCATAGGCGTGCGTTTAAATGTAAACTCTTATCTGAATCGAGTGTTGCATTAATTATGAATACTACAATACAATTTTATAAATCCTGTACATTCTTTGGTATAGTTGATTGTCAACAGAATGCAATTTGGGAACCGATACATAGTTAAACTAACTAAGTGAAACATAACCGATGAACGTACTAAATACTGAAAGGGATAAATGATATTAAAATATATGGAGGCAATTTATAATCAATAAATCAATTACATGAAGTATCGAGGAGGGTTTTAGATAAATTAAATTGACCTAATAGTTCAATCATACTTATCCGGGCATAAGTAGGATGTTAATTTTACCTGTATTAAATTCTTGCTGGATAGATTTTACTCTGCCTACTTGATAACATATTTGGAACATATTTGCGATTTAAAGATTGAAACTCACACATTATCACATGAACACCTAATAACAATATATTTTTCAATCGCAATTAAAATCGCTTCTCCATTGTTATTTTGATAGAATAATAAGTTTACACGCAAGCTGGCTAACTTTCAGTTGTACCTTTTCTCAGTGCGTCGTAAAATTTTTTTTTATTTAACCTAACTTGGCAATACGACGAGATTAAATTTTATTTTTGACTTTTAAGAATGTTTATGATTATGACAGTTTGTGATGAATTGTTCGATCGATAATGCTTGTTTTCACTGACAGGAAACTTCCACACAAGGCTTGGAAAAATTCCGTCCAAAACTTTTGCTCTTCCAAGAACGGTTGAGTTGATATGACTAATGGAGGCGCTGCCGCGATCCAGCAAAAAGTAGTTTTCTCTGGGACAACAATGCACCTGTCTTGAAAAACGTTCACTGACGGGAACACAACTTAGAAACGCATGATTTTTTTATCCATTATAGTGTTCTTCATGTTGACCTTTAAGTGAAGCCTTTCTCATCGCCTCAAATGATATCAACTCCATTGTAATATATAATTGCAGTATTTCCATATATTATTTATTGATTTTTAACCTTTTTTATGCGTCATGACATAAATGAAATATTGACATTGTTATCAGATTTTTATAATTTTTAATTTAAAATATGAGTTTGTCACACAGTCGACAGAAATATCAGAGCCTTGTGATTATATTTCGCGAATCAATTAAGTGGGTGGACTTAAGGGTAAATGCAAAAGAAAAAAACAATTTTTGACTAAGGAGATGAGGAGAAAAATTGGTCTAAAAAGGGTGAATGATGAATAATTTCAAATTCTGAAGCAATGCAGGAAATAATTACCATGTCATCAGATTTTCATAATTTAATTTTAAAAATGAGTTTGCGATACAGTCAACAGAAATTTCAGAGCCTCCTGATAAAATTTAATTTAAGTTATTTTTTAAAAATTTTATTCGATGCTAGAGAAATATTTTACCTTTCCATTAACTTTTATGGTAGCGAATCTTGGATATGCTAGGGTATGAATATTAGTTGGCCAACATTGAATGGAAATGGTGTAGATAAGTCGTGTTGCGTTGGAAGTAAAAGGAACAGGATTGAGAAAGAGTTGGTGTGAAAGAATCACTAATGAATGCTCCCGTGATAAATATTTATGAAATGAATATTCTTCCTTGATTTCGCCATGTCAAGAGAAAAAATAATAATCGAACGAAAATGTAGATTTGTGATAGAGTAGGTAATGTTGAGAGAGGATGCTGTAAACCGAGGAAGCCAAGGGTGGATGTCATGGAAGGCAGTCTCGGGGAATGGATATTACATTTACATATTACGCTGCAAGCCACTTCAAGGTTGTTCTTCCAATGCTTCGTGTAGTAAATTCCCCATAGCTGAGATAGCTCTCTGAGAAAGCTTCGAGATTGCCATTTTAATTTAGACGTAAAATGAGGAGGTTTTCTCGTCTGTGCTTCTTGAGATGGTTGTGAATAAGTGAAATAAGTGCATGGAATATGGAGCAATGAAAGGAACCCTTCCCAGCAGCCTTAAAAAGTAATTTTACTTGATCGAAATAAAATATGCTCCCCTAGTTTCTCATTGGACTTAACTCTGAATGAATAACTTTCGAAAATCAGCCTGTACCGCAGAACATAGTTGTATTTTGCCAGTCCGTACAGTTGGATGTGGGGATTGGGTTGATGTGGTGGACAGAGTACTGGCTAACCATACGGGTTCGCCAGGGTTCAAATACCTGCAAAGGAGGATATCATTCAAAAGAAATCCGATCCCTACTTTAGTGTTATGTGGCGGCAGGGTTGATAAAAATGATGATTATTTTCAAAAACCTCATTTTTGTTGATTTTTAAAATTTAAATCGGATTTTTATGATTTTAATATACTCCTCCAGCAAAAAATGCTTATTAAAGTGAAATTCAATTGTTCTGTACTTCTTTTATGGTTGTAATGAATACTTTTAACATAATCGAAGTTTTTTCCTGATATTTTGATAGTTATATGTGGTTTTAGACAATTCAAATCCATGGAAACTGTTTATTTGAAAGGATTTATTTCATTATTGCATTCACACATGTGCCCACAGGCTGGTTCATTTGGATTCCATTAGAGCTAAGTTACTGACAGACACAGATTACCTCCAATATACCTGCGGTGGAGGCCACCACAAGTACAGATCTTTTTCTGTTTGATGTGATGTTTAACCGTGGTACCCTTGGCGCCTCTCATTAAGAGCAGGCTTATGGCGACGCCGGGTTTCTCTCCACCTTTCCTTACTTACCTATCCTATATGGCGCAGTCGACCTTAGCTGTCGGTCACCTCCCCAATATTCAATCCAATCAACAATTGGTCGTATCTTTCCTTGAAATGTTCAAGCGTCGTCGCTTGCAGTTTCTTCGAATGCTTTGCGTGCAAAGCCCATCTCCAAGCCATCGCTCAAAGCTTCGAGTTTGCCACTTTATCCTGTTGTCATTTCAGTTTGGATTTAAAGCGTTGAGGTTCCCTCCCATGTGTTCGCGAGAGGGGTGCCGTGGAGGTAAGTGCAACTTACGCCGAGTGCTCTCGGCTTGAGGAAATTAACATCCAGTCTGACAGAAATGCGTCGGTGGAAACCACTCAGGGCCATGCTCTTTCTCCCCCCCCCCCCACTCCCCCTCGAACCGCTCAATTCTCCGGCTTATTTTTTACTCTCTCTCCTCTTCTCTTCTCTTCCCTTCTCTTTTCTCTTTCAGTCTGTGCTCTCTCTTCAAATATTTAAAAATCCGCCGAGAAAAAGGGTAGAACCTCATCAGAGTCTCGTTTAATTCTTAAATGTGATTGCGCCGCGTAGGAATGTGTTTGTTAGGGAGGCGAGGGCAAAATTGAGAGTCGACAGATTGAGCGGTGAAATTTTCTACTCCTCCACTTTTTTTTACCCCTTGGTGTACCCGAGCTCTTTCAAAGCTCCCTAACTTGCTGTAATGTTTTTCTATATTTTTCTTTCTTTTTGCCGTAATTCCTCGATGTGTCTTGTTATTCTTAAGGATCTCACCACATATTTATGGCATAGTACTTTTGTACATACATACATACATACATACCCATCACACCATTCCCTTCCGGGGTAGGCACAGTCAAAATGTTTCACTCGTTGATACATAATTGTACACCTAACTCTGCTTCAATAATTTCCTCCATTCTGACGTATCCTTGCGAACCTCTTTTGCCTCATTCACCCCCATACACTGTTTCATACACGCCCTCCTGTTTTTACATACATACATACCCATCACGCCGTTCCCTTCCGGGGTAGGCACAGTCAAAATGTTTCACTCGTTGATACATAATTGTACACCTAACTCTGCTTCAATAATTTCCTCCATTCTGACGTATCCTTGCGAACCTCTTTTGCCTCATTCACCCCCATACATTGTTTCATACACGCCCTCCTGTTTTTAAGACTCCTAATATTCCTCCTCCTAAGAAAATAACGTAAATAACATAATGATCAAGGAATATAACCAAGAGCATGTCTACTGCTACCATATATTTAAAATGCATAGTACTATTTTTGAGGTTTAGGTAAAACAAATTCATCTCACCACTAAGTTTTCAACTGGCTAATTTCATTTTTTAGTCATCATCACAGCTTTCAGTAACATGTGAATATCCTCACACAAGTAAAGTTATATCAGCTGAGAGAATCTTGTAACTAACAGTTTATCTAGTTATTCAGATAACCCATTAGTTACTCGATTTTCAGAACAGAATTGACTTTGCGTACTAAGGTGAGAGTATTTATTATTTATTTAAAACCCATATGATGCTGACAAAGATGATTAAAGTTGTTGAATCAAATCCTCAGCAATCAAAACATGGATATGGACATTGAGGTATATGAAGAGGGCACTAAGTCAATTTAACGATAGATTGACAACCAAAATATCAACCATTTCGTTTAACCCTGCTGCCTCCTAACTTTCCTATGAATGGCATGACGACATGGACAAATTAGCGGATGTAAAGCAAGAATATCCCCCATCTGTTTGCAGTTTAAGGCAAGTAAGTCATAAAAAATACATTGGTTACTTAGTTGCATTCATTCTACTACAATTAACTCTAGTTTTCATTGGGAAAGCGGATAATTTTTAATTGAAACTAAGAAACAAAATATGTAAGGAAATCCACATTACAAAGGTAAGTAAATTCTGATTTCTAGTAATTTATTGATGCAAAACATAGTAAAATTACGAAATTAGTGCGCTATCCCACAAGTTCAATAGGAAAACGAGGGTCAACGAAGGTGCCTCAATAAATTTGGACCAAATGTTAATATTTTTTAGTTTTATCTTGATTAAATGAATTTTGTTAAAGTTGATAGGTATACTTGTTTATTGCACAACTGCTTCTTTACGTTTCGGAAAAAAATGAAATGTATGTTTTCATTTCACATTCACACGCTGCCCTAACCCGTCTCCTCTCACTTCATCGCTGCTTGCTCCCTTTCTCTCTCTCGCTACCAATTTTTTCACGCCTTAATTCCTCCCACCCTTCCTCTCTGTCTCACTCTCACTCGGCACCCTCCTATTTTCCCCACTCCGTGTCGCTTTTCACCATTTCATGCATTTCTCTTACTTTTTTTTTCTTCCGAGGCGATGTATCTTTTATTCGGCTCTCACGCCATTTTCTCCCCCCCGCCTTTTACCCTTTCTGCCTTTCCTTCTCTCCTCGCGGTACCAATTTTTGCCCCATATAACGTATGCATGCGCAATTCGTTTCTCCTTTCTTTTTTTTTCTTTCGGAAATTTCTTTTCTTTTCATTTCATCTCGCTGCAAATCTTCCGTCTCACGCGCGCGATGGAGACGGTTCGCTCGTTAAAGCGTTTACATGTTTGCCCTTAAGTTCAACCAAGAAAAACCGTACGGTGAAGAGAGAGGGAGAGTGTAGATGAGAAAAAAAATATGCTCGGTAGACTGGGGCGGGTCGGGTGTCTTTTTCGCTCTCCAGGCCACGGCCTCCTCTTTCCTCCTCAGCTTTTTTTTCTGTCTCTCTGTGCCTTGGAGAACGAACGGTTAGCGGGAAGGGATTTCTTTTTTTTACACACATTCACCCCGCTCTATCGAACACTCCCGCATGTGAGCATACGAACTTACACGTACGCTCCTCCGCCTCGGCGCCGATTTTTTTTTTCGTAATGCATTTTCGTGCTCGCTGACGTAAGACGTGCGTCTT
This sequence comes from Ceriagrion tenellum, assembly GCA_963169105.1. NCBI lineage: Eukaryota > Metazoa > Arthropoda > Insecta > Odonata > Coenagrionidae > Ceriagrion > Ceriagrion tenellum. The sequence continues at coordinate 110,779,742 of OY720633.1, read as the reverse complement.
AAATCCCCCGTGTGTGAATCATTCTCTTATTAAAATTGGAATGGAAATCGGCTACCTTTAAGATTCGTTTTTTTTAAATTTTTTAATTTATCTCGACCCGGATCGAATCAAGGTCGCGGACGTCGAGCTTTGCCCCCAATCTGTGCCACAACCGTGAGGTCGCGTTAACTGTGTAATCATCTCTCGTGATATTAAACGTTATGAGCGAAGGGAGTTGCGGGATGGAAGTGAAAATGTCGACGTTGCATCGGAGTCTTAATGTTCTCGGGCACTCCAATGATGCTCAAATCATTAAATGCAGGAAAATTTTCACTGTACAAATAATATTATTTGGCATAACTGAGTGGAATCCATTCACTATGATAAGAATTAAAGTGACTTTGTGCATTCTACAAGATCTTTTTAATGACTCAGCAGAATGGGTTTCACACCTTTAATTGTGTCGGGCTCAACTATGTGGAAGTTGATTTTCATACATTAAAAAAATGACTTGGTTTTAATCCACAGATTTATTTTCTTGGCACATGTTTCGACACGTATGTTTCCTGATGTACATAGGTACATTACCTGATGATGACACCGTTGTGTCGAAAGCGATTTTGCGTAGCTTCCAACGCTGCGAACATACGTTCGCCCTGGCGGTAGGTGGGCGGCCAATCCCGTTGATGAGATTGGTCACTTGTATTTGTTCCAGACTGTGGAATATTCTGCGGCAAGTTGGGTCTTCAGAATGGGTAGCCTATAATCTAGCCACCATGCCAACCTTATCATCGGTTTTTGTGCTGGATAGAGTACTGTTTCCTCGTCCTGAAGATTCATGTTAGAATCTCGGAGGTGGCGGAGATTTTTCAGTGCAATCCCTAATGCCTCGTCTATACTGCTTGTGCACTTAAGTAAGGTTTACATAAAATCAGAAATTAAATACAAACGAGGGTCTACACGCAGATAATAAATCTACCGTAGCTCCTGTTAGTGTTCATGGAAAGAACTCTGCATCGTGCGAGTGATTGAGTACACTTTGGTGATTTCTAAACACATATAATAGAGAAAACGAATGAATTAGAAGAAGAATAGACCATACACAAACGTTGTACTACTCATATAAATAATTTAAACTCAAGTATGATTCGTTTGACGATCAAAACCCATCGACATATCGATGACGAGGCCTCGATCAATTCGACGGAACCCTTTCGATACCACTCAAGTCCACTTATTTAAGGGAACCTCGTTAAGTGACCTCGTCCGTGTGATGAGTGGGAGCCTACACCGTACAGTTAAGGTAGTTTGAGCGAAATATCATTTTACTTAGAAATCAATGAATTTGGTCTCATTTTAAAGAAAAATGTCTCACCCATTTAATGGAACCAAATATTTAACCCCTTACCGCATTACTTTCAGAGATATTTGCCAAAAAATACCAGCCCTTTTACATGGGAAATGGTACGTGTATGCACTCCAGAGAGACATTTTTTACCAAATGAGGTATTTTTAACACTTATATGTCGTAAAAACAACTATCAGCGTGTAGTTTGTATGTTTTCTCTACTATTTTTGAAAATTAATCATATTGTCCCCGCAGTAGGTTCTTGGGTGTCACAAAAAACCTTCCGTTATAAAGGAGTTTCAAACGCACCACGCGAAAAAAATGAGTCAAGTTAAAGACGAATTTAGATATTTTCATTTAATTACTTACAATGTCTGTCATATAAAACTATATCATTGCACCATTAATAATGCAATATTTAATTGATGTGTCCTACAGCTGGTGAAATTAAAACGTATAATTCGAATATGTTCTCTATTATGACTAGGGAACTAACTCGCTCGGACTACCTTAAGATAAAGGTGGAATAATATGATCACTTAAGCCGTCAGCGCAACCGTGCCATTACTTAAGTATATAGCGTGCGGTGAGCATTTCAACTGTGATACTCCGTCCTTTGGTTGGGACGTTAAATTCTGGACCCCTCGGCGTTTTTTCTCAAAGCGGGCTTATGCCAACGCCAGATTTCTCTTTATCCTTCCATTTCCCGATTAATCTTTCTCCTTCCTACGTACGCACACATGCTTATGAGGAAAGTATCTCAATTTTTGGTCGCCTTCTCAAAGTAACAATAAAAAAACCGCCTCTAATTCTTTCATGGATATAAGTCAGGTAAAATTCAGGGGAAAATTATGTTCACGCTCGGGAGACAGATACAGTTTGCCTGACGGCTAACCACTGCTACAGTCATTTGACTGCTAAGTTGTTTGCTGCGACCATGGAGGAATAAGAATAGAGCGCTTACTATTGCGAATAATGCTAGGAGCTGGTACTTGAGCGTGGACTGCACGCCGTCTTTTTAACCCCTCTCTTCCTTTAGGGCATACGTAGCACTAATTTTGCAATTTTACGATATTTTCCATCGATAACTGACCAGAAATCAGCATACATTTACATATTTATAATAATCACCCCGTGTATATTTTTATTCATTTAGATTAATGAGGGGGATCGGGTTGGTGTGATAACTAGAGTACTGGCTAACCATACGTGTGGCCAGGGTTCAAATCCCTGCAGAGGAGGATGTTTTTCAGAGGAAACCCGATCCCTACTTGAGTGTCTTGCGGAGGGCACTTCAGATACAGTACTCCGTCTGTCAGATGAGACATTAAACCGTGGTCCCTTGGTGCCTTTCGTAAAGAGCAGGCTAATTCCGACGCCGGGTTTCTATCCACCCTTCCTCCCTTACCTACCCTCTATGACGCAAAAAATCCACTAGGTTAATGATAATCCGCATTCCCTGTGAAAATAGTGGTAAAATCGAGTGTAATTCATGGCGCTAAGTAGCCAATATAAATTTCTTGAGTTGCTTGCCTTTAAGTTCAACAAAATGGTGGATATTTTTCCTATGCTTTCGCTAATTCGTCCATTCTGTCGATCTGTCCAATGGAAAGAAAAGAGCAGGGATGACCAATGTGGTAGTTATCTCGGCTGTCAGCCTACAGTTTTAATGTTCTTTATTTCCTACTCAATTGCTACTTAATGCCCTTAACTTCCACCTCTATGGCTATTTCTGATGTTTTTCCAACTACTGTCACCGAGTTTTCGTGCATGAATTCCAATTGGTCTTTGAATTCAGGGGGCGACATTGATAAGCAACAACATCTAGACTAACAACTGTCTGATTTTTAGTAGCTGTAACAGTTTCAAGTAAGTGGAAGATTACTTGGGTTTTCCACAGGGTCAGGTTCTCCATTTCCGCCGACGTTTCGATGAACGAGTCGTCCATCGTTCTCAGGGCATATCCTCATCGTCCTCATGCCCTGAGGACTATGAACGACTCGTTCATCGAAACGTCGGCAAAAATGGAGAATTTGACCCGGTGGAAAACCCGAGTAACCTTCCACGGCACTATACGCCGGGAGAGCCTTCGATCATTTTCAAGTAAGCACACTCAAAGTTGACTGTGATTCCAACTTCCGTTGATATTTGTGTTGAAGACATAATCTTCTATCATGACCCAGATTTCTTTAAGGAAAAGAGAGTCATCAGGTTATAATGCAAATTCAGCTGGGAGAGATTCCTCAGCTGTTCAGCTGTAAGGTGAGGTGTTCAGTTAGGATGACCAATCTCAAGAAAATTGAACGATAATCCAAGAGTAAATCAAGTATTCCAGGATGCACTGGAGTGGAATGTGGCTGAGATACTGAGTAAATTAAACGGGACTTTTAGTGTCTGGACATATTTTGTTATTTGGCGTCGCCTAAACTTTCTTGTCGGAAGATTCTCCTATGTACCTCTCATATTATGTGGTATTGGAGGCTTTACACTATAAACATTATACCTTTGGCTCATTAAATTAAAAACTGAACTATATCAGGCCTTACTTAATCATATTTAAATCTTTTTAAAATCTGTGGATCTCAAAAATGTGGAGTTATTTGCTAAAGAAGGTATACTCAGAAGAAATCTTCAAAAAACTTATATTCTTCATAACTTTTCTCAAATTCTCATATTAATTGTAATTGTAATTTTGAAAACTCTAGAGGTTGTCTGTAAAAACAGCCTCATAAATTACGTGATCATTCTCGCGTTTACTCAGGTTAGTGCACTAAACGGAATCCAACAGAACCCTATTGTAACTAATTTACGCCTCAAAAGGATCACGGTTATGGCCTCGTGCTAATTATTCATTCAAATGTACACAAAGATAGGGCTTCTTATCTCCTTGCACTTTGGCGTCATATTTCTTCAAATGAGAATCGGGAGGAGGTCCCACTATATCATCCCCGCTGTGACTTTTTCCGCCCGCCTTTTCTATTCCGACCTCGTAAATTACGCGGGTTGACGGATTACTAATTCCCGCGTTCCGGGCGCATCCTTGCATATGCACTCGACTGAGGGGAACACCGCGATCATCGCATTTGCTTGGCGAAGCCGGCTGTCGCGCATGCCTTTTCCTCCTCTTCCTCCTCCCGGTCGGTTGCGTGATGCGTCGGAAAGAGGGGGCACGCGGCGGAAGTAATCAAAACGCTCCGTTTTCCTCCGGACGACGACTCCGCCGTATTATCAAGGGATCTTCCGTCGATTCGTCTCCACCTCCTCCCCGTCACTTCTCTTTCGTTCGCATGCACGAGCTCTTTCCTCGCGGTCCCCGGGAATGCGTGTTCATACATACCAATCACGCCGTTCCCTTCCGGGGTAGGCACAGTCACTAAGTTTCACTCATAAATATATGTGGACCCCAGAAGTCAAGGGGTCTAAGTGACATTAAAAAAATACAAGTTAGGTACAGGAATGGGATATGAAACTATAAATCTTTGAGGTAGTAAAGGGATCCAAGTGATTATCTTGTTAGGTGATGCTATCTAGGGTAATGCCTCTTAACTGCTTAGTGGGTTGTACCAAACATTTTCAACTTTGACTTAAGTTTTCTCAAAACAATGATTTTGTTACTAAGACCCCTTGACTTCTGGGGTCCTCATATATATTTGTACACCTAACTCTGCTTCAATAATTTCGTCCATACAGACCTATCCTTGCAAACCTCTTTTGCTTCATTTACCCCCATACACTGCTTCATACACGCCCTCCTGTTTTTAAGACTCCTAATATTCCTTCTCCTAAGAATTCCTCAATCACATTCAACCACAACTTTCTCGGCCTACATCTACCTCTAACTCCATTCATTTCACTCTTATATATCTGTTTCGTTATTCAACTGTCATCCATTCTCTCAACATGGCCAAACCAACGAAGCACACTCCTTTCATTTATGTCCATTACTGGAGCATCTAACCCACACTCATTCATGCCCCACTCATTCCTGACCCTATCCATCCTACTTATGCCGCAAACAATCCTCAAATAACTCATACCCACGGCGTTTAGTCTACTCTTATGTCTATCCTGACATACCCATGTTTCATTACCATGTAGGAAAGTGGGAAGAAGTTGACTATTGTACACGACAATTTTCGCTTCCTTAGACAGGCACTTATTCCTTGATATAATCTCCTTTATTTACTTTTCTCGTCTCTACCCGTCGGGACGGGAACCTAATTCCTGTCGCGCCGCCAGCCCGCCCGCCGGACCGATGCCTTTCCGGCCGCCGCTCTCCCGCCGTCACCGCCGGCCTCCCTCGTCGAGTCAGTCCGGGAGAGGAATGATTAAATTTTTGAGTGCACTCGAGAGGAGGAGAGGAATCAGGGGAGGGAAGCGGAGGGAGAAAGGACAGCCCCGTGGGGAAAAGTCGGGACACATTGTGTGAGAAAGAACGAACGAACGAAAGAGGCAGAGAGAAAGATTATAAAGTGCTGTGGTTTTTGTGGAAAATTGCGCATTTCATTTCTGCATTAAAGCATTGTGGATATGGTAGATGGATTTTCAGTTGCAGGAACGACACAAATGTATTCAATTGAGTTATGGAACCCATTAGCCATGGAAACCATTCAAAACGTGATATAGGAACATTCGATAAGTGTATTGATTTAATAAATAGATTCATAACATATAGAATGAAGTTATGAGCTCAATATGTAGCCATGATGGCGGACGCATGATCAAACATTTGGATATTGGAGAAACTTACACGATTTAAGATTATTTAGGTGAATTTGTTTACTCTTACTGACTAATTATTATGTGCATTAGCTATTATAGAGTAAGTAATGGTAGCGGGCGTGACTTCGTGGAAATCCTTCATAGTAGTAGCGTCTGAAGAAATTACAACTTGGCTGTTTCCACATGAGGTTTTATTGTTACCGAACATGGTTTCGTTACAGAGTAACATTATCAAGGTAAAACATTTTCAAAAAATGAGCTGTATATATAGGAAAGTCAAGTGGTGGGGGGGTGGTGGGAGGGTGTTGAGGACTGGGAGAGTTCAGGTACTGAGGGGGAGGTTAAGGAGAGGTAAGGGTTAGGTGGCGGTTGGGCTCGGTGCTCGGGTATGCGTCACTCCGGGCGGGGAGGGGGAAGGGTTGGATGAGCAAGAAGGAAAGTGGAGAAGGGGGGAGCGAGAGGGATAGATGTGGTCATTGACGAGATGTGAATCGGCGTGGCTTATGATTTCCAACACCTCCAGGGCGTCTAATCTGCATCCTTTCTTCTCTTCATGTAATATCGTAGGAATGAAGTCACTGTTGTGTCCCATGTTGAGTAGATGCTTGGCGAATTGGGAATTTTCCTTTCCGTGGAGATGACACATCCGGTGCTCCGCTACTCTGTAACGTAGCTCCGCTACTATGTTACTCTGTAACGAAACCATGGTCGGTAACAATAAAACCTCATGTGGAAACAGCCAAGTTGTAATTTCTTCAGACGCTCCTACTATTATAGAGAGGATAAACTTTCCTGCATTTTATCTAGCGGCAGAATATTCGATCAATTTTTCGATCTATTTGCTAAAGGTAGACGAGAAATTAAACTGGTTAATATGTTCCTGCAAACCGAATATTTTATCATGGTTCAATACTAGTGGTTGCTCCGGAAACGGCGCCGATGGAGCCGTGATTTCTCGAACGTGTTCTCCTATTGGTGCATTTTGCGGTGCGGAATGGTTTGTATTTTTAGTGATGCGGAGCGTAGATGGATAGATTAATGACGTAATTATGTTTGATAAGATTGAGGCTCAAAATTTACCTCATTCATGTAACCCATTTTGTTTCGGGGTAAAAGGATTCAGGCAGTGGAATAACCTGGGGGTATGGTGCGAAATTCCGCAGAGAAAAAAATCATCTACCTTGACCGGGATTCGAACCCGGATCCCTCGCCCGGTCAAGGCGGATGATTTTTTTTCAGTGAAATTTTGCACAATTGTGCATTGCGGGTGACTCCGTTAAAGTGGAACTCCGTGGCTAGTCCAGGATAGCTTAAAATCTGGGGATATGGTGTCGGGACCAACCCTCTAACCGCAAAATTTTTACATCAATTTTTGAAGACTTCTATCGAAGAGAGTTAAATTTGTTTTCTTTTTGAACGAGAATTATAATTTAAATAATTTTTCATTTAGAACAGTTTATTTCTATTAGTATGTTTGTAGTTTGCCAATAAAAAACCGTGGATGTTGTAGTCTTTCGGAAATTTTAACGGAAAAAAATATCGGCAGACACTGCAGTCGCATTTGAATTCTTGATTGTCTAACGCTCACTGCGCACAATTTTTCCCTCGAATTTACAAAAATTTCCTGCTCCCTCTGCCCCACGCCGATGCTTAGCTTAGATTTCCCCTCCTCCCCGAAACGAAATCCTAGCTACTTCACGGGATATAAGCAATTCAAATGTGCCATAATGTCAAGACGTAAAATGTAAACGTAGAAGATAATAATATTTTTACCTTTATAGAAAAAAAGCTGTTGCCTAAACTTTACCTGTTGAAGTTTATACTTTGACTTATATATATTTCGTCATAAATTTTACTTGGAGAGAGAGAGATAGCAAGGCATGTGGGATGCAACTTAGAAAGTGGTCGAGTGATTTATTGTAATCCTTAAGGTAGATGGAAAGGGTGCTTGTTATGCTCGCAAATTCTGGAAGCTGAAGCCAGTTCACCGTCTTCGTTAACCCTCATTTTCCTATAGCGCACGCGACATAACGCTCAAATGTTGCCGTTTTACAACGTTTCCCTCCGATAACATACCAGGATTCAGCCTGCACTCATATACGCCAATGTACATTCTCCTTTCATATTTTGTTCATTTATTTAAATCAATAATAACCCTCATTCCCGGTGAAAACTAGAAAAATCAAGTAAAATCCATTACACTAAGCAGCCAGTATCTTTTCAAGGGTTACATGCCTAAAATTTCAAACAGATGGCCATTTTTCAACCTATATATCTTTGTTAAATAACATCTGATTTAATTATATTTTTACGCCATTCACTAGCTGAAGCCCAACTTAATAATATATGTTAAAATCAAGGAAGGTGATTGGGTATGCCTAAAGTTAGAGTTCCTCCTTAATTCAGCTTAGCTTGTGTGAGTTGGTGTTAGGCCCCAGTGCAGTCTGGGTGGTAAGTGAAGTTCAATTGACGCGGCGGAGTTAAAGAGTGAGGGAAGAGAGGGGGAGAGGCGGAGGTAATGAGTCGGGGCGATGGAAGGGCGACATCTACATCCGAAACGGAGGGGGCGGATGTGACTACACGGGAGGAGACGGTGCATTTCGCAGATTTGCATATGCATTCTGTTTCTCCCTCCCCCTTTCGGGATGTCGCTCCCTCCACGGGCGCCATCGGGAGCGACTTCCCTCCCCACTCCCCTTCCCTCTGCTAGTTGCCCCCTCTTCCACCCTCTCCCGTGTGCAAAGTCCTTTCCTCCGCCTAACTCCTTCTCTCACTTTTTGGGTTGAGGTAACGACGCTATGTAGGTTCCCTGCCTCGGCGTTTGGGGTCGAGCTGAAAAGGGAAAAAAATACTGGATGCCGTTATGTTTCTTCATCAACCCTGCTCTCCATGTTAAGAATGAAACTACTTAGTTTTTTCCACCAATATATTTAACCAAAATCAACCGGTTTCGGCCTTTTCAGGCCATTATCAAGAAAACAGAATACAAATTTTAATTAATTTTTTATTAAATTTATTATTAATTATTATAATTAATAATTAAATTAATAAAAATAATAATAATAAATTTAAAAAAATAAAAGTTATTCTGTAATCTAACTAAAGTAAGTAATTTCTAGTAAGAAGCTATTTCTAGTAAAAGTTATTCTGTAATCAGCTTCATTCTTAACATGAATCGTAATTTCCACAAAGTGAATTCGCCAACTATTGATTTTATTTTAACCCTACTCTCCCCCCGATTATCTCTTCTTCTCATTTTAGGAGACGCCAGCCACCATGATTGAAAAAAATGAACAAAACCATGAGTTTTCGATAAAGTTTTATGAAAAAATTCCTTCTGTTCGAATCTAGGATTTTTATGTTGATAACACAAGCGGTTTTTTTTACTCCTGCGACAGGATCCTTGGCCAGTTTAGTTGCCACCGCGCTCTGTTGATAGCAGTTGCGTTCCAGCTATTGGACCAAAACGCACTTTGACATCGTTTGTTAAAAATTTCAACGCTATCTGGCAAAGGAATTGAATTTTTCATGGAGAGATCATTTTACCCAACCCACCTGACCGGGAATTGGCAGATCGAAGTTCCAATCCCGATCAATTCAAATGACATTTTGTTGGAGAATTTTAACTACTAGGCGCTTATTTCTCCTCATTGAATCAGACGCGTTTCACTCTCAAATAACTTGCGAGGAGATGTAGAGAAATCCTATATATTCACTCTCCAAACATTTCATTTCGATTTTCCGTCATCTTCAATTACCATTCCAAAAAACAAAGGATAATTCAGGTAAAAGTTGTAAATTCGGGTATAAAATCCGAAGGTTCTTTCGAAATTGAGTGTAATTAGTACACTATACAGAAATAAAATGAGCGATTTTCCACGGAATATAATTACTTCAGACCAGGATATTAATGAAAATACTCCTGAAGATGATGTTTTAACATTGAAACCCGAGTCATAAGTACATTTTATTTTTGCATAATATTGGACGTTTATTTTCTTCATAACTTAAAGTTGGGGTTCATGGGAACGGGACGCCGTTATTACTTATATATTTGGCTTTCTAACGAGGAGATTACTGGCCATTAATTCACCACTTGACAGTAGTTTCGGTTAAGTTAAGTGCACCTCTCTACTGCTTGATATCAAAATAAAATTCCTATACTGTCCTTATTGTGGCTAGAGAAAAATATTGCGCAAACTTCTTTAATTTTCCATTGTTGAAAATTTGCAGCTAGGGATGTTTGGTATTTTTTCAGCCAGCGGGAGAAAATGGCACACAGAAGTGAGTATAAGAATTAAAAGTAGGAAAAAAGTTGGATGGATACGATGCTTGAGGAAGAGGAAGTTGCTTTCATGACAGCGCGACGAGAAAAGTGCGGGGTTTTATGTCCGTTACGGAAACTCGAGGCAGTATTATTCATGTGACGCCGACATGAGCGGATCCTCCTCCCATGGCCGGGAGGCTGCTATGATGGGTTCTTAATGCGGCGGTTCCGGGTTCGATTTTCGGCTGGAGCCATTCTCGACTTACCTCGTGCCCTAATTTCACGTCTCCCTTTTTGGAACACACATCGTGGGGGAAGTGAGCCATCACTTGATGGCTCTGTGACGCGGAGAGTGGCGTAAAAGACCGGAATTATGGCCCGTATTACTCACACCTTTAAATTTTGGCCATGTTTTCATGATGCCTGCACCATCACTTTCTGAACATTCCTCGCGTCCAATGAGCGTCGCTTCCTGTGGATTTCAACGTGATGGCCGAAACGCCGTTTCAAGCATGTAGAACTTTATGGTGAGAAACTCGCCATTCGGTTATTCTGGCGCGGCGGGAACATTTGGCACCATTGAGGGCAAGTGAGCGTTTTGGTGAAGGGGAGAATGTGGGAAATGGAGGAAGGGTCGAGAGAAACCCGGCGTCGCAGTAGCCTCCTCTCGTCGAAAGGTTCCCATCGTACCGCGGTTTTACGTCCGATCCGACAGGTGGGGTCCTGACTTGCTCTACACATGGGACAGTTGGGATTGGGGCCATTTCATACTTGAACCCGGGCCCTTAGGTTGGGAATCTAGTGGTTGAGCCATCGCATCAACACGGTTCTTATACTGTGCTGTCTATCATATACAAATATGTAATTCACTTTGCTCACTAGTAGACATCATGTGATGGATGTTATGGTTGCTCTTGAAACTTATTTTATCTAACTTGAACCCGGGCCCTTAGGTTGGGAATCTAGTAGTCTGGCCATCACACCATCACGGTTCTCATCCTGTGCTGTCTATTATATACAGATGTGTATTTCACTTTGCTCACAAGGAGACATCACGTGATGGATGTTATGGATGCTCTTGAAACTCATTTTATCTAACTTTGGGGAGCAAATGCCGAAAAGAGTCATGGTTTTCTTTCCCGTCTGCCGGAGCTTGTGAGAAAATTGCCATTTAATATTTCGTCCCAAGGTAATACTTAACATCGCACTCTCTCCTTCATCAGGATCCTTGGACGTGCGGGTAAAGGCACAGGGCGATGGTTCTTTCTCATCGAGGCCAACTACGTTAATTTTTTTGCGTTCCAATATGTTTTTATGTAACTTAAGATGCCGCATCCCGTAAATATACTACAGCAACAACTTCAGTTTTGTTTACCTCTTCCCTTGATTTTCAAATGGCCCTAAGGGTGAGAGATGCAACCAATTTCAGGATTCCTTCGCCCGGAAAGAGACCTCAAAGGCGGAAAATGTGTCTTTGGCCGAATGTGCTTGGCCGCTATGTTAAATATTGCCGCCGGACGAAATATTTAATGGCAATTTTATCACGTACCCGGTTCTATGGGAGAGAAAGCGGTGACACTTTCCCGAAGTGTGCTCCCCAGTTTCCGAAGAAAAAAAATATTTTTTCAGCATCCTTTACATCCATCACACGATTTCTCCTTGTCAGTGGGAAGTTCTCACTAGTTGTACGATACTTCATAGTTAAAATAACCCCGTAACAATTTTACGAAATAAGCCACTAAATTGGTGATATCGGTATCATTTATTTCTGTTAAAGAAATAATTTTTAACATGGAATTCAAATGTTTTTGTCTAGTACTAATTTTTCCAAGAATGAAAACCGTGTCACGGAGGAAGGGCTTGTGTGCTCCGATTACCCAGAGCTGTATTGGCGAAAGCAATGCTCCTGGTTGGACCTGGCCACCATTTCCTGCATTCACAGTCTCGTATTAATTTAGTCAAGTAATTTGACAAAAGTAAATATAAATAGATGCTAAGAGAGGGTATGGAAAGATGAATGTTTCTTTTTTCCATTATTCTAATAAATACGGAGACAGAATTACGAAGGAAAATGGGACGCCGCCAGAGAATATGGCATTTATTTTCTATACTTAAACTTTACTGAGAGAATTTGGGCGGCAGTGATTTTACAGGTATTTTCCATTAAAACAGCAATATATATATATTAATGGACATTGATAATTTGTTAACAATGTTGATGCCAATTAAGGATTTATTAATCAGCTGTCTACATCATATTCCTCATTAATTCCTCCGGAGGATTAAGTTTAATTGCATGAAACTTTTTTGCAAAAATTGCACTTTTTTTTAATGATTGGGATTTTATTTATTTTTTAAACTTAATATTTATGTAGTCCTCATACTAAACTCAATGAGAAGGTAGTTATGATGGCCCAAATTATCTGCCGATATGGATTGCATTTGAGAGATTAGATGGCTGGTGATTACGGCAGGACCTCATAAAAATTTCTAGGGAAAACTTCATAAACGCTTTTAAACTTTAAAATCCCATATCTCGGAACGGGATATTATCTTACCGTAAGGTATCCACCAATAAAGTCCAAGTTATCTTGAGCTCCGAAGGCGTGATGGCGTTGTTAATTTGATCAAGGGTTTGATCAGATGTTTAAAAAATCGTCGAGTTGGAGATAACTCTACCGGACTGCAATATTTTATTTCTGTTTTTAACCCATGCATATTCTGCTCGCTATCAGATCGGTGAGCTTTCGCTGCACGATTTATCTGAATCGGTTAACCTTGCTTCAGTATGACCAATCCAAGCTAAATTTATCCTGGTGATAAATTGGGATTCCAGCTCAATTAGCGGCGGAAAACTTCAGTGCTTGCAGAATATTGAACACTAGATTAGATTGCCATTTGACGTGGAGAACCTATCTTGAAAACTGGGGACTACCACCTTTCTCCGACGCGAAAAAATGAAAGAGAAAAATTGATGAAGAATTTCTGGCTGGCGGAAAGTTTTTCCGATGTTACCTCCTCGGGAAGGAATCTAACGCGAAGAGGGGAAAAAGTGTAGGGTGCCAATAAAAGTTTGGAATCAGAAGAATCCCTCGCAGATAAAGCAGTGTGGGGGAGGGGGAAATAACCCGGTTAAAAACATTCGGAATGGAAGCGTTTTGGAATAATGTTTGAGAGTCTTCTTTAAACCAAACGACCTGACCCCTCCCTGTTCGAAAGATGTGTTAAAGTCCTTCTCCACCTTGAGAAGGAAGAGAGGAGATTCTTATCTTCCCTCCGTACATTTATATATGTATATATATATATACCTCTGAGGGACTTGGTTGGTCCAATAAAAGGAGGGAAAGAAGCAGTCGGTCGGCTGGAGAGCGCCGTCCGTTTCCTCCCCCCCGCTACTCTCTCCTGTCGTTCTCCCTTCCCTCTCGACCTTCTCCCTTATCTCCAACAATTTCAATTCGCTCTTTTTCATCCTTTCATCTCATCTCGCCTCCTCCTCTTCACCCTTGGCGATTTTTCTGGGAATTTCTGCGAATGCTCATCTTTGTCTCATCGCCTTGAGGTAATGTCATCGCTTCATCAAGGGTTGAGGATATTTGTGTTGTGCAACTAAATGGCTCTTCAGAAGCATTAATTTTCGTAAATATACAAGTCGCCTCATTTAAGTTAACCAGGGGAAAGAATTAATTTGCCGGGCGAATCCCCGGGCACCTACGCCAATGCGTTAAATCCCGTGGGATTGCCCGTAGGCAAGAAGAATTGTCTCCGAACCATTTAGGAAAAGGATGGGGAATAGGTAATGGGTAAGTAGATTCAAAACCTGGTCATAAAGATTTAACCAAAAAAACTAGTGAAATACTAAGGAAAGCAGCGCGTTTCGTTAAAAACTGCTACGAGCGTACATATAGTGTCTCACAGCTTTTAGAGGGATTAAGGTGGGGGCCCCTAGAGACTTGGAGGCTACACGCTAGGCTTAGGTTGATTGAGAAATTCAGAACTGATATTTTTCAGAGCGACACAGAGAATATCATCATGACTCCTCACTACATCTCTAGGTCTGACATATGCGATAAAATTAGAAAGATACACTGCCGGACTGATAGGTACCAAAACTCGTTCTTTCCGCGCACAATAAGCGATGACACTAAAAATTAAGCTCCACTAAATACACTCCTGTAATACATGTCACCATTTTATCTCCCAAAAACTTATGTATTTACACGGCAGGTGACCTACCACCCCTTGCCACACGCCCATGCGGTGGCTCGCAGGGTATTGTGTATATTTAGAAAACCCGGTCGCACTCGCTTGACCGCGTAATAAACTGAAAAACCTGGTTTTTGCTTTTTGGCATCAGAAACCCTTAATTGATTTATTGATAAAAGAAGCCCCCGAGCCTCCCTAGCCGATGTTTGTGCCCACGTAAGTTCACCGCTAATCGTTCGAGCCATCACGAAACAAACAACGAAAGAAGCTTGTTCCCGTCGTTCACCCCCCGCCACAAGGGTCGGTTGGATGGTTGGAGCAAGCGACTTCCGCTGCTCGCGGAAAGTGAAAATCATACCGCTTCCATCGGTTACCACGGGGAGGAGTACGTTGGCCGCTTGTCCATCAAAGTCCCTTCTCCTCATGGAATTGAGTCACTTCCTCGGCGGACTTAACCCAATACTTCACCGGTCAACTCAATCGGAGTTTATTTTTACAGATTACCCATTGAGGTAGATGGATAGGGCGCTTGTTATACTGGCCAAAGCTAGAAGCTGAAGCCAGTCCACCATCTTCCTTATTAAACCTCATTTTCCTGTAGCGCTTTGCAGGATGAAGAACTGTTTTTGCAGTTTTACTACATTTTCCATCGCTAACTTGCCAGAAATCAGTACGCACTTACGTCTTTTACATGGACTCTCCTTATGTATTTTGTTCATTTATGTAAATTGAAAAACTTCCACATTCCCGATGAAAACTATTGTAAAATTGTGGAGAATCCATAGTGCTAAGTAGCCATTTTATGTTTCAAGAGAGAAGAAATTAAGAAAAGAGCAGGGTTTAACATAATGGTTGTTATTTTGGCTTTCAGGCTTCAGTTTGATGACTTAGTGACCCTCCGCATACCTCATTAGAATTACCGAAATGGTCGCTGGCGCCAGCGCTGCTCCAGTAACTTCACAGACATTTTCGCAGACAAGCCGGTATAGAAGTGTATTAAAATATGGATCATAAATAATACTGTTTTCTAAATCAGATCGCTGAATTATCATCTCTCATTCCTTTCTTGTAAGAATTTCAACATTTATTGAAATGATAACTACCCGAACTCTCTTAAAAAGACCCGCTGAATAAAAATACAATAATCACGTGACGCCAGAGAAGTAACGCGGAAGGCTAGACAATAGTAGCACGGATCGATAAATCGCATTGTTTACATGTATGGAAGCAGCCTGTGTATTTTTACGGACCTTGCTCCCTTGAAGCTATTTAAAGTTTACGTTTACACCCATAGCGGTCGATTAAATTTTTCTCAAGCCTCATTGAAAGAATTAAAGTCCGGGAATAATTATAAATAATTATAAATGATTCCCGGACGTTTATTCTTTCAAATTATACACACACGAATCTTTCTTTTTTATTTTATGGCATTTTTAGCGATCCTCCTTCTTCAAACAATTTGGTCACTTTTATTTTTCGCTTTCCATATATCTCCTCTCAATACTTTTTCTCAGTTTCTATATTTCTGTGAATTTCTTCGGATGCTCGACTTTGCCTCAGCACCTTGTGGTGACTTTCATAGTCGTCAAGGAGTGTAGGATATTTGCGTTATGTGGTGTAGATGGCATTTGAAAAGGGTTAATTTTTATCCACTCTCTTGTTTGTCGTCTCTCTCTAACTTGTTTCAAGGCTTAACAATAAAAATACCGGACTTAGCGGTATACCTATTAGTTATGACAGGGGTCGATTTCAACCATTGGAAAGGGAAAAAGACTCCCTAAAAGGAAAATTATTATTTTAATTGAAATTATATGCGAATTGTCGGCCCCGGTGGCGGCGGGGTCAAGTCCTCGCCTGCTAACCCGAGGGTCGCGGGTTCGAGTCCCGCCTGGGTAGAACATGCCTAGGACATGGGTGTCTGTGTATGTAAACTGGGTTGGGGGAAGAGGGGACGGTTCTGTCCCATCTAACCCAGGATAAATAAAAATATGAGGAAATGAGGAATTTGTTTAAAAAATATCTTTTATTTATATTGTGCATTATTTTGTAAAAGTAAGAGTTTATATCTTGATGCTACAATATACCTTTTCAAAAATTAGGATGTGGCATTATGTATGAGATCTTGGACCTGGGTTTTCTCATATGCATACGTACTTTGTATATGAATATATTTTTGAGTGTATATTAACTATTCGTCGTGCGTGTCTAATCTTTCCCGAGGTTGCAGCCTGTGTCGCTGCTTTTACTCTTTCGATTGGTGTTGAGGTCACCGCCTCATTTCTTTATCCATGGAGGATTTTCTCCTTATATAGATGGTCAAATATTTATAACATTGCCTGATCTCTTATTTTTATTTCTTGCTAGGTCTTGATATAAAATAATCTTTTTTAGTAACGGATTTTCACTGTTATTGATGTCTTCGTAATATTTTTCGGCTATAGTTCTTATTTTTTCTTTGAGCGGTATCACCTCCGTCACTTTGTATAATTTGTTGTTCCCCTCTATCCTTCTGATGTTGAAAATGGATCTTCTTTCTTGTTTCTCTAGTCTATCGAGACGTCCTTTTGTTAGCAGCCCCGCCCAGGCTGATGCAGCGTAAAGAATTACTGGTTATATGAAACCATTGTACATTAACCTTTTTATCAGGTTCGGCGTTGTGTTAGCTTTTAAAATAGGGCTCAGGTTGGCACGCATTGCCATTGTTTTACATATTGTTTTTTTAAATATGTTTATCTATATTGAGTCTTGAATCTAATTTGTCTCCTAGGTATTCCATTTATTTTACCCAGTCTAGGCCCTGTTGTCTTACTCTTATTATTTCCCTTTTTCTTTCTTCCTTGTTTGGTGCTGCAAATATTATGGCCTTTGTTTTGCTGGCGTTAATCTGGAGCCTCCATTTCTTATACCATCTAACGACTTGGTCAAAGCTCTCTTGGGCGTAGGACACAGCTAAGTCTACCTTTTTACTGCGAGATAGTGTAGCTGCGTCGTCCGCGTGCAAGGCAATCGTTGTATGACAGCCTTCTCGGTTAAAAGGAAAATCGGCAGTATAAATATTAAAAAGGAAAGACCTCATCACAGACCCCTGTGGGACTCCTGCCCTTATTTCCTTTTCTCACTTAATTCATCCTTCTATCTCACTGAGGAGGTTCGGCCGGTTAAGTATGATGTGGTCCATTTTCTAATTCAGATTGGGAATTATCACCGTTTATCAGTACAAAATAATAATTAAATTGAAATATATACAAGCGAAAGGTAATTAACCTCCATTTCATGCTGACAAAACCCGAATAAAACAAGGGAGAGATTGCCTGGGGTAAAAATAACCTCACTGGTACTAAAAGGTAGAAGTTAATGTTCATAAAAAACTAGAAATTATGAGATTCTTATTTCCACAAAAAATTTTCCTACTTAAAAAAGTCGAGATAGATGCATGAGCTGGGACGATTTAGTCAGAAGTAATGATTTGTCTAAAATGAAAAGGGGTCAAAATGACCCCACCGGAAGGATCAGTTTTTCTTCCGAATTGAAACTCTAAGCATTTCCATCTTCCCCTTCTGCAGTCGGGCGCTCATCTATCGGTCTCAGTGTGCGTGGAAACAGATTTACATCACATCTCTAAACTTTCCGCCAATTCATTATCATTATTGGTTTCCTTTATGTTAGCTGCAGAACGAACGATCATATAAGGTGTTTTGCTTGGCTGTAAAATTTCTATCTCTCTCAGTGATTCAGCCAAAAATTGAGGTAAGTAGTTGTGCCAGAACTTAAGACGAGCATTTAAAATATTTTTATTTAACAATTTTAGCGACGGTTTCATTTCAAAATGTTGCCTAAAATCGTCCAAGCTCCGAATGCATAAAATTAATACATATTCTAACCTGGCACTGGAGATGAAATTTATGAATAATTATGCAAATAATGAAAGCAATAAGTATTTGATAACGTTTTGGGCATTCAAACTGTTGTTTAAATTTTAAAAACGATTATATTTTACATGTTCAGTGATAAATTCAAACAGAGCTATTCGTGTATTTCCGAGACAGTTTCATTATACATATTTTTTTAGATTATTTCTCGTCAAAGGGCGATTTTAATTTCGTTTAGTAACGGAACTTTTAGGAAAAAATGGACTTGGAATTCCGCCTTCCTTAACACACCAGTATCTTTGTAATATCGGGCATCAAAGCCCTTCAGGGTATAGGAATTCTTCTAGGTGGGCAGCTGAAATGATTTTGTCTGATGGTCGGCGAGAAAAAGAAGCAGATTGAATGACGCCATCAAACAAGGTGGGCACAGGGGTAACAGCGTACCAATGAGGTAGAAAATTAAATTACGTTTTTATGTCTTGCGATATCAAAGCGGCCATTTACTTTGATACGGGTCTTATGGTTCGAAAAATTGAAAATTTCCTTTCATAATATCCATCTTGGTATTGTGTTCCTGGGTTATTCCATTAGGAATTCGACATTCAGGCAGGCCTTTCTTCTTTTAATCCCAAAGCACGTCACTCGAAATTTTCTCATTTTTTCCTTATCATGCGTCCTTCTTTCCTGCAGCAATGCTCTTGATTCAGGTCACCTCGGAATAAAAATTTTGACTCTTACACGAAAAAAATCTCGAGATTATCTCTTTCAAATTACATTTGGCTTTAGTAGAACATTTTAATTAAATTGTCCGTGGTTACAAATTGAACTCGATATGCTTGTTGAATTCAATGCTTTGCTTTCCGGAGAGATATCCTTAAAAAAATATATTTTTTGAGAAATTCATTGATTTTAGGAATTGCGGACGTTTCCACTTCTCTTTAAATGTCGCCACTCGTCCACCTTACAGAGTTCTTACCGTCGCCATATTCTGCATTATAATTTAAAAAAGAAAGCCTTCAAACTGCAACGCTCAATTGCTATATTTTACTGAATGTTCATTTTGTTCAATAATAAAGGTTTGAACATATATTAAGCATCGAAGGCAGTTAAATCTCCCCCTCCTGTGGAAAACATGATGCGTTTTGTATTTGCCTCTAGTTAGAACCTATCATTCATGGAATCTTCCATTAAAACCTTTTTTCATGTGAAGTTAATTTTAAGGTATTTTAGGCATTAAAGTATTAGTCAAGTTAAATAAAAACTAATGGCAATTGATTCTTCTCGAGTTTTCGACCAGGTTAGGCATTGGTTAGCCGACGTTTCCTCCCCATGTCCCTGATAATAATGTCGGGGGCAGTCATCGAAACGTCGGCCAACCAATACCTGACCTGATGGTAAACCCGAGGAGAATTTATGAACATTATACGCCGGGAAATAACCAAATCATTCTGAAAAGTTTGTTAGGTTAGTTTGGTTAGTTTCTACCATAATAGATTGGCTCTAGGAAAATATGGTGATCGTCCGGAAACAAATAGTCTTCAATAAACTTTCGTAAAAACTTTAATCTATATTTTTCCCTCTAATCAAATAGACCTTACCACTTTAATTCCCTCAACAATTCAGAAACACTGTTGAGTTTATCGTGACATCTTTTAGCAATTCTAGTTTCTCTCCGCTGTGCTAGATCTATATCTGAAACTGGTCTTACTTCGTAAGGGTCTCATATGCTAGCAGCGTACTCCGAATGAGGCCTCCCGAGAGAAAAAATTGTGTAGCAGTGACCCGCTTGCAATGAGAGTTAAGGGGATATTCTTTCATTTTATGCGTCATTACATGTTAAGCGCATACATCCATGTAAAAATTTTCAAAATTAATTTAGGCGAACGAGATGTGCCGTGAGTGGTGGTTTGCATGCTTAAGCTTCAAAGGTTTACACATTGTCTAAGATCACTGGTGTTCTTGCCGAACGATATATTGTCTGGATGGAAATGAAACTTATAAATTTGCTCTTCCACATAACTTATTGTAATGTAGATCTAGGTTAAGATGAAAGACGCCTAGATTAGGTAAATTACTACTTAATTCATTATATTTAGGTCGTTGTTCCGATGAATTTTATGCATGACAGCAAAACTGGTAGCTTTTTATCTAGATATGCATAGTAAGTTTCTCTAAGTAATGCTTGAGACATCGAATATTTTTTGTCTTAATATATGCTATTTCGACCTCTAATTTGAGGTAATATCTGGTAATTCCCTGGCAAAGGAGATGAAGGAACTGATCTCCTGTTTTCCAACTGGTGAAAGGCTCCATACTTGGCTGCTTTTCAACGCTCGGACGTCACCTTCAGGGCAGCTGAGTGAATGCCAATAAAACTGTCCGAGGCAGGCCTCTTAAACATTGGCCTGCATGGAGCCTTTAATCCGTTAGGAACCCTAGAAATTCTCCCGAGTCTCTTATTTGTCCATAGCAAAGTGACATTTCGCGGAGATATTGCTTTATTTTATCCTATTTGCAGGTACCATATGGTGAATTTCTCACATTCTCTTTCTATTCTCATGCTGATTTCCAAGTAGACTCGTTGAATGCACTGAGACGAATACCGCGTAAGCCACCTCCAGGATGTGTGGCACGGGGTGATTCAATACCCGGCATTCAACGCTCGTCTCAATTCAAGACCTCACTCTGCTCCCCTGTTCGTCAGGCGATGACCGCAAGCGGCCATGGGAACAACGCAAGGGTAAACCATAAACCAATAGATACTACGTTGCCGATAATGCCATCCATGCGTTAACGTACTCTTACTTATTAGTACTTAGGAGTAATTGGTAACTCATGGAGATACTAATTCACGGAGAAAATGTCATCTTGCAGAAAAAATCATGCGGAATATTCCAAGCAGGATGAATTTATATTGTTAATGATAAACTATTAAATACCGATACAATGTCGATTGAATCAAGCGTCTTTCAGCCATGCTGACATGCAAAAATGAGCGCACAGAATCCTTGAGATGCCTCGACGCCCCGTGGAAGATTCTTTTTCCGAATGTCCGCGTTGCTGCTCGCGAGCCAGTTCCCCCAACCGGACTCGGAGATTTTCCTCCCTCTGTTTCTTCACCCCTCGCCGGGTTCCTTTGCAAAACCTGCCCCCCTGTATCCCCACTCCCGCTCCCCTCCCCACCCCCCACATCCCGCCTTTCCCCAAGGACCGACCACCCTCAAGACTCATCTAGTTCACTCTCGCAGTGCAAACATTTGCCTCCCTCCCTCTCGTCCTTTATTCCTTTCCATCCGCCCCCTTATCACTCCGGCGCATCTTCCCTCTTGATGGGGCCTCCAACCCTCCGACTGAAATTGCTTGCTCCCGTCCCCTCTCCGTGCCCCCCCCCCCCCCCAGCCA
This sequence comes from Ceriagrion tenellum, assembly GCA_963169105.1. Lineage (NCBI taxonomy): Eukaryota > Metazoa > Arthropoda > Insecta > Odonata > Coenagrionidae > Ceriagrion > Ceriagrion tenellum. The sequence goes on along the minus strand of OY720633.1, from coordinate 110,757,952 downwards.
CGCCCCCCAGCCTCCGCTCACTCCTCCGATCCTCAAACCCCTTTTTCCCCAGTTTTGTGGACTCATTCTCCACGCTTCCTTCCCGCCGCCTTCAAGCAGGGACCATTTCTCAAGGTCTTTTCCGTATTCCGCGCTCTCAATCTCTCCCCCTCATCCACTCCTTCTCGTCCAGCCCATCGTATCCCCATTACGGCGGCGATCAAAACCCTTCCCCAGTCGCGTTACACGTAGGGATGTGAGACTCTTCTTCTCCTTTACTTTCTACCAGCTGTCTTCGCCACTCGCCCCCCCCCCTCTCTCCTCCCTTGTGTGTCCCACAGGTCGGCCACGCTCGATCCTCAGCCCACGTCCCGCCTTTCAAGAAGTCAATTCTGCGTCATTTCTCCCCGCGAAATCCTTCCTCTTCTCGGGTGTTTAATTTTTTCCTGAGTCCTCTCCTCTTCGATTCTCTTTTCTATTTCGTTTCATATAACTTGAATGAGTGTTGAAAAAACAGCTCTTGGGCCTAGTTTATAATGCCTGGTTGACTCTAACCGGAAGGTGACTCGGCGGCTACGCTCCTTTGATGCCAACTTAGGGTTTATGTTTTGTAAAATTTTTCCAACACATGTATAGGTATCGCAGAGTTAAATATTGGGGAACATTTCTACGATGGTTATCAAAAGTAGAAAGTTGTTGCCAGATAGTCCATCATTAAACCGTGCCTAAGCCCTGGTTTTTATAATGCCCTGTTTTCACTAACTATGAGATGATATAGCCTTTGCGCTAATTAGATTTTAACTGCGAGTGAAAGTTGTATATTGCACTTTTAGACTTGTAAGACACGTTAGATATTAACCGAAAAATTGTCCAGCCATACTTAATCCTAAAATTTGAAGATTAACTTTTATAATTACAGTGGGAAAAACAGCGGTTTGCTAAACTTCAGATGGGGGCACATAAATTCCAAATATATTAATGCAGTATTTTTTAGTTTATTTCTTTACTTTTAAAAATGTTGCAACAACAATAATAAATGTTTCCTGCTTTACTCTAATTGTCGAAGTTTTGGTGGAAAATTCTTCATGACGCATCCCAAATGCTTGGTGAATGTAATATTGGAACTGAAACTTTGAAGCAAACCATCATGTCATGGAGAATGACTCCTTCCATGGAATAGCAACATGGGTAGTCCATGGAATAGCAACTATCTTCAGTAGCTGCCGGCTCTCGCTTGTGTGTCACACGGGTCGGCCACGCTCGAATTAACCAACATTGTGTTCCCACTCGTAGGTTGTTACTCTAGGCCGAATGTCTACCTCCGTGTAGTATCTAGATTCAAAGCACCGACCAGTCAGTGGTCAGGAGATTCTTGGACAAGTATCGTTTGAAAAAGTTTCCATATTCAGATTAGGTAACGCCTCTCCTCAAGTAGGCCTTCAATACGACACAGCTTACAGTGAACCATTTTCGTCAGAAATTTCACTTGATGCGCCAGAAGTTGAGTTAAGTAGGGGAATAACATAGCTTAAGTATAACATATGGAAGAAGATTTTACTGAAAAGTTTTTATTTGATTTTTTTTACATCTGCGCATGAAAAAATGTTATTTTTCCTAAGATACTCTCCGCGCTTGTTGGAAGGAGCTCTTAAAGCTAAATGGAGTTCCATGTGTTATAGCGAGTGGAGGGATACCTATCTGACCTTTTACTGAAGTGTTCGTCCGCATTGGACTTATAATTGTGAAGTACTATTTGTTTATCTGTTTATGTATACGTACTATCTGTTCATGTATACATGTATCTACTTAAGGAGAGGTAAGTAAGTATGATTTCGAGAGTATATAAATTTGAAATTTTGCAGATTATTTTTTCCTGCTGTTAGACTTACAGTTGGCTCGCATTGACATGGTGAACGTATAATAAGGCACTTTCGCTATATTCTGTTAGATATACTATATATGCTTCCAGAAATAACTGTGTTCTATCTTCATTATACTCGACGCTTCGAGAATTTACCCTGCCTTCTAACACGCTTTACAGTCTGAGCCACTGTTTTTTCCTTTCGCATTCTTTTCCCATTCTCTGACTGCAATACCAAGAAACAAGGTTCCATTCAGTCCTCTTATCCCCGCTTTTGGATAAGTCAGGCACCTACCCAATGACTGACATGACTCCCATATCAACGGTGGATTCCCTGTTTCCTTGAATGGCATCTTACCTCGAGTGTCGCAAAATGGTGGCACGCTTTTTGTTTGTGCTGCATGTAACTCCGATAAGCTCTGCGATCTTTCTTATTGCCATTCCTCGACGCTTGAGAATTACTAGGCTGCCACTAAGTCTGACGGAGGAATATGAGTAAGTTTTCTGTAGCCTTTATGGTATCCGCTACCTTCTCTGGAAATGAAAGTGAATATGAAGGAGAAATGTTTGCTTGAAATACTGGACTCGCTATAGTGTGAAAAAGTATTTTCTTTAATTCCATATGGCCATTAAGTTTGGAAAGAATAATTCCATGTATATTAATTTGTGTCATAATCTATTTTCCTATAAGCCCTAAATCTTTCAAAAATTAGTTATACACGTGACACCATCAGAGCATTTTATTACTGAAGCCTCACGTCTAATTCCATAATCTCAAGGGGATGATATATCCCCATAGTACACGGTAGTATGGTTTCAAGATTATATAAAATTGGCATTTTGTAGATTATTTTTTCCCTGCTGTAACACTTACAGTTGCATTTTATTTTTAAATATTTGCTTATTTTCAAGGACGAGGTTTTATTTATATGACTCGTACCTCAAGTTTAGTTACAAGTAATTTATGGTATTATTTTTGCGCATATTGACCAACTGATCAAGGATTGCTTTTGTTCAATTCTGAGAGAATATCATTTAAATGTTTTTCACATCAATAGGCTAAAAAATATTCAACACTATAATGAATATAAGCGCTACAAACACGGAGAATCTAGGAATTTTATATGGTGGCTAAAATGTTTTTTTTTCTAAGTTATCTAAATGTAACGATGTAGAGAAACGCAGGTGACTGACTTGAGCGTTAATTGTCGGCCATTGATTGTACATTTCGGTATATTTAATGAGTAAGTTGGAAACAAGTTGGTGGTCCAGATTGCGCACATTTGCATCGATTTATGCTTTAGAACCCACTTTAGAGCAGTAGTGGAAATGATACAAAATAATATTTGTTTCATTGATTAAAGCATGTACTGACTACATGTTTTGGCGGAGTATTCAACATTTAAAAGTAAATATAATTGAAATGGTTTTTTTCCAATATTGGACTCGGAATGTCACTCAGTAAAAAATTCTATTAACAATTATTTAACTGCACAGTGATTTATGATAGCATCAATTATTCATTAATATTCAAAGTAAATATATTTTTTATGATTTATTTTCTAATATCGGACTCGGCATGACACAATGTTGTATGTTACTTACAACTATAATCGGAGGAAATATGTTGCACCGTGTTCACATGCAAATCTTTACGTATGCGATCGAATGATTTTGATAAGTTCACACGCCATGATGTTTTGTAAGACGTATTATGATTGGTAGTATTAATGTATTGGCCTTAATGTTTTTTGAACCGCATGTTTCTTCCCTTATCAAAGTTATCGGATTGATTACTTCGTTAATTTTTAATCGTTCGTTACTTCGTTAATCGTCTGTAACGATGGAAAGTAGCGCTGGTGGCTTAAGAGGTAATCGTTGTTCATTTCAGTTCTTTAAATTAAAGTATAGAAGAGTATTTCAGTAAATATTTAGTAAATAAAGTAGAGTAAGTAAATATTCAGAAGTAAAACAACATTGCTCACTTCTAACCTCAAAACAGCCTCATCGTCCCCTTCTCCTCCCTGCAGCCAAACAACAATCTAAGCCCTTCCGTTCTCTCCTCTTTACTTAAGTGCGTGTACACCAGTGTTTCCCAAAGTGGGTGCTACCACACCCTTAAATGTTTTTTGTCGATATAGAAGTTAAGAAGAATTTAAATGCTGGTGAATATTTAGGTGTCGATACAGAATTTAAGAAGACTTTAAATGTCAATATAGAAGAGTATTTCACTACTTTAATTTAAGTAAAGCACATTTCAGTACCTACTTAAATGAGAAAGTTTGCATTTTTGCAGTTCTGCTTTTGCATTGCCAAAACGCTAAATCGGTATCATGTGCATCCATCGATGGACATCACCGTTTAGAAAAAGCGTGCGATGCGTTTCGCGCAAATCCGTATGCAGTCGAAAAATCGCTCCAAAAACTATAAGCGGCGCTCGTGATGCACTTGTGTACGGAGGGTCCTAGCTCATCCGCGATACGTCACTTTTGCAGTTATAAATAAATAAGGAAAAGAGAGGGAGGCTCGACTAAAATTGCGAAACTCGCGTATTCCTTCCCTTCCAATTACAGTTTCATTCGATGTTTGCGCGGTGAATATCTCTGCGGGTCTCCCAGCTCCGATGATAAGAGGCTTATCTAAATACACCATGTTTTCCCGCGTCGGCATTCCCGAAAAAGGTTGACCTTCCTCCCACCCCTTGCCTCTTACCCACTCCTACTCCTTGTGCCCAGTTTCTCCCTTCAAAACCGTCCATTTGCTAACATCACTTGGCGTTGTATCTTGATGTCCCTCGGCTTCCTATCTAGCTAGGGAGAGATAGAGAGGGAAGGAGAGGGCAGGAAGGGAGGGAATGGGAAGGTTTTGGTAGAAAGGAATCGCTTTGCATTAAGCTGCAAAAGACCCTGCCTTGTGTTCACGGGGGATGGCGGTTGGGTCCACGGGGCGCCGTGGGGCTGTTCGTCTATCCCCGGAAGTGGTAAGACATTTCATTCAGCGAGATCGAGTGGGCTGCGTCGTACTACGGGTGTCCGAGAAGGGGTCCAGGCGTCTTTTTATTTCTGGGCCCTTTAAAAGTGGATGGATCGCGAATCTTGAGTCGTTGAGTGCACCTTTTAACAAATTTTCAAGGAAGTCGGAAAAAATTGTTTCGCCTAATTTCACGTAAGTGTATCAATTTATATGTTTGAAATTTAAATAAATGTTGTCATGTGCAAGAATTTAATTTTAAAATTTTTGTATCAATTAAAGCATTGTCATGGCTTAATTTTACGGCACGGAATTAAAAATTAAAGCAAAAACCTTATGTAAATACGTGTTTGTTATTCGGAATGATACATTGGTATTTATTTGTTACCATTTTAATGATATAAAACGTATGTTTTCGTATTTAAGAGCAAACTCGTGCACATTTCATCAAGTTATTTTGTAAAATATGTCAAGTACCATAAGGATACATATTTAAACAGTATAAAATTTCCCAGAAACCAAGTCGGTAACTAGCAGTGTTTTCGCTGTTATCTGTGCATATTACAAAAGGGTACACGTAATAAAAGTTTCCCGCAAATCAATACATAAGCAAAAATCGCTCAAGTCATCTTTAAAGTGCCTGATGCGATAATCGTGGATGTCATTGAGTTCACATTCAAAAAATTTCTCCAGATAGTCGAAGAAAATTCTGGGATAAAAATGGGTGAAACAGTGAAAAACGGAATTTCTCTAAGTTTAATAATATTATCACAAAAAACTGTTGGAAATAATGAATGGCAGATTGCCAGCCTATTTTTATTTAGTTATTAGCTAATTACTGCTACCATTGTGGTCAAAATACTGTAATATTAGAACAGGGGCCCCGTTTGACATTTGTTCCTGGAGAACGGGTTACGTTAGAAATGTATCAGTTAAAAAATCTGTACAAAATGTACCAATGTTTTGCCTATTTATAACTAAAGAATTCCGTGAAAGTGAGGATTATTTTTTAATTATGAAAACCAAAATATTGCGAGAAAATAGTGCTTGCTCTGACCAGTTGAGTTGTGGTGGAACCTCCTTAAAACATGTTTTTGAGATGGTCAGAACGGTAATCGTGTGATATTTAGTGTTCATTTTAATAATGTTTCAGTGTTGTCAAAAAGGACTTGGAAGGAATTTCATGTGCATAGATATGCTAATGGGGAAGAGCTAAGAGTAATATTCTCCATTTTTGCCATAATTAAATCATGTTTATGACGTGTGTTATTCATAAATTTCGTTGAGACGTTCGGAAATCAAGCAAGAATGGTATGTATATATATTTTTAAATGTGCGAATTTCATAGGTTAATATAAGGTTTTCCCTATTTAAGCCTCCTAAAATACGCTTCATCGTGATAATATCTGGCTTCCTTTTAAAAAATCCTCCAGTTATAGAACATCCGTCTTCATAATTTTCTTATCTGCGTGGCGAATGGAATTCCAAGGTTGCCCTTTTTCAATTTGTGGCTCATGGAAAGGATGAGTATAGCAGCCGATCTCTCTCTTCGGGGATCTACGAAGCGTTAATACATGCATCGAAAAAGAAGCAAAACGCATCGTTAATGAAATTATTTTTCTCTCTAATGATCTGAAAAAAGTGCACATTTAGCGGGGTTCAAGGGTGGCACGTGTTTCATTTCGCTTGAAATTCCGAAGCGCCGGCATTATCGGATACTTCTGTAATCGATATTGACGCAGAAGTGCTGGACGCTCTCACGCAATGCATGGTAGATATTTATGGCTGATGAAACAAAAAATATCAACGTACTGCTTTTTCTATTTTATCATCATGATAGGAATTGCTCACATGACGGAACTGTATTGCTACACTCATTCTAAATAAATACCCCTTAGAGTTAAAAACGGTAAATATGGTTAGCCAGTTGTGTACATAAGGCTTTGGTTTATTTTCCTGCGGCAAACGAAGTATTTTGAAAAAAAAATACGCCTCAAACTCGGCTGATTTTAAAACATTTTCTCTGTGTCAAGCTGCAACGCAAATCACTGTCTTGACGGTGGGAGTGAATTGACTGCGAATGGTAGGCGGAGACGAGAGAAAAAAAACAACAACCTTAGCCGGTTTTGATAAACCTCAAGCAGGAACATTTATGTAGCAAACAAGTATTACAATTGAAAACAAGCCCGGAGCCTAAATACCGTTGGCTTGGTATAGAGAAGACGAGGAGATGTCATCACTCCAGCAGATCCTTTCTCGTCCGCGGTCAGTTTCAATAGAGAGCGAGCCCAGCGTAGAGACGTGGAGGCTGGCGATTGAGGGTGAGTCAACTGACCAGCGCAGGAGTGGGGAGTAAGGAAATCCTTGCCGGGTCGTTGATTGGCAGAGGAAATGGCGCTAGTGTTGAATCGGTCAGAATAGAGTGCAGCAATATCACTTTCAGTATAAAAGTGAGCTGATTGTTCCATCGCGGACAGCGAAGTGGAGAGATAGTGAGAGGGGCAAATTTTGGCGTAAGGCAACTTCAATCGTGCAAGCCAACTGCTTTATTTTTTTATTTAGTATAAAAGTTGCGTTCACACGATTATGGAGAGGCGTTTTATTTGCTTATTCCACATTCTTATGAGGCAAAAGTGTTATAATTAGGCCTAAATTAGTTCTACTTACATTATTGTATATTTAGTCATTATATCTGCTCTTGGTTCCTCTCAAACCTCTCCTTGGTGTGTACATATTTACAAAACCCTTAGCTTTAACCTTGCTTGGTTCGTAGACACCATTTACACCGAAGCTAAAAGCGAGGTTTGCATTAAATTTTCAGATAAGGCGTTTATCAGTGCGATACGCGATATGTTATTCTACCTCTTCACAATAGATATGTCGTGACTTGGCCAGGTTTTTGGTTCGAAAGTGACTGAGTCTGAAGCCATGGCTTGGAGAGTTGAAATGGTTGTGGTGGGTTGGCGCATTTAAATATTCACTCAATTTTCAATAGTACTCAACTGCCATAGTTGATGAGGTAACATTGAATTTAGATTAAACTAATGATTCAAATTGTAGATTTCGTTGTACGACAAACCCTGATCTCTATTATTTCGGTGATAAACTGGAATTTTCTCTAATACCTAAAAAATTTCGAACGAGGGAGGTAAGGGGGCTTTAGACCCGCAAACTCCCCCCCCCCCACATTGCTACCTGGCCTGTATTTATGTAACTGACAGAAACAGCACCGTGAAACTTGCACTGCCCAAAAATAGGTACCAAATTCCTTTATTTACATACTGCTATCTAATGTAACAAAAGCAGCATGTGCAAATACTCCGTTGACAACATTTAACCTTTCTCCTATCCTCTTCCTAATTCTCTTTTCCTATTTCCTACCTTCTCCGTGGCTTGCCTTTACAATCCCATGAAATACTAAAACACTAAACGATTATCATGATCAGGAAAACAGAAACATGTATGCATATAATAGTAGTTTATCGCACTGTTATAAAATTAACAGAGGATACCGAATACACCTGGCCCAAGTTTTTGCTTGAGATGTCTTATCAAAGGTGGGTGGGCCCGAGGAAAACAACGCGGCATTAGAGGCCTCGCCTGAGTGAACTAATGGCCGATCAAAGCCTTACGAATGCTGAAAAAATATGACCTCCCTTGGCCTTGAACTTGGCATTTCTAACGAAGATAGAAAGTGTTTAAAATGTTTATAGCTCAATAGCTACGTCTAGGATTATCGTGCATGAGATAACTGATGCCTGTGCACATAAAATTGTCCAATTATGTGGAAAAAGCTTCTTCAGAAGAATGCTTGAGATAAATAAAGTTGTTTGATGACATATTATGATATTGTATCTACAAAGCATTTTCCGTTGTAATTGTGTGGAAATGTTTAATGATTGAACGGAAATTCTCTAGAAAACTCAACACGCATGATATAAGATATAATGAGCAGGTTTCGACATTTAGTATCGTCATCAAGTGATGAACCTTAAGATGGATGAACTCCATGATGACGCTAAGAATTTAAACTTGGGGCGAGATATTTATCATTTTGTATTCTCACTCGTGTTATCATAATTTTATTGAAGCCCTAAAGAATGAGAAAAATTATAAGTACGTTCTTAACCTGGGAATGTACTGCAAAATCACTGACCTCGTATTTGCAGAACCGAGTCACATGGACTTAGACTGAATGAGAAGAGTTCCTTAATGGTATTTCCTGGAATTTTCTTGGTTTTTTATCTTCAGTATCAATTAAAGTTAAATGAATTAGGCAATACTTTGTGGATATTGGTGAGTATAACATGATCTCTAGAAAAGATCGTTGTTATACTTTCACTCTATTTTTTTTTTATTTCACATATTTTTCTAACGCACCGACTTAAATTTCTACAAAACGTACCTTGATAATGACATAAATACTGTGGGAACCATGGTCGATTAGTGAGGAAAAATTGTAAGGAATTATCGCAAAGTTCTTTTCTTGAGATCGTGATATCATCATCCCAAGACTTTGAGATTGTCATCGCGATTATTATTGCACGCGGATTTTATTGAAATAATTTTTTGACCCCATGGTTATCCATTACACTCTCACTTATGAGACTCATTCTGTCTTAATGAGCTTCATAATCGGAGTTTACCAGTGTACTATTTAAACGAAAGATAATTAAAATAGTCTAAAATTAAAATAGTCGATAACGAATGAGTTGTAGATTAAGTAAAATTTTTTAAATAGTATTGACTGTCTGGCGGTCCAGGATACACAGTTTTACAAAAGTGCCATGAAGTAGAAAGTGATCATCACGATTAAAAGCCATCGCTCCGGCTGCAGGTGCAATTGAGCAGTGATTACGCAGTGCAAAACAAACATTACCAAGAAAGCGTGCATTATTTCTCGCCTCCCCCCCCCCCCCCTGTTCCGGAGGATTCATAACCAAAGGTCCTTTCTCTTCCAAATGAGGCCACTGAGACGTGAAACGAATTTCCAATCCTTCTATTTTTTTCCTCTTTTACCCCCGCTTCTCTTTCTTCGTGTTCCGCCGCCACCACTTCCCTTCCATTCTGGCTGAACGCGCGAATAAACAATCGCCGAGCAAGTGGTTTTCGCCGGAGCGTGAGATGCTTCAAGTCTTCAAAAAAAAAAAGAAAAGCTTTGAGAGCGCACTCACCTGATTTGTACGCCCTGCGAAACATTTCCAACGCCAACGTTTCTCTCCCTTCCCGTCCTGCCTTCCCTCGAGCGCTCTCTTCCCCATCGGCGAGGGCCATCGTCCCTCGTCCCTCATACACACATAAGGAAGGGTCTCACACGTCACCGGCGAGGCTCATGCTCAGATTGTGGACGTCAGTAGTCAGTGAGCATAAAAAAAGCAAGAGGAATAAACCCATTGCATTTTTCCCGAGCCATTTAGCTCGGAGAGCATACGGCGGACCTTTCCCGCTACTTACAATTTTCGAAGGAGGCGAGGTACCTCGAAAAAAATCCTGTCGACGGAGTGACAAACTTACACACCTCGGTAAAGAATGAAGCCACTTAAAAGCGTATTGAAAGCTTTCCAGGGAGGATCATTTTTTTCCTAACTACCTACTACAGGGAGGACTTATTTTTTGCCTCAAAAGTGAAATACATTTTAAAATGTACTGCCCCAATGCGCGACAGAGGATCTCGCTTTGACATCTTTTCCGTGCCGTTTCGCTGTGATGAATGCCGCCTGAGTTATAAAATACCAGTTAGCTCTAATGGATCTACCTTTGTAATAAGGTCAAGACGAGGTACGATTTTAAATTTATTGATTGCTCCCTCGTCGTTCGACTATACAATAAAATAGGTATAGGGTCGAATGGAGAAACTTTAGACGAAAAATCGCGTATACACTTAACAAAAAATTATAAAAATGGCATCATAAAAATGTATCGTATGAAATAATATAATGTTCATCAGAGAACTAAATGTTTTCAATTTTTTAAGCTTAGCTCCATAGAAGTTCAAAAAACTGAGGAAAATTTAGGTGTACTTCAATGCGATAATTACTTACGAAAAAATGGAACAAATGTGAACATAAATAATATATGCAAATTAAACAGGCCTCTGAATCTTTGTATATTGCTGATAAAAAGCATACAACTGGAAAAAAAGTAGATAAAGGGAAAGAAACGAAATAAAGACATCCCAATTCGCTTTGTTAGTTATGTTCGATATCGTATTTGTGACCATTGTGGCTATTTAAGTCAGTGATTGTCATTTCCAATCGCGTGAAAATCCACCCTTGGCTACGTATTTCCTGGCGAAACAGGGAAAATTAATGCGTCGGACTCGAGCCATTAGTAGTCTTACTCTTGAGCCTGGCTCGATTACCGCTCCCCTCCCCCTCCTCGACCCAATGTCCCATTACCATTAACTCCGCGGGCGCGCGCTTGTAAATAAACGGGCACAGGCTCATTCTTCTGCGCTCCTTTTTCCACAAGTCGTTACCACTTTTCGGCTCATTAATGAGGCTCTTTTTTAAATGGGACGAATTTTTTCTCTCACTGCTCGGTTTATCCTTCTTCCCTCGCCAAAATAAACGAAATAAAAAAAACGGATTGCTAAGGAAAACACGGTCGCAAACATGAAGGCACAAACACCGACGTAGGATGCAGCGAGGGACTCGGAGAGTGTGGGACGGAAGTATAAAGAGAGAGAGAAAGAGACAGAGAGACATTTTGCAGGCTTCGTCACGGTCCGGCTAACGATGCCAAAGGATCAAACGGTTTTAATGCCACATCCAAAGAAAGGGCGAAGGCCCAGTAATTTCGCACGGCATCTGCAGGAGAAACGGGGCAACGGCGGTGCACAGAGATTGAATTTCTGCTCCCGTGAGCTCTCCTACCATAATGCGCGGATATTCCCTTAACTTTTCTCTCTTCACTTTCGATGAGGCAATGCAACTTATTCTTTAAAACCCGTTTGTCCCACACACACACACAAATGATCTAAGTTCACCCGTCGCGTACAAAATAAAATCCCAAATCCTTTTTTTAATAAGAAATGCCATTCGTCGTCTGTGAGAATATTTTTGTGCGTTTGCGGAATGAATGATTATTCGTTCACACAGTTTAATTTTGAGCTGGAGTTTAAAACGGTAATTGACTTTCTCAAATTTTAATGTAAGGTTTTCACTCTTGTGCTAATATATCTATATTTTGTGATATCTTTTAGCAAAATTGAGTTTTCAAAAGAATGCTAATATAGGTTTAAAGGTAAAGGTTTGTACCTTTGCATATATTGCTGTACTTGGGTTGGTTTAGCTGTAAAACGTCTCATCGCGGGGTTACCTTACGGATACCTTCGAGCATTTATGTAAATCATTTCTTTTGGTGTCATCAAATTGAAGCATATAAAGTCATTGTTGTATGTTATATTATTTTATTACAATGAGGCTACACTAGAATGCTAAACAAAGTGATTATTCTAAAAAAATTGTAAAGAACATTAGAGTTTAATTCAAGTATAACTTAGTGAAACAAAACCAGGATGATGAAACTAATAAATCCCTTTAGCAATCTATTTCCGACTCTGCTTTTTGCAACTCTTTGGTTCTTTCAATGATTTGGCCAAGCAGTAAAGAAAAGCAATGTCAGTCCAGGCCCTTTCATAAGGGTGGGCACAGTTTTATTCGGCCGTCTAATTTGAAAAATTTCTTTGGCGATTGTGATTTCATGAACCGTGCGTTGGTCTAAGGGATAATCTGGGTGTTCAGAACGATTTTGATAAAAATGTAGTTACCTTCTGTGACTGAAACAAGATGAAAATCAATTCAAATTTCAAGTCCAGAAGTGGTATTCTTGCATTGAGTTTTTGCAGTTAATATTTTATTGAGATATTTCACATCATACCTACTTCGTTACATCTCTAGATTTCATATTAATGTTTTGCATCAGTGCCTTTAAACCGTTTGGTGACAAGAATATTTATGAAGGAAATGGTCCATCTGCGAGTATCATGATGCTCTTATGTTGAAATTAGTTTTGAGTGTCAGTCACTCTTGTGATCTTCCTTTATGTCACTGCCCCCAATCCACATATATGAATCGGGGACTGGCCACCCATCGACATGGGGTCAATGGTTATCAATGACATTTTTAATGCTCACACTTCCTCTAATGCAGTTACTCAAGCGCCCTTCACAACAACGTAACTCGGTGTAACTTGCTTTTAATTCGACGCAACGCCTGAGTTGAGCCCTTGAGAATAGCACCTTTCAGTTAACAACGACTTATCGCGGAATAACTCGACTTGGCGAAGCATAGAGTAGCGCTCAGCTCAACTTTTCTCTCTTCCAGCTCATAGCATGGCCTGCATTGCTATCGATAGTCGGACATCAATCGATGACTACCCTCGATATCTCCTAGAGCAGCCAGATTTAAAACGTGGCCTTCAGTGAAGTCACCTCCAGGTACGATAGAACGAAAACGTATACGGAGTAGTTGATCAATCTAGTGAAGAAATAACCTTTACATACGCAGCAAACCTTCAATTTGAATTCTTCTATAGTTATACGCATCATCTATTATTGATCTATATCCTACTGAGCTATTTCGGGGGAGCTTATGACAACCCTCGAAACTCAAACTATCGATAGAAATCATCGGCCGATTATAAGAATGACTTCGGCGGTGGTTCACTGTGATTGGTTAGAAATTTCGAGTACTGGCTTGCTTTCGGAGCGAGAATAACGCAAGTAACTCCCAATCTGTTTGTTATGAACGAGCCTTAGGTCGAGGAAAGTGGGGAAGAGAGTTCTTGGCTCCGTATGTCTCTCACCACTCATTCCTTAATCAGCCTATTCCTCCTCCCAAAAAATTTTCACGCCATTACTTTTGGCCGAGGACGCTTGTGTACATCAATTTTAGACTTCAATAGTCATGCAGCGTTACTTAAACTGTGGCTTGGATTATTCATGCCTGTGAATAAGAATGATTTGCCGATTGTCGTCATTCAGATCTACAGGTTTATCACGATCCTAAAGGCATTTCCGCCTCATCATTTAAAAGTTTGAGGGAAATCGTTGTTTACATTACATTTTGGAACGCTACATACACGCCCCTTCTCCTGTCCTCTTTAGGAAACTTTTAACGCACGGATTTGCGTTTTTTCGAGAATATCTCGACGACCCTGAGAGCGAAATTAAGCAAAAAGGAGGGTAGTATTTTAAAAGCTCACAAAATTTTCAAGAAAATTCTTAGCAATCTGACCTCACTAAAAAATTCCAATCCAAGAAACATGGTTTTTTTTTCGATTCTCTCTGTGCATGCTCAAGGAAAGAATTTACTCTTTCAAAAAGATTTCCGTACCCTCAAGCGACTGACACAAACAGATGGATCAACTACAGTGTAGAATGTGTGCATGGTGATGGTAACCCTTGCAGAGTCGGGTAATGCATCTAGTGGCTGATAAGCACTTAGCTGTGGGTTTATATTACCCATGTTTTCTGTTGGGGTGAGTGTTTTGCTCACTCATGCTATCCAGTTCATTAAAATGCCACACATGCTCAGGGATGAGGAGAAAAATTCAACTTCATCCTATCAAAATCGGGTATGTCTCCAAAGCTGCCATGCTGGTTCGGGAAGAATGGCTTGAAATGTGTAATAATATCTTAGGTCTGCGCATTTGCGTTAATGTATTGATTTTTTACAAAAATAAATACATTTGTTTCTCAAAAAGCAAAAAAATCTCTTTTCACGGTAACACAAACTTGCTTGAATTATCACTTCCTTAAAGTCCATTTCTGTTCGTTTATATTTTGGTATTTCTACAATTATGAGAAGTTTTTTGTAAAAGGATCATGGAAATTTTATTATGTTCGTTAAAATTCAAAACTTAAATCCAAATGTGCAGGCTAAAGATATTATTTCACAGGCTTAATATTTCACGCCATTCTTCCCAAACCAGTGAGACAACTTTGGAGACGTACTCATTTTTTATCGGATGAAGCTGGGTGTTATCGTCCCGCCCTAATGTACATACTAACTGGCTTGGAACCGCAAGAAAGTGTTAGCGCATGGTTACTTTTAATGGCAAATTATGTTCAGCAATGAGATGCGAAATATTACATCCAAGTTAAGAGTGATTTCAATCCTATTGATATTAAAAAAAAAACTGAAGGCAAAGTATAGGAAATTTTGCTATTCATGACGGAATTTTCTGTATCATTCTGTCAAATCTTGTCTCATTGATGAAATAGCGTTTTCAAATGTGTTTGGAAGTGTTAAAAATTGGATGAGGGCCGAAGATTTTACAAACATTTATGATTGGTAATGGAACTGCATCGCAATAATGCGTAATACTTGAATATGGCGTGACATTTCGGCGTGATGCACACCTCAATAAAGTGAAAGCAACGGGAGAAGCGTTATTTCCGTGCACCAATTATGTAATGTAGTGATTACTAATTGAGCTAAGGTTTGCCAACTCATTAACGTAATTCATGTTCCAACGTCACCTCTTAGTTGTGATTGTGGGAGTGAACAGGTGCCTGACAAATGCTGTGCGAGGTGAGAACTAACAGAAATGGAGGTAATGTGTGCGTTTCTCGTCAAAGGATTATATTTTTTCTTGCTTTATAAATTAATGGATGGACTCGGAACATTTTCTCTCTCGGTTATTTTGTTATATTTTTTTGAAAGTAAACCCTACGCTAGCCGTCAAAAACTCTCCTATTGGCTAACTTCAAAGCACCTCTCTCGCAATAAACCTGGCGAAAATAAAAAAAAAATAACTCAAGCAAAAATGTGAAACAAGGCTACGGATAGCCCGACAAAAATCGGAGGGTAGCAGTGTCCCGATGCGCGGTAGCGAGAAAGTCATTTTTCCTATTTTCACCCTAGGAGTGCGCAACGTGAAAATTTTACACCCCGCAGTATGGACGCCCATAAAAATATCCGGACAGTATGGCCATGAGGAAAAAAAATGAGGAAACGAGACAATTGTCTGCGAATTAATCTCCCGGGCGCCCACGGGTCCGCTCCGCGCTACTGCTGCTGCCACTAATAAAAAAGAACGTGACAAAAAAATTAGAACGAAACGAACAAACATAACCGCTTTTTCCTGCGACACTGTCGCCGCCGCGCCATCCGCGCGCGGACACGAGAGGCGCGGCTCTGCGACGCATCCCACACACACGCGTGGAAAACGTACAGTGTGTGTGTGGTGTGGAAGCATAAACGTAAAGCAGGAACGCATAATTATGCTGAAGAGGAAAGAAAGAGAGAGAATGGGAGGAAATAATTAAGAAAAAAAAACAAAAAAAAATTTCGCACGCGTGGGAGCCACAAGCTAGCCAGCTAACAAACTAAATGCCAAAAAACGCATCAGTCACGTGGGAAACGCGACGTTTTTACGTGAAATATTAATAGTGATAATACTGATGACCGGTAAAAATGTTTGTGCGCAGGGAAAAATAACAAAAGCAGTAACAAACGCAGTAGCTCGCTAGTAGCGATGTGTGGGAAGGGAAGGAATATTCGTTCATTTTTTCCTCATCCCCCTTGACTAGCTCCCTCTCTTCCCTCCCAATCCTTTGGACGGAAACAGTGTTTACGCAACAATTCTGCACATCTAGGTCATGATGCAACTGAAGCAGTCCTTCCATCTCCCTACCCCTCACCCCTCCCCAATCTCTCCACGCGCCTCTCTTTATAAGAGGGCATAAACAGTTAATAAAATGCGAACGAAAAAGATATACATTCGACTGTACGGAAGGGGAGCGTGGAGGGGAGGAGGGTGAGTTTGTAGTGCCCGTGGGAGGGGATGAAATGGTAGGCGGGATAAGGGGAAAGGGAGTGAGGCCGCGGATTTGGCGAGGGAAAATGGGGAAAGATGGAAGGTCCGGGAGGGCATAGTACTCGTGAATGTATGCTAACGCTTAAAAAAAAAGTAACTGGGTCACGATCGCCTGGGACAAGGGGGAAAGAAAGGTGGGGGGAGGGGGGGGAGGAGAACGGGACGTGAGTGACTGCACTGAGGAACGGGAGATAAATGTTTGCTCGGACGGGGAAATCAAATTCTCGACATGTGACCGCAGTACAGTGATACATTCGGTGGGAACCACATCGTGACAGGGTATAACTGAACTCGTGATTCTAAATCTCCCTCTCTCTCTCCCACTCCTTTTAATCTGGTTACGTACCGAGAATGCAGAGTCAAATCGGTGTATCCGTTAATGAAAAATTTCGGACTCTTACGTCAACATTTGTACTTGATTAGCAAATATCCATTTGGGATGGTGAATGGATGATGGACCATGCATTCAGTAAAGATTTCTCTGGTCATCTATTTCGGCCGCGCATATAGCTGTTCCTGTCAAGAATACACGAAGCATCATCATGAGTTTTCTATGTACAGTACTTAATTTAACATTATCTTTATGTAAACTCAGTAAATCAAACCATTAAAAAACAAATTTCACGAAATATTGATCTAGCAATAGGAACATTCAGGAATAGGAGTGAGAAGATGAAAGGGACCTTGCGTAAGGATTTGGCGAAACGATGGGCAAAGATTCTCATAGAATATGTAGCGATGTGTGGTGTAAAAACGTGAAACCCGGAAAACAGAGCGATAAAACGCTGTGGGCGTCTATTTGAAGTGTTTCGAGCAAGATATTTTCTTTTCATCCTGGTGAACATGTTTGAATTTTACGTTGTAATTTCCGGAGCCACCGAGTCAGGAATGAGGAAACTGTTGTAATATAATTTGTGTTTATATATATCTTTACATCAATGAAACCCTAAGTAATTCAATATGTATATTTTCTTTGATTTAACTCATTTATTCACGCGTTTCATTTAAAAATCCTTCACAACGGAAGGTTTTTATGTGATTCTACATAAATTACTGAGGTCAATGTTTGATCTGTTGTTAAAAATAGTGGAGGAAGCATGCAAGCTACACAGAGACATTTGTGATATACATCCCTCATCTTTTTAAATAATGTCTCTCGGGAGTGCATAAACGTACCTTTTCGCATGCATAATTGCTGGCATTATGTTTAGCATTTATCTCAGAAAGCAGTTTGGTAAAGTACTGATATCTTGGTATCTTTAACAGAAGGAGTTATTTTTCTTTAAAAATTCATCAATTCTTGGTGAAATGATATTTCGCTCAAACAACAGCTATAATAATAATAATAATAATAATTTGTCTTTTATTTCGAGCGAATTTAGGCCAGTACAATCCTCTCTTACAATTAACTCATATATGACGAACGCTCACAACCATGCCCAGGGAGGCGTAAATATCCTACCCCGGCGGGACTCGAACCCGCGACCTTCGGTTTGGCAGGCGAGGATTTTTATCCGAGGACTTTACCCCGCCGCCACCGAGGCCGGCATGAGCTATGAGAGTGTGAAGGATGGAGAAAATGCGGTGGATGTAAAGGAATATAACGAACAAATGAATTAGTATCTTTGTTAACTTGGTGGTATGTTTCAATGGACATATTTAATGATAAAGTTTACGTAACCACAAAAAACACACATAAAACACGACCCGAGTTTCAATACTTCAGTATCATCTTCAGGTGCATAACAAGTACATGAAATCTTATATATTGGGGAAAAAGGAAAGAAGGGAAGGGTGATAATGGGGGGGGGTGGAAGAAAGGAGAAAAAGGGGGGAGGGAAGTGAGAGAGGGAGTAGGTATCAATGTGCAACTGCTTCAAGGATAGGGGAGGGGAAGGGAACAAGCATTCATTGACAACAAACACACATCAGGGTCATTAATTTTCCTCAGAATTTCTAATTGCTGGATGGCATTGAGCTCACGTGAATTGTCATTACAATGTAGGATTTTGGTTTCAATTGCACTGCTACGATCGTTACACTATAGATGTTTGGCGAAGTTACTTCTATTTTCATTATTGTTTTTTAAAAGCATTACAATATTCTTTGGTCCTAATTATAAAATTTCTTTGAGTTTTCCCAACGTACACTGTTGCAGTCATTACAATGTAGAGCATATTCACCACCTTTCTTGTTTGGATCCATGCAATCCTTACACTTAATTAGCAAGTTCTTAAAATTATAAGCAGTCTTAAAAGGTAGATAAAATTCATTTTTGGGGAATATTTAACGAGACGGCTAGTGATTGGACCTAAAAATATGATGGAACAGCATTTGTGATTAAGTAAAAGTTATCATTAAATATGTCGAATATATAAAGGAGGCAGTGCTTGATATGATTGGCGTGGAAAGGAAACTTTTTAAGGAGATTTGAGGTAGGCAGAGATGGCACTCGGATGGTAAACTGAGGGGCAAAGAGGATGCTGTAGGTCCTGATGGAGGGGAGGACGTTGGGTAAGAGTGGAGGGAAAGAGAAGATAATACTTACCTCAAACACGAGATGAGAAGAGGTTGGACGTATGCAGTAGTGAAGAAAGACATAGTGTAAGGAGATAGTGGCCTGCGCCTGTAAAACCATAAGGGATCTTTATTATCTTTCATTTGATACTATTTTAACCCGTAGGTATATAATTTACTTGTTAATCAAATTTATATTTTGACAGAAGAATCGACTACACTCGTAGCACTACAACAATAGTCTTGGCTGTTTGCGCAAAACTGGTCATTATACAGCTAAGCAGAGATGTGTGTACTTTCAGAAAGTGGTTATCGAGTTTACAGCAATCATGGGGCAGTGTACATGGTCTCAGGAGGCTGTACGCACTTTCGTTTCTGGTACGTGAGGGTCATATCGCGGACATAACTGCTGACATAACGTCGCGTGATGATCGAGTAAACTTGGGCGCCTAGTAATTGGAGTCCCGCTTGCTTATTTTGCATCAAATTAATGAGTGGGAACGTTATGTGCATTTTAGTGTTGTTTACCTCTGCATAATGCTCAGTTGTGGAGACCGTGCACGCAGAACGTGGTAATCAGGGACACGAAGGGATAAAGTTGTGAGGGAAACTGCCGTTGACTTTCGGACCGCTGCTGTTCTTGAGCGAAAGTCCAAGCGAGACTTGGCCGTGTAATTTCGCAGTGCAGAGTTAACTGATACAGGAGCTACTCTCGTACTACGTCTTTTGGGATGGTTCTTTGGAATGCAGCCGATTGCGAAATCCTACAGTGCAGGGGCGCGCAAATTTCGTACATTAATTTTGGTATCTAATGTACCCAAATTAATGTACGAAAGCATCAATAGTAGCATTTTTTAAACTGGATAATTTAAAATGTCCCAGGAATAAGTTTATGGACCAAATTAAGAGGAAAGTACATGGGAAGATGTAACAGGAGATGAGGGAACTAGCATTAGATTGGAAAGTGTGGAGGGGTGCAGTCAATCAATCTTAGGATTGAACGACCAATGATAATGAAATGAAAATGTGTTGTTTAGTATGTGTTTTGATTTGCATAGTGAAGTAAGATCTACTTTCAACCTCTCATGGCTTTAACCCACCTATCCGTGTCTCAAGTTTATTAAATGCTAATGAAAAGCGTGTGACGGAAATTAAACTTTGTCAGCAGATATTTTTGTAACAGGTTTGTGCATATAGGATGGAAATTGGTGATGCTTACTAAAGAGCGGAGCCGAAGTCGAATGTTCAGTTTCTGATTACCGGTAACGTGACGTAGAAGGAACGTCGTGTTATCGAGCGCCTAATATTGAACGTGATACCTGTAAAAGAGTTCTATTCAGTTCAAAATCGAAAGATTATGCACTTGATACTCGTCTGCTGCTTATACAGTAGACGGTTACCCTTATGATGAGGTTGACGTGAGAATTGAACATGTCAGCCGTCCAGTTGGCGCGGGTGGATGAAGAGGTGGTCAAATCTGCCAGTTTACTTTGGCGTGGCCCTCGCAGGTATATAATAATTGGGCCTTGGTGCTTCCCTGTGGCGCTTCTTAGCTGAAGATAATTAGCAGGAGAACAATCACGGCCTACATTGGGAGAATGAGGGCCCTTTCAAACAGTTCCAGAGTGGCAAGTGCTGGTACGTGTGGCTGACGTGAGAACTACTTGTGGAATAAAGGAAGATTTTAGCGATGAATGAAATAGATATTCTGTCGTGATAAACTAGTGTCGATAAAACAATGGAGAAATGAAATCTGAAGGCATATGGTAGGTTGATCGGTTAGTAGGGGAGGTGACCTAATAATCTGCTTTTTGCGCCATCTGGGGTAAGAGGGTCGGTTGTCATAGGAGGTGTTATCTGAGGAATGTAGCTGGGGTAAAAAGGAAGAAGGCGGTGGAACAGGTAGAATGAAAGAGGAAAAATGATTATTGAATCATATATCGCTCATGAGTTTCTTATAGCTCCTCACGGTGAAGGGCGGTATAGATTGGCATGTACATAGGTATTTATTTTTTCACTTGTGTATCCTGATTGATGTGAAATACCTCGACATTTATTTTAGAATAGAATAGAATAATCGTTTACTTTACTCTGGGACAGGTCCCTTAGAGCAAGAATACAAAAATTATTCAATAGTATAGCAGTGAGGTAATGACAAATAAACATATTATTTAATTAAAATAAAATAATAAATAGAGCTTAATAATATACAATGTATAAAAAAAGACAAAAACAGCTACTTTCATTGAAAATAACAATTTTACATGTTTAACAGTTGAACTCGGAGATAGGTAAAAATACAATAAATGTATAAATATAAGGTACAGGATAAAAAAACATAAACAGACCATGAGGGAAAAAAACAATTTTTGTCTAATAAAAAAAATGAATATAATTTTAATAATAATGATAAAAATATTAAAAAAAGAAAATTGCCAAGCGAACTGAGTTCTGACCAGACTAAACTATTCAGGATAACATTCATTCAATAAAATTTCATACAATTTAGGTTTACAAAATTCTATCGAGCGAGATTTCCTCACATCAATTGGAATGGAATTCCAAAGTTGTGAGGCGGCCATGACAAACGAATTATGAAATGTGTGTTCGGTGTGTGTTCGGTGAGTCGGAAATTAAAGGTTACTTGGTTCTGTTCTAGTTACCATAGTATGATAGGAAGTTCTTTGAGAAAACATATCAATTAGGTATGACGGTTCATTAGTGCCAAAGATAGAGAAAAGAAAGGTTCCAAGCAGATATTTGCGACGGGATATGGTATTCAACCAGCCAAGTTCTTGTAATAGGGGGCAAGGTGCTCATCTTTACGAATATTAAAAATATATCGAACGCTCGAATTTAGGAGACGCTGTAGTTTGATGTTCAGCTCTGCCGTTAAATCATTATAAACAAGACAACAGTAATCAAAATTAGGAAATATTACGGATTTGACGAGCAGTTGACGAGTATGTAATGGCAGCAGATTTTTATGCACCTTAAGTTGATAAAGCGTACTATTATTTGTATTTGAAATATTTAGAATATGGTCGTTCCACGGCAAGTTGTCATTGAAGGTTACCCCTAGATTACTCACAATTTTGGAATAAGGCAGCTAAATATCCCCGACTTTGATTTTGGGAAGGATGTTAAGGTCAAATTTATTTATTATTTTCGAGCTCCCGAGTAGGATAGCTTGAGTTTTGCTCCTGTTCAGAAGAAGGAAATTCTCATCAGCCCAATCCACAATAGCAGAGACGTCTTGATTAACCCTAGAAATCACATCACAAAGTTCATGTGGATAGGTGTGACATTATATTTGAAGATCGTCTGCGTACAGCAAGTGCTGGCAGTTGACGATGCATTGCGGAAGGTTTTTTTTTCCGGAAGGTCCATTTTTACTACTAAGAGCTGATTGCGTATTAGTCCCAATTCCTCCAGAGTTTGGAAATTAAGATTAGCAATAGAGCTCGCTAAGAGCATACAATTTCCTGAATTTTTTAACTAAAAGTTGATACCTTATGTCCTTGTGCTGTTGCTCAACAAAAGGGCATTATTATAGCCGGAAGTAAAAAGGCGTTCTTTGGAATCTGAAATGATGTTCAATTTAAATAAAAAATATTGTGACAACGCGAAATGTTTTTGCGTGATAAAATGAGGTAGTTTTATTTAAACCTTCTGTTTCACGTATTGGATTTAATCCTTTTTTTAGTTTTTTTACCTTTCTCTATCATGTGTTTTTGAATTCCAATAATCACCGTTGCGAATGAAAAATTGAAATTCATGGGATAAAACTGGCTGAAAATGGGCGACTTTCGGTGACCTAACTCATAAATGTCAATTCTGGTGGTTTGAATTTTAAATCAACCCAAATACGCTTCAACCTTTGGAATGTTTATCGAGCTAATCCCACAGGAATGATAAAGAATTTTTCAGAGAGATATACTAATTTTTACTTCTCGCTACTTTTGAAAAGTTCCTTAAATGATTATCTCATGGAAAAGCTGGCTTGCACAAAGAGCTTGTGTATATCTTATCGGTTGATTTTATGACGCAGCATACATCTGGTACTAATTTGCGTCGTAATAACCAAGATGCAGTCAGTTTCTCGCCTAGAAGGTTCCACGGAGTTCAATGGATTCGTAGTCCTGCTTTTTAACAGCTATTATTCTTTAATAATACTTAAGGGACTGAGAAGCAGGACTGAAACTTAAGGAATACCTTAATAAAAAAACATAACTTTTTATACGGAATGATATATTTACAGTACTGGCCATGAAAATTACGCTACGGTTTAAGTGTAAGTTAGCGCAAGTGTTTCGTAATTTATCATTCAAACCTTAATCTTTCGGCCGTCTTTACGATTCTTTGTTGCATCTTTCCTGCTTACTAAACTGAATATCACATTTATTTATTGCTTTGAATTCCAGCTCTTGTTCATTTGTCGAAAACCTGCGATGGAATACGATACTCATCGTGGAATCCATCATACCGGCCGTAAAAGATGTGACCATATTTGAATAAAAGCTTTGTTTCGTTGATATAGAATTTGGGGATCTAGTTGGAACCGGAGAAACTAATGAGAAAATGGAAAAGTACCTCGATCGCTATGAATTTAGTCCAATATATTATGGTAAGGTAAGGTGCTTTGAAAATTTAACAGGATCCTATTTCAGTGGACAGTGGAGTTTAAAATAACATAACCTCGTGGATATGTCTCACATACTAGTCATAAAATTTTTTATCACATACTTCGATTTAAATTTCATAAATCATTGCTAATTAATTATTTCCCACTAATATATTCCTATTCGTGCCATTTTCTGATGGATTTCCTTATTGTACACAAAAACGCACCAAATTTCAGACAATTGCCTGGTTCGTCCCAACTTTGCTTTGCCTCTCTTACCGTAATTTTCGACGGCGCTATAAACCATTCATCTTTTCTGGTACGTGATCAGTAATTGTCCTAAATATTCTCATGCTTAACTTGGTGAAAATTCAATTTAATAACTTTGTAATGTTAACAATAGGTTTACAGGATTATTCAACGGCTTCATCGCAAAGGCAGCATCATTAAGTCTTGCCTGATTATGTCGCCTAAGCAAAGAAACTGTTAGAAACTATTGATCATATTTTGAAATATGCAAGTAAACTTTTTTCTCTCGTGGCAAGTTGCAAGAACATTTAGCTATGGAATTAATAGTTATGTGATCCATAAAGTTATAGATCTCATAAATATTTTCGGATCAGTACACATCTACTAGTTACATAACTTATTTGCCTATAGTTAATAGATTCGAGTGTTTTATTTAATCTTACACCCGCGGATTAAATTTACGAAAACTCAGCGTATGAATAATTTTTATAGCAGATAATAATCAATCAGTAAGAGTAAACAAACTATTCATTTGTCTGAAAATATCTTTTACCAAGTAATCAAATCTCCAAGCGATTCGTTGCACATCCGCCATCTTGGCTACTTATGGAAATCATAACAACATGCGGTAAATTATGAAACCAATAAATTTAGCGAATGTTTTTGCAACACTAACTGAATGGTTCCCGTGGCTTATGGGTCCTGTAACTGTATAGAATACATATGTATCGTTCCTGCAACTGACCATTAGTCAGTTATGTTTCTTACCGGGGCCGGCTCTGGCTCCCATGCGTCGATAGCGTCGTCCCTTCGTGAAGA
The DNA here is from genome assembly GCA_963169105.1 of Ceriagrion tenellum. Taxonomy (NCBI): domain Eukaryota; kingdom Metazoa; phylum Arthropoda; class Insecta; order Odonata; family Coenagrionidae; genus Ceriagrion; species Ceriagrion tenellum. The sequence continues at coordinate 110,733,107 of OY720633.1, read as the reverse complement.
GAATGCGATTGCGTCCCACCTCGCGATATATAATGTGCTTGTGTGTGAGGTTACGTGGCCATGTGCCCACCTCCTCTCAATGGGCTGGCGCGGTCTGAGAACCGCTAATGTACATTCGCGGGGAAGCGTCGCCGGACTCGATACACGTGTAACGGACCACCGAGACATCGTGGTTCGCATTCGAACGCACAAGGGGAAGTCCCTCCCTTCCCTTTATGCATCGCGGTTGGCGCCCTCATCCTCCATCTCCTGACGCACCGCCTTCAAAACCCCTCCCAGTTGTCCCCTCTGTCTGACGGACTGCCTTGCTCCCTTGTCGCCTTTGTACTACACTAATGCACCCCCACGATCTTGGCAGTCGTACGTTGTTGTATGTGCCGCCCGCCTCCCTCGACCGTTCCCTGTTCCCTTGGCTCCAGCTCCAGGCACCCGTAGTTCTCCCTCTCGCATCTATCTCCCCTTCTTCTCCATCCGCCGAGATGCTGTACACATCTTCGTATTCGTCGCCCCCGATGCTGTATGGGACGTGAGCAGCAGGACGAGGTAGTGTCACGTGCACCCTGTCATCCAATGGGTGTCCTATCCTCTCCTCTACAAACGCCTCCGGCAGCAACGCCTCCCGGCTCCGCTAAATGACCCCGGGCACGTACCATACGTGAGCTGTCCAATGTCCACCGGGAGGTGTTGATTTTTTCCGTCCGCCGCGTCGATTCAGTGCCGCGAGAAATACGTGAATATGCGAAGGAAAAAATGGGTTATCTCCCGAAAGGTGCGGATGGGAGAAGCTTTAAGAGGTTTTTCAACTAGGTACGAGTGAACGAGCGACCTTCTATCTGAAGTTCACGCTCGTAATTTCACGAGTTGCATCTCAGTCCAGTGGATCACGGCAATGAATTTTCTCGGGCGTAATAAAATCTTTTCTCGCACTAACACGTTTTACTAGGCGCCGGGCATTCTACGGGCCCTATCCTTGTGTGTACATACCCTTCGTACTGTAAAGCTAAGCTTACCCATTCACTTTTTAGTGGTGCTGCTTGTAGGGGATGACGGCTAAAAATAAAAATATATATATATGTATATATATCTCGTACTTTTCTCCATAGATATTTATTCGTGGAGCACCCGGTATAAAAAGCGTTTACGACTCTCATCTTTACAGATACGACGTGGGTATGGTGTCTTCCGAGAGATTGTAACGCCGCGCAAGATTTTATCTCTTTCCATGATTTTCTCTACTTTCAGCATTCGTTTTTCAGTAGTATGATGTTATTACGAAGTAATGTCCTAAAATATGGGTAGACTAAGATCCACTCGAGAAAATTATCTGGGCAAGTGCTACAGATTCACGGGGGCATCAGAAGTTACTTGTTCAAACGATTTATCAATGGCTGTTGATACGGAATCTGTGTCCCATGTTTCCTTGCGTAGAGCGTCCCAGTAAGCTAAGAGCTTGTTGAGTACTGTAATTTCCTTCTTCCAAATAAAATGAGATTAGACTTATTACCAGAAAAAATTATGGGTAAAAAAGGGAAGTAATATAATTTACCATTAAAAAAATGGGAATATTCATGTGGGATGGCCAAATCGGTGGTAAAGATACATTTAGTCTGAATAATTTTGCCATATTCCTGTACTGCTTATCTTAAGGAATCTACGTATAGGATGAACGCTCAATGAAACTAAATAGTTTCAGTGCTATGAGCATTTTTTGTTCCACAAGTAGGCCTTGTGTGTAATCCGTAGATTCACGACGAATTAAGTGAATATTAAATGATCTAATCAAAATTTTGCAATCTTTCGCAACATAAATTTACTTTGGACCCGGGTTTCAACGTTGATACATCATCGTGAGGTGAGAAGTGGTGCTAAGTGCGCGCAGTTAATTCATATTCGGGGGAGGGTTGGTGAAATCCTATTTTCCCCACGTATGCATCTCCCATACTTCTTTCCTTTCCCTCATTCTCTCCCGAATTCGCGTAAATTGTGCACACTCAGCACCACTTTCACCTGTCGACGATGTATCAACATTGAAACCCATATCAAAAGTAAATTTTTGCTGTGGGAAATTTGCTGTCCACTTTTTACTCAATCGCTTTGGGCTCCAATAATTTGTATTTTATTGATGTTTCCTCACTTTCTGCAGGAAATACCTGTTTGCGTATGGTACGGTTTTGAAAATGTTGACGCTTTGCCAACAGGCGGTGTCAAACCTCTATGAGTTTTCAAATAGCTGCCACGCATACTTAATGTAAAAGTCGAGGCCATTAGATTAAATGGAATATCTTGGTATCTTTTTGAGAAAAATATTTTCGCCATATATGATCTCTTTAATTAATAAATAAACATGTTGAACGTGTTTTTTTCCTGAAATTTTCGCTCTATTGCGCGTTTCAAGGTCCAAGCGTCATCTTTAGGTACACTTATAACATTCCCTGGACCGAAGTAACCTTTAAATATTTGTTAAATCATTGAAGTTCGTAATACTATTCCACCACGTCTCGCTAGGAATTGTTGAATACATAGCAATCAACGTTGACTATAGAATGGCTGATGAAGTACGGGCTTTATGCTACTATCCTAGTTGTTTTAATTAGAGCTCGGGAGTTTTCTTGATTCCGCTTACATGGAACGTGACCTCTCGGCTTTGGTGCAGTGAAATCCCGCAAGATATGAATGTTCATATTTTACAGGCAAAATTTACGTCCTGCAGCAAGCAAGAGAAAGCATTTTACAGTCTCAGGCCTTGAGGAACTGATTAACATGAAATGTTTTCTCAATCTGCGAATTCTACACGTATTTATTTATTCCTAATTAAGGTTTGTACTTTTATTATGTCATTATCAAGGTGTTATTAACGTGATGATGACAATAAAGTTGCATATAAATGATGTGAAACTTTGGCCGGAAAGAATGAAAAAAAGTGGAGTGTTCAAGATGAAGAATTATTTCAAGGGTGAGAACTTTAAATATGAAGTCGCCTGCCTTCAATTTTCGACGCCATTCGGGGCTTTCCAGTTGTTTTATTCTCGGAAACTCAATCTACCAACTCCGTTTGACGGGAAACTATGTGGTCAACGTGGGAAGAAGGGAACACTTGCATCATTGATTACCCTCAGTGACCGATTAGTCTCACTTTGGTTACCATGTATCTCCGTAGATTACTCAAATGCATATGGTAAAAGGAGAGGACAATTGATGCTTGCGATCGACACTTAAGGTACTTGGAGCGAGATAGTTCTCCAGTTGTAATGGTGATCATATTCAAATTATAACTTTAATTTCAGCAGCAGTGGGACGTATGAACTAAATATTGCACATTTATGGTAGAATATGGTACTTTTATTTAACTGAAATTCTTAGTAATTAAATAGTAATATCAATAAAAGTCTTTAACTTGACTCACATTTTTCACGTGATACGTTTAAAACTCCTTCGTAATGGAAGGTGCTTAGTGGTTCTGAAAAAATTACAACAGTATAAGTATAATTAATTTTCAAAAATAGTTGGAAAAATGCACAAACTATACACTGTCATTTTTTTGGAGAAATCAAGGCATTAGAATTTCTTCATTGTTTTAAATAAGCTCTCTCCCGAGTGCATACACGTATCCCCTGGAAAATGTCTGCCATTTTTCATCAAAAATCTTAGAAAGTAGCTCGATAAGAGTATTATATTTTTCAGAAAGGTGAGATATTTTTATTTAAAATAAGACCAAATCCATTGATTTATTGGTGGGATGATATTTCGTTCTAACTATCTCAACAAATATGATTAAACCCATTCCAGTCTATCATTACTGAGTCTCATTTATCCCCACATCTGGAACAAATATGTTACATATCTTTATGTACATTCTATATTGTGCTGGTGGAATGTAAAAACAAAATACTAAAATATTATTCATGGGAAAGATGTTTTCATTTCCATTAGTGAAGAAACATCATTTTTGAAATTGGTCCTTCCTTTTCCTATTCTATTACGCTTAGGCATCTGGATTCTCTCCTTAGTTTTTTACGAACCTTCTACCTCAATTCTTTTATCTGACGTCAAACGTTGAGCCAGCAAACCTTTATGCTGTGTATATTTTTCTCCGAGGAACATCTTCTGTTGGCGGAAGGCAGTGCTTTCCTCATGGACCCCACACTTGATTACCCTTGTATTCAGGAATAAAATATGCCGCATGCGTCATATGAAAGTCGTGCACACTAACTTAGGTTTACTGTCGTGTGTGAATATATATGAACCCGTGTAAGTTTGCCATGGGCTGAATGAAATGGTCTCCCCGCACGGTGCGCGCGAAATTCCTTCTTCCTCGCCATCTCTATCTCTTTCTCTCTCTTTCTCTCTCCACCATCCACATTCATGTGTATCCATTTGGACCGCAAAAGTTTTCGCGCGGGGGAAAAGCCATTGCTCCTAATAACGCGGCCATCTCCCCCGCTGGGGACGGCCGTGCTTTGCACTTCCATTCCTCTTTCCTCAATCCTCACTCTCTCTCTCTCTCTCTCTCTCTCTCCATTCTAGAACTCCTAGAGCCTCCTCATCTCCCCCCCAGTCATGCATTTTTCTCGTGGTTACGAATACCGTTTTCGCACCCTTTCACCACCGTCCAGCTCCGATCCTTCGCTTATTCTCGCTTTACTTCCTCGAGGACCTTGGCGAGGGAAAACGTCGTGATGAGCCGGTGGTCTCGATGAACCTATCTTTTTAAATCGTTATATATAATCTCTAGTTCCGTATACAAAAATGTGCTTCTCCCCACTTTGTTGCATGTTAGTAAAACATGGGTATGTAAGGATAGACATAAGAGTAGACTAAACGCCGTGTGTATAAGTTATCTGAGGAGTGTTTGCGGCAAGAGTAGGATGGATAGGGTCAGGAATGAGTGGGTAATAAACGAATGTGGGTTAGATGCTCCAGTAATGGACATATATGAAAGGAGTGTGCTTCGTTGGTTTAGCTATGTTGAGAGAATGAATGAGAGTCGAATAACGAAACAGGTATATAAGAGTGAAATGAATGGTGCGAGAGATACAGGTAGGCCGAGAGAGTCGTGGTTGAATGTGGTTGAGGAAATTCTTAGGAGGAGGAATATTAGGAGTCCTAAAAACAGGAGGGCGTGTGTGAAGCAGTGTATGGGGGTAAACGAGACAAAATAAGTTTGCAAGGATAGGTCAGTATGGAGGAAGTTATTGAAGCAGAGTTAGGTCTACAAATGTGTGTTTGTGAGTGAAACTTTGTCACTGTTCCTACCCCGGAAGGGAACGGTGTGATTGGTATGTACGTATGTATGTAATCTCTAGTTGATGCTTATAAGGAAAATTCTGAGGAGGGGATGTTAAATGGACTTTACTGAGACAGGATGAGTAAAATCCATTTATTTTTAAGAGTTTTTATTGAGTTAACTCTGGCTACAACAAAATCTGAAATTTCCGCGCTTCAACTCTACGTTTGACGATAGCCCATCCTTATCGCACGTAAAGGGCCTACAGTAAAGGGGTGGCAATTTGGATCAAGATTTTCTTTTCTCAAACTGTAGTAGGTACTTTTTTCTTTAATTTGGTGTAAATATCCTTGGTTCTAATAACTTGGAGCATAAAGTTTTTCTTCACTTTCTGCAAAATACCCACGAAAAGCAGTGTATTTTTTATATTTAATAATAAGACGTAAAAACAATTACGCGCTAAAAAATTATTTCTCAACCTCTTACATGAAATACAAACTTGCTTATGATATGTTGAAACAATATGTGTGTACAACGTGTCAAGAGCAAAAAGCATTCAACAGTTCTCACTAAAAAAAGGCAGATGGAAATTGTGGCAGTTTTCTATAAACTTCAAAGATCTCTACTGACGCTAAAAGTCACTTAAATCTGATATTATTTTTGACTATTGTAATTTGGATATTTTACTATCATAAACTTCAACTGCCTAATTTGAAATAATAAAGAGGAAAAATAATTTTTGGCCAGCTTTTCTCGATTTTAGCCCTCTGTGCGTCTGCTGTGAAGACGGAGAGGGATATCCAATTCGCACGTATTTTTTGAAGGAGATCTGCTGCCGGACGAATGGGTACTCTCCTCCGCTGACATGAGCACGCATGAGCGTAGTGTGCTATTTTGTGTGTACCCGCAAGCCGCGAATGTAGTCTGTAAATTATCACGCATAGAAAATTTACTTTTTTTCCTTTTGAGGATCCTTAGCAGGCGTGTTAAAGGTGTTCGTTGGATGAAAAATTATAACTATGAACCATTTGCACATATACCTACTTTATTGACCAGCCAAGATTTCACCACGTTGGTGTCATTTGGCATTCTTCTAAGATATTTTTTCACTATGTGACGCAATGTCTCTTCCATTATTTGAATCATGTCCTTCCTCTCCTCATCAATTTTGACCCATTCCGCGTTGACTTCCTCAACCGAACGCTCTCCACTCTCTTATAATGGGTACATTAGGGCTCTCTTATAATGCGGATATATCACCTTGATTGTTAAACTGATGTGTTTAAACTTTGTCCGGCCAGTCAACTAGGTATGAAAAGAGTTCACAGGTATTAATTGCTTGAGATAACCGTTTGATATTTTCTCGAATATCCAAAAAAAACTTTGAATAAAAATGCTGTGCTGACATTTCTCTCTCTAATACTCTTGAAATCTGTTTTTACAGTGCGCTCTAAATCTATCATGGGTGTTCTGACGTATCTCTTATTTTTCATTGCGTCCATGAGTCTCCGAGTCTGTGTCACACCAATTTTCTTCACCCCTCATCACGAGATAGGGAACCAATTCCAGTCATCAATCACCTTTTTGTATTCTATAATTTTTATTGTTAGATATTCAGCGATCATCGAACATAGATTGGCTTTCACTTATATAAAATAACAAATTTGTGATCAATTTTTAAAATTTTTTAAAATTTTTTTAGCGGTGAAATTAAATCAAGTTAGGTGATTGTGGTCCGCCTGGATTTATTGTTATTTACAATCCTGGTTCTTATTGAATTATGAAATTATGAAGTACTAGTTTTCCACGAAAGAATAAAAATATTTTGTGGACAAGTAAGAAATTCATCATTTCATTGTGAAGGAATTCCACCAAGTTACTTCAAAAACCATTAATTCTGTTTTTTTATAACAGTTCTGGTGATATATATCCTGAACATTTTGTAAAACGTTAAACGCATTTAATTTGAGACTGGTTATTGTTGTTATGAATGAGAGGTGCTACATATTACCTCCCATATCTTTTTGCTGCATTGCATGTACGAGCTAGTAATATCCTCGTATTCTTGTACATGTTCTTTACACGGCTGATTGGATTCATATTCATAATACTGCTTTGTGCTTTGCCTGTGGTTGAAAATGAATTATACTGGCGCGTATTTTAGTGGTATGAGGATCGGTCTCGAGTATAAGTAGGACATTAAAAAATTTATGCCCAGGATGTGGAGACTAATAATAGGGATTTTCTGCTGGGAAGTGCGCTGGATTCCTTCGTGTGAAAATTCGCATTTGCATTCCTTTGACATCCAGCGACGGCCTCCGCCGTGTCACGTTCCTTCTTTGACTCTGCCCACAGTTTCTATGTCCCCGTGCGACCAAGTCTGGGCCAACCTGAGTTCAAAGCGAGAGAATATCAACTATCAAGTTTGTATCCCTGGGTAGGTGGCCGTCTATCCTAGATTCAACCCTCATGTCTGTGTTTAACTTAGTGCTGAATGGGCCACTATGCCTTCCGAAACGAAATCTGTTGGTAACTAACTTCCTGATTATGTTATTTTTCATAAAACGATGGACAAAATGATTCCCCGTCGTAATGATAGAGAGAATTTTAGTAGTATAAAATAAATTGTTGTCGTGGATGTAATGTGTTAACTTTTTTTATGCGTTCAAAGGTTTTGATCGCGTGGTTTAGTCATATTTCTTCGGTGAAAGCTAATTCGAAGTTATTGGCGAATATAAGTAGGGTGATTTAAATTAGTCTGGTATTATATTGTAGTTATTATAAGGAAACGAAAAGAGATCGGAAATTTCGATTCAAAACTTTAACCCTTGATACAGTTTCATCTCGGTGAAAATGTGGATCATCTACATTTGTTTATATGATGTTGGCGCAGTCGATCTGGGTACATTAAATTGAGCAGTGGGGAGGAAAAAGCAATACGATACCACATTTATGAATTTAGGTAAATCAAGGAAACTAACTATCATTTGATTTGTAGTGGGCAAGTGCAGTTATAGAAAATCATTTTTATTTCAGACCGTTGTCAGAATACGACAATTAATACTCATGCTAAATTCTAAGAGGTATTCCTTTAACTCGTGTTGGTTAATGTGAAGTCGATGGCCTGGAAATAAAGATTTCTATTTGAAAAATTAAAATTAGGCCTCCTCCATGCTACGCCAAATAATGACTACCTAGCGTTAAAAGTTGACGTGAGGACGTAGGTTGGTGGGTTTTATTAACATCAACCATTTTATTAACACCAACCAGAAAAGATAAGGTCAAGAAAAAATTAGGTAATTAGAGGAGGGGTGAGAGTGGTAAAGGACACAATGTTAAATGTGCTTAGGTGCAGTATTCACTTCTTTTCTCGCTTTTCTGCCGCAGCAGTAAATCCTGCTAGAAAAGAAGTATTTTATGGCATATTTAGCCGTCCAAAATGTCATATCTCTCATTTATTCCTTTTATAAATGATTCGGCTGTGGTGCTATAAGTTTCTCCGTGTGAGGAGCTGAATTTGCCTTCACGATTGAATTATTATGAATTATTGGTAATTTTGGAAAGTTTTGATGCCATGAGGCAATGCAAATATCCTGCCAAAGGTTCTAATCGAAGGCATCTGCTTTAAGTGATTTTAACGCTTAACCTCGCTCCTTAAACGGGTGTTCTCTCTGTTGTCTGGTTGTATCACGGCTTTGCTTTCATTCAACAGACATGGAGGTGTCCAAAACCCGTCACAGCTCTGCATTTTCCGGTTTCGCTTTAACCGGCAGCCCTAGACTATCCAGCTTCTCTCTAGTCTTCTACAAGCTACCCACGCAAAAAGTCCGACAGATAAATTTCCGGTGGCGTGGAGCCCCCGACACGTCTCGTGTGACGAGGGTCCTACTTCGAACTCCCGGTAGCCGCTCTTTCTCTGGCTTTTCGGTTTTTTTCAATTAGTCTCCTCGATTAGGTGTAGAATTTTACGACCCTACTGTTCCAAGCCATCTCACGAAAAAAGTAAATGGGAGGAAAGCAGGAGAAAATAGGCGCGTATATCATTGTAGGGACTTGACTACCACCCGCGAGGTAAGGACACCTGTAATGCGACACACCCCTTCGAGAAAAACGGTTTGCTCAAGACTTCCTGGAGTCTAGTTTGATTAGGCGTAAGTAATCATTGCTAATGCACAACTGACGTGGTATGTAGTCCTAAGCATAATATCACGTAGACCGGAGAGGGTGAAATTCATCCAAAAAAAATGGTTTGACTTGATCGGTTTTCGAACCCGGATCTCACAATTGGCTGTCCGGTGTCCCCGCAACTGTGGCATATTGAGCACAACCTTATTTTCAGTACTATATTTTAGGCTTGGGAGGAGCACGACTCCTTCTTGTGAACTCCCGTCAAATTTCACGTTGAATTAAGATGGGTTGATGGTGTTTTTGGCTTTATAAACCCTGCTCCTGACTGACCTGACTGTCGGGCGCAGGGTAAAGTTTCCTCTTCCTGACTGTCAGGCAGGCCATCAAGACAGGAGTCGCAGGACCGCGGACTGCTGTCTCCCTCGGACAAACTAAGCCGCGTGAATTATAGTGCTCCACTGTTAACTCGTGAATATACATTCTTTTTCTTCATGTAATAGTTTTGCGGATTTTATGCGGACCTCTGATGGTAATATCTGATACATATAAGCTTGAGTGTGATAATGGTCATCATTCACTCATTGCTCGTTCAATCCGAAGATTGGTTGACTTCAGCCCTCCACACTCCCCTGTCTAATGTTAGTTACCTCACCTTTTGGTATCTCTTCCTATATACTTTCCTCTTTATTTGGTCCATGAACTTATTCCTGGGTCTTCCTCAGGGGACTTTTCACTCTAATTTACCTTGAATAATGCTCTCCACGTACCCATTGTGTCTCAGGGTGTGTCCAATTCATCTGGTTCTTCTTTTCTCTATGGTGTTCCATATGGTCCTTTCCTCTTCTACTCTAAATTCACCATTTCATATTTTTTCCATCCATTTTATCTTCAGCATCCTCCTACAGCTCCAGGTTTTGAAGGGTTCTAATCTGTTTTGGTCAGCTTTTCCAATGGTCCATGCTTCCAATTCCATAGAAAGCCACGCCCCACACAAATGTTTTCACATTCTGTTTCCTAGTTTGTAGAAGTGTGGCGCTAATCATGTGTAAATCTACCTTGCTTTCTGTATTTGGCGCAACATTTGATGTCCTTAAGATAATATGGATCTATTCCAGGGATGCTGAGGGCATTGGGACTCGGTGGCGGGGAGAGGCGTGAGGCCTTAACCCGCCCTAACGCCACTCCCGTCTACTTCTTGGAACTCAGTTTGCGCTCATGAGAAAGGGACGACCTCGGTCGTGCGACAAAGGGATCTCAGGGCTACGTGCAGGACGAAGTTCCATACAAGTCTGGGGGCCACCTCATTACGGGCCGACTGTGCACACGACTATCCCGAGTCACTCCGAGGCCACCCACCGAGCGCCACCGTTATTCGAGGCGGAGGCACCGAAAACGTGATAAAAATGTTTCAACTCCTCTTGGTGCTAAATGAAAAGTCTGAAAAATGTCTTCGCTTCGACATCGTGCATTCCTAGTTTCCCCAAGGTGGAGTCTTGACATATATACTCTACGGGTTAAGGTCAGAAAAATGTTAAAAATACAACTGCTTACTCAAATATAATTACTTTCAGGCAAATCAATCAGCATAGGCTTAAGGAAAAGATTTACAATATGTTATAATTGAAGTGCTGTGCTTTATGGAGCAGAAATATGGAAATTCAGTAGGAAAGATGAGAAATATCTGGAGAGATATGAAATGTGGCCATGGAAAAGAATGGGAATATTTAAATGGAGTGATTATGTGAGAAACGGGGAAGTTCTGGCAAGGATGAATGAGAAAAGGAAAATTTTAAGATCAATAAGAAAGACGGAGGGAAAACTGGATGGGACACATCCTGAGGAAATATTGCTTACTGAAAAGAATATTTGAAGGAAATAACGGGGGAAAGAAAGGGAGAAGAAAACGAAGAAAAATATGTTGATGGACATTATGAATGGAAGGAGTTACGAAGAGCTGAGGGAGGCAGCGCAGGATAGACGAGCTTGGAGGGAGCAGTTCACATACTGAGGACAGATTCACCTTAAAGGAAGAAGATTTAACTAACGTTAGGGGTATGTGTTTCTACATGCTGTGTTTGTTATAGAAAAGAGATTGCCTTGACGTTTCCTATTTTCAAGCCTCAGCGAGTGATCACTATTCGACGCCTAGTATCACTATCGCTAGTATTCCATTCCAGGATTGGTTTACTGCAAACCTTCCACCTTCTGGGCTCGAAGCTAATGCTATCACGTTCTGGGTTATCTGTTTCTTCGGGTCCTTTTTTATTTAAGCGTATTTACTAATTGGTCTTCTGGAAAGATCCGTTGTATTTCTCGTCTATTTTAAGTTTAATGTTATTGGTATACCTTCTTCTATTTCGTTTTCGATGGCGCTACAGCCCAAATCGGGCATTGGCCTCCACAATTTTCTTCCTCCATTCCTCTTTATCCTCTGCCACTCTTCTCCAATTCCTCAACCCAATCAGTTCATGTGCATCCTGGCTGGCGTTATCTTCCCACCGAGTTCTGGGTTTTCCTACCGGTCTCTTCCCTCCCATCTCTCCAGTGAACACTCTCTTAGTTGCCCTCTCCTCCGGCTTCCGCAGGACATGCTCCGCCCATTGGTGTCTCATTAGTTTGAAGAAATGCTGGCCTCTTTATAAAGGCTACATATATTGTTGTTATGACGGATTCTCCATACTTCTCTTTTGTTCACAGGCCCGTATATTCTCCGAAGCACTTTTCTCTCAAATCTGTCCAACAACTCCGCAGATTTAACTGACATAGTCCAAGATTCACAGCCGTGAGACAGTATTGCAAGGATGAGTGTTTTATGTAACCGAATCTTAGTCTTCCCATGCACATTTCTAGATTTCATGATTGGGAGTAGGGAGAAGAAAGTGCGGTTAGCTGCGTCGACTTTTCTTTATTTCTAATGTCTCATCATTTTCCGAGGAGATTATTGGTATACCACCAGTCGTTATCCGCCAGTTGTAGTCTAGCGTTTATTTTCTCCCATGCTCTCGTGCCGTTCTCTATTGAACTCATGCGGAGGCAAATGGTTCCATAAACGGAGAAGGCATCTGACGTAAGGGCTGGATGGCGTGAGGAAATCATTATAAAACTCATGATTCCGAGCGTCTGGTTTCGAGATCCGAGTTAAAGCGTCGCCCGAGGCAGCAAACGCTCCTCTCGTTTCTTTTTTTTTCTCCTCTTTTCTTCAGTCCTGATTTCCCCTACACGCTTCAAAACCAACCTCTCTTAGAGTCGCAATTCCTTGATTATGTGGCCAAATTTTACGCACGCATGCATCAAGCACGCGCGCATTTTTGAGCGTATCTGGGTCCGGATATTCAAAAATAGAGGAAGAAAAATCTCAGTTTTTTTTTGCGAGTGCAGTAATTGGAAGTATTTTTATTTTTTTTTTTGGTGTGCCGACGGTGGTTTTTGTGTGTGGCTTGAGAGTTCTCGGTGCGGTGAGTATTTCGCGGAGAGCGGCAGCGGGGAGTGTGTGTCGGGACATGACGGGGAGGAGAGGCGCCGGCTGGGGGAGGAGCAGCCGGGACCCCCAAATGCATTCCGCGAATTAAGCAGAAGCGCAGGCACGCGGGGGACTTCATACACACACACACACGTGGAGGCGGATGGGAATACGGGTTTAAAGGGTGGCTGCTGGGAGGAATGGCCTGCATTAAAAGGCCCGCCCCTCACCACCGCGCTTTCTTCCCAGGATTCTCCTCTCTGCTTCCCTTATATACCCTACCTCCCGCCCCCCTACCTAAGCCTGTTCCTCCGCCATATCCTGAGCCCTACTCCTTATGCGGCTAGCAGTCACGCCCCCCTTCCCCCCTTTGGAACTCCTTTCATGGTTAAAAGCCCGGGAATATATACTGCTGCACAATAAGCGACTCAGCCGGTGAGTGGGTTTCGTTACCCCTGGAAAACTCTTCCAGAATCCAGTGCGCTCCGAAAGTTATACAATATACCTATCCCCACATTTTTTCCCTCCCTCGTTTAATGTCAATGCATGTTCTATATCGCTTCTTTCCCTCGCTCGATTTGTTTCTCTCGACCCTGTTTTTATTCGTACCTGCTCGCTTGATTCCCCGAGAGTAATTTACCTGCTCTCCTTTTATGCCTTCGGGCTTTTAAGCTCTCAGCTATTGTTAAAGAGAAGGCCCCAATTCCATTAGTCAAGATCAGCTGTTCAACATCTTAGGGACGGTATTTGAGAGAAAATCTCAATTTTGGGACTTAATCTTAGAAGGGCTCATAATTGCCGTCGAATGCAGGCTCTCGGAGCGGTTCCGTGATGCAGAGTTGGCCTTTTGTAAAGAGGTGCGGAAAGGGTGTGTTATGGCTTAAAGCTTTAGCGTTGCAGCCTTTAGTAGCTGAGCAAACTCCATTTCCTGTGCTCCTTAATTGATAGCTCGGGTCGGGTTGTGCTGTTCAAATTTTTGAAAACACCGATGAGAGTTTCAGTGTTTTAGCTCTTTTATTCTCGAGCTTCGTTTAAAGAAGGAATTAATGAGAGATCTCGCGCTTTCACGGTGGATGAAATGTAATCGGGCTGCACGCCGAGTCAGGTCCTTCATCTCTGCCGACGTTTCGATGGCCTTTCCTTCTCAAGTACACGTGAACCATTTGCCCATTGTATCTTGTAACTCTGAAAACCAACTCATCTTTCTGTATTAAAATACAATTTAAAGTAACAAGTTAATAACAAGAGGCAACAAAACCAAATAACTTTGACGTAAGTCCCAGAGCTGATCCAAATATTTCATACTATCCTGGGCATAGAACAACTGCATTTCACTGTTCGGTTTTGGTATCGGCTACCTCCTTGTGGAACTCCCTACCTTTGTACATAAAAATTTCTCCACTCCTCTTATGTTTAATTCCATTATCTTTAATTAATAGACAGAGGAACAATTGTTAATGAGATGATCGTGTAACCTTCTTTGTTAAATCATTTTTGGGAGTGATTGTAATTTGTATATTTGACTATATAATCTGTAAGTTGTATCATCATAATTTTTTTAGTTTATTCCTTGTAATCAATTTTTTTCTGTATCATATACTAATATTGGTAGTAATTAAAATGTTATGATATTGATTTTTTTTAATTGATAGTTTATTTTCTACTTTTTCTGTTTTCTTTTTGTTTGTTTTCTAAATTTTATATGTATGTGATAAATATAGTCAAAAGGAATTCAAATGTTGCACTCCTTTTTGGAGTTCAGTTCAGACAGTCAGTTGAGATGTAAATAGGTAGGACGTATTAAACACAGATGAAGAAAAGAATTACGTAAGGAATTAGAATCAAGCGTTTTGAAAAATCAAGAGGATTTTGCTTACTTCCATTTGAGTAATCGATCTTTCATCTTTTACACCTGGTTATGTACTTTAATCGGTAGATTAATCAAATAATCATTTCCTTGCTCAGCGTTGAAATGAGGGAGGACCTTTTTCAATCTAGAATATAGATCCAAAAGCTTCTCTTCAATAGTAATAGATATAGCGCGTGTGAAGCAATGACTCCAAAATTTTAATTGATTCTTGGTGAAGTACCGGAAAATCATTTCATGATGCTGAACTGTGTTGATTTGATCTTGTCTTTATGATCGCGATCCAATAAATTTCTAATATTAGTGATCGGCAATCATCATGCTGTTTAATTAATGTGCGTCCGTGCAGTTATCATCTCGGATAATATATTAGCTGTTTTATTCTTTATAGAATTATGTCCAATGTGAAATTGTGTCCAAGATACACTTCGTATGCATGTGTATTGTATTATTTCGACTTATCCTATTGGAATTTTTGTCTGTAATTCAACGCAGATATTCAAATAGGGTTCCTGCCTATCATTTGGCTTGTAATATAACCAATCGGTTTTCCAATGGTGCACCCTCTATTCAAATTGGGACAGTTGCTTTACATCTTATACTCATTTCGTGTAGTTTCAGCTCATAATTGCCTCACTTTAATTACATTGCATTTGACAAATGCTCGGATTTGAGGTAATTAAGTATTCATGTTTTTCGTGGAAATTCAACGAGCTAGGCCCATTACTTGAAGATCGCTTGAACTGTGTGCGAAGTGGCGCCAAAGGGAAAAGGTAACGCCCCAACAGTTAGCCCAGTAATTTGGATATTCTTGACGCATCGCACGTAAGTTCTGAGTCTGTTTGCTCCTCATCTCAGGTACAACGTGTCATTGGAAGGAGATGAGAATTCTAACCACTCACTAGTCACCCGTTGGATGCATTAGCAAGAACAAAAGCGCAAAGTTTGATAATATCGGATGGTTTCCGCCTCAACTTTTTGGAAGACGATGGAATCTGTCCTTGTGGCTCTCACATTATGGGGAACGGTTTGTGTCTGGGGAATTGGATGGGTGCGAGAGCGTTGAAATGTATTGTGCAAGTTAACGAGAAGTATTTCGTGTGGTTTCATCAGTCTGCCATATTTTGTTGCCAAATTTTGTCACATCATATTGATCTTTCTACGAAAAAACATGAATCTAGACATATAATAATGCAGGCTGGCTACTATTGAGCCGATGAGGGCAAAAATTATGTATGCCAGTTTATATGCCATGCTTCAGCCAGGTGCGCAGAATCAATCTTCTAAGTATATGCCGTTAAGATGCAGTGTGATATAAGTAATGTTAATCCATTTCTTTAGTAATTCCACTATAAATTAGAACTTTGGGTTGAAATATTGGAGAAATTACTTTAAGCCATTTTCCATAAAAATTGACGTTTTTGACTGAGGTCATTCTTGCTTTCAACAGCTCATTTTATGAAACATTCCGCAACTCAAGAATTACGAAAATAAATGCCTTAACTAAGCGATCTCCTCTTTCTTAAGCTGAAAATGGCATTTAAAGTACCATGAGCGGCTGTCGTTTTCCCCTTCCCTTAGCTTCATAAGGCAAAGTCCCATTTCTTATATACTTGAAATCAATCAACAAAATGTTGCTGCCTATTTTTTATACGGAATTGGACTGCTCAATTCACCTTAAACAAGTACTTCAGGCATAAAGTTGGCTTAGTATTTTCTACCTCAAATGCATCTATTGCTACCACGCTACCTTGTACACCTTGTAGTGCCCTCTTCAAATAGAAACAGATAGTTAATGAAAGGATAACGATGTTTCGGAAACTGATCTATTTTAAATATACTCTATTTTTTATCCATTGAAATCGTACCGGTATATCAGGCCGCCATGCAATGAAAGAAGACAGAAATAGATAGATAACCAGGAGAAGATAAATAGGAGATCTTCTCAAGTAAAATTTTATAGTGAATGGTTGGTATCAATTGCTTACCTAAGATCTAAAATGAATTTTTTAAGCAAATTAACACTGATAGACTGATTTTGAAAAACCAGTATGAATATGACATCGTTGTAATTGTTTAAATAGTTTTCACCGATCATAACTGTGCATTTGCTCTAAGTATGCGGAAATGTATCCATTTTTAGGGATAAAGAACTGCTAAATAACTAGCGTAACGGGATGATCTTCCCGTCCCTGCTCAGCCGAGCGCATTTCAGCATTTTCAAGGTAGGGAGAGATTTACAGGGCGTCGTTGTTGGATGGTCTCGAAACTGACGTCGAAAGAACGTCCTCACCGGCCGCTTCTTTCCTTTTACCCTTCCCTCAGCCCCCGAAGCCACGAGTGTCGCGTCGTCCCGAGGCACAAAACTGCTCAACTGCCTCTCGACTGTGAGCTGTTTTCCGAACTGGAAGGAAATGGGGCGAGATTCTACAGTAGGAACGGGGTGGGGGCATAGACGGGGGGGGGGGTAATATTTTTTCCCCAGTGGGAGGGCGATGCAAGTGTTGCACCGCGGAGCTGCGCTTTTAACTGCCGTCGGAGCGCGTTTGTTGGCTCCCGAGCAAAGACGGCTTGGCGGGGATCCCTTTCTCGGAGTAAAGTGGATAGGGAGGACCGGCTTCTGTGCTAGTAGGAGGAAGAGAATCTTAGGCTATTTCGCCCCGACTCTTGGAAATCCGAATCCGTTTGGTGGATATAGCAAATGCAGCTGTCTCTTCACTACAATCTTCTGTGCCCCTCCCAACCCCCCCCCCCCTGCCCTCTATCGGCCCAGCTTTCCCATATCCCACGCCGATCTATACTCCCAACGCCCACAGCTTAGCCTATACCACCGGATTTCTTAACCACGGTTCCTCCTTTATCCATTTCGCACACTCTAATGTCTATCTTCTTTCAACCTCCTCTTGGTTTGTTGGTTGGCTGCATTGGGAGTCGACTGACTACTGAAGTCATATGTGTATCTACATCTATTTTGCACTCACAGATACCTATTTTCTGTCATTTTCTTGGTTTGTCGGTTGGATATTTAGGGAGCTATTATTTTGTCAACCAAACCTGAAGTCATACGTTTCTTCAAAGGTTGATGAGTGTATTGGCGAGATGTGAGCTATGTTGGGAATAGAGTATGGAAGAGCAGCCTGAGGGAGGAAAGCTTTACAAAAATATTAACTTATTAATCTCAATAGTTTCAGGCTCAACTTTCTGAAAGTTCATTATGAATGATGAAAAAGAAAACTTTGTTTGATTCCACCAATTTATTTTAACGAACTACTATTAACGTAGCGTAGCGTATTCTTAAGGTACAAAGATTTAGGGCACGATCATGAAGAATATATACCATCTAGGGTAGTGGTAGGGTGGCTAGAGAGAGTACTCGCTGCTTCAACAGCCAGTTTCACCACAAAATTCTGGAGCGTCGGGTTTTTTTATTGTTGCGTGTGGGATGTTCCCAGCTCCCGTGGCGTAATCCCTCTGGGCCTTCGGGGAATGTTGACTAAATACCTCACCCATTTTTCCTTCTATCAATTACTTTCATACGAGGAATAAGCACTCAGTTATTAGTATTTCACCTTCGATGGCAGGTGACTAATTTGATACTGTTGCTTTGTTTTACACATTTCTCCATCACATATTTGCCGTAAAGTATTTATTCATATGGCGGGCTCAAAGGAGAAAATTTAGAAACATTCCAGTATCAGTCAGAGCAAATTTGCCCAACGTGTGAGACCCTGGGAATGACCCTTTGAGCTGGGACTGTTTCGGCTTAATCGGAATGTATGGCAAGCTTACTCTTGTGGACTGAACTAATGTAGCAATCTCTCTAAAACCCAAAAGTGCCGAACCTTCCAGTCTAGATTAATTTGGAAGAAGCGCAAAGGGGATACATTTTTTGTTCTTTCTTACTGTTCCCACTGACGATAGCAGTGTTTATGCCAAGTCTAAATCTGTAAAAGCATTGTCGCAAGTTATATTGCAATTGCGCCATTTGAAATTTTCCGTTAGTGAGAGAACAACAGACGAGGATAGGTTATGAGCTCTTTTATCACCTCTACCCAAGCATGGTATTCCATGTAGGGGATAAAACGTTTTGGAATCGCATATCCACCAAATTTTCATTTATTGATAATATTATGCGCCGTATTTGTCAATCGTTGACGGTATGTACTGTTTGAAAGGACACCTCCCTCCAAATGGCATTAATTGCTCATCGACAACAAGATTCTCTCCTGGACATAATATCGCTTTAGGTTGTAATTTATTTCATTGCATACGTCAGGAATATGAGGCAATTTATAATTTTTTTCTGTGGCCAGCACGAGTTAGTTAATCATCAAAACGCAAGAGTCGTAAAAAATTTGAACCTTTTTCCTCATTGTAGCCCAGAAAATTGGTGGCGTGTACAATTTTTCCCATAGAGATTCGTAATTAGAGAAATTTAATTTCAAGTGGCCAGCAGTAGGTAAAAGTCCAAGAAAGCGTCTCTCTGCTTATAAATTTTACGCACGCGTTCCATCTCCAGATTGGTATATTTCACAATAGTTTCCACAACGGAGTCATTTATAAAGAGACTGATGGGTTTTAGATAGGGCTGATAGAATGATTCTGATGAGTTTTCTACCTTCAATTTAGGGGGAAGTAAAACTTTACTCACAGACCCTTTGATAATATAATGAACTTGAACGCATCCAAGGTGGGGTTGAATGGATGACCAAGTAGTTCCTTCTCCAACTGGGAACTCTCCACCAATGTTTGTCTTGACTATCAGTTTCCTCTTGATGCCTGATCACTTTCATGGTGGCTCTTGGAGTCTGAATATTCATTGTACGTATCAAAGGCACCATTGTCTTCTTCATCTTCATAAAACAAATTGAACTAATGTTAGACATACGGCGTATTTTTGCTCATTTTTATTTAAAAAGATGAACCTTGGAATGTGGAACCCGATATAGCTGTTAAGAAAAGATATGCATAGAGGAAAAGCAAAAAATATTATGAGTTTCACTGACTCACCTAGCCTGGATTTGTTGCGATTCAAGAAAATAATTTATTCCAAAGTTATTTTAATGCTGAAATAAATTTGTATGAATACAGTTTGCAGATGATATAAAATTAGACGAAGTCAAAAATTCATGCTAAGCTACCATTTTTCTTGGCAAAGAAAATGAAAAAAATGTGAT
Source organism: Ceriagrion tenellum (assembly GCA_963169105.1). Classification (NCBI taxonomy): domain Eukaryota; kingdom Metazoa; phylum Arthropoda; class Insecta; order Odonata; family Coenagrionidae; genus Ceriagrion; species Ceriagrion tenellum. The sequence goes on along the minus strand of OY720633.1, from coordinate 110,713,251 downwards.
AGGATGAGACAGAGAGACTCAACTTGCCCGTATTAGGGGTAAATATATTTTATGTAAAATGTGGCACGCACACTCATATCGGTTGCCGACCTCTGTTTTAGCCATTTGAATGCCTCCCATTTTAACTGACCTGAAATTACAAGGTATTAGCATAGAATTTTATCTCAGAACTAATATTTTTGACGCTTGGGCGTCATTCTCATGTACCTATGTACTTATTGCTACTACGTGCATTATTGTATTAACATGTGGGGATAAGAGAATGGCTGTGATAAAGATCAAGTAAACTATTACTTACTTACTCCTCGGCGCTACAGCCCTTGTAGGGCCTTGGCCTCTCCGACGATTTTAGCCCAGACATCACGATTCCCGGCATGCTTTCTCCATCTTTTAATTCCCATCTTTCTCAGATCAACCTCTACATCATTCAACCATCTTTTCCGGGGTCTCCCACTCAATCTTCTACCATCAGGATGACCACGAAATATCTTTTTCACCATCCTATCCTCAGGCATTCTCTCTACATGTCCTATCCACTTTAATATATTGCTCTTAATTTCTGTCACTATGTTCGTATGTTTGTGGAGTTCCTCGAGTTCTCTGTTTCTCCGTATTCTCCACTGTCCACCTTCCTTTATAGCACCATAAATTTTTCTTATTACTTTCCTCTCCCATCTTTTAAGTAGCTCTTCTTCTGCCGTGGTCATGGTCCACGTTTCTGAACCATATATGACCACAGGTCTAATCACTGTTCGGTAAATCTTTGTTTTCAAGTTCCGACTGAGGTTGCGTTACTTGAGCACTTTCAATGAAGCTCGACAAGCCCTATTGCCTGCTGCAATCCTGGTTTTTATTTCTTCATGTATTTCATTATCTTTTGTCACCAGCACTCCCAAATACTTGAAGTTGTTACATCTCTCATTACTATTCCCATTTAATATTCTAGATTAGATGAGGTCTGTTGTTGATCTACCCTGTCTAAAGCCACATTGGTAGTCCCCAAGAATCTGTTCCACCAATGGGTTAAGTCTCCTAGCCAAGATTTTGGCTAAGACTTTATAGACCACACTTAACAGAGTTATGCCACGGTAGTTTTCACAGTTGGCCTTATCTTTTTTTATGAATTAGGCAAATAATAGCCAGACTCCATTCCTTGGGCTTCTTCTCTGATTCCCCTATATCCACTATCAGCTGGTGAATAGAGAGTGTAAGCTGTTCACCTCCATATTTTATCATCTCTGCTGAAATATTATCACTTCCTGGTGCTTTATTATTTTTTAGGGTTTTTATCACTTCCTTCACTTCCCCTATTGTTGGAACTGGTACTGGGATGGTATCTGTCTGAGGTTCTTGCCATTGGTGACCACACTCCTCTTCGGCTACTTCTAGTACTATGTTCTCTGCAGTGACATTAAAGTAAAAGTAAACTATTAAGTTTAGAAAAAAAATTATTTGACACTTATCTATGGAAACCAGCCAGCTTAACTAGCTTTAACCAGCTTTCAATGGACAAGCTTGCAATGGAGGCGTCTTAGAATGGGATTTGGAGGTTTTAGACTTGATTTAATTGCTGAGGAGAAGGAAACCTAGCCAGATATCTGATCAGGGTGCCGATGTGCCGAAACTAGTAGCACCGAAATACATATTAATGGAAGTATACTTCGGTGAGAATAAGTGCGTTCGTTTCGGGCTTTGCATTGTGGAAGTAAATAATGAAAACTCAAAATACCTTTGTAATTTTTCACCGAGTTTTTATTTTGCACGAACGGATTCGTCGCGTAGGCGCCATCATAGTTGACGTCGCCTATGCGATTATGTGGTACGGTGCGAAAAATTACAAAAGCATTTTGAGTCTTCTTAGTGAAAATGGATTTTACTCTAAAGTAAGCCAAAAATATCGAATACGTCCTTCTCTCTTCTTGTGGTGCCCGCCTGGACTAGTTCAGCATTTCATCTTATCAGAAATAGCTCTCTCACACGCAGGATATTTTCTCCTAGTGTTCCATCTCTACCATTTCATTCTTATCTCCGGGTAAAAACAACAGCACTCGCGGAGTGTGAGGGTAGTCCTGGAAACGGTGGGTGGCTGGGACCAAGGGAATGTCTTAAATAGAGGAAGAGAGAGGGTGGTACATACAAACCGCAGCCTTGAGAGTGCGTCTCCTTGTTCGAATCCGCCCAAAGCACGAACGGATGCCGTCTTATCTTTTCGATTCATCTCCGGTTCGGGCGTTCAGCTCGCAGAAGGGGATCGGGGTGCGGTTAAGGCGGTGATACCGTCGGCAAAAAAACCCTTCGAAGCTCAAGGCCTACGCCCACTCTGTCCCGTTTTGTTTGCCCCGAATGCCTATTTCTAAAGTTCTGCGAGCTCCGATTTGCATGCATGCATGCTGGGGGATATAAAAAAATTTATATTCTTATCCTGTCGTAAAGCTTTTACTACGGTCGCCGGTTTACCTATCTGCGAAATCTGCCGGTTTTCTCGTTATGCTGCAGGTGTCTTTTACGACCGAGTAACGCATAGGAAAGGTATTAGTAGAGAAGTATGGGAGAAAGTGAGTTGCAAAACTTAAGATCAAGGGAACAAGAAAAGTTCAAAATTCTTCGTAATTAGTCTATAATTATGGAATTTAATAAAGAAAACCAGAATTAGCTGTAGGCGTCTGAGAGTAGGATTTGGATATATTTAACTCGATTGAGTTGCTAGGGGAGAGAAAAATTTGCCGGTTATATAAATGGAAGGTGATGAATCTGAATGAAGAAAATGAAGATGTTAAGGGCCGCGGTATAGGGCTGGATATAGAAGCTAGATAGATGACCAGAGACAGTAATGCGTGTGGAAGTATAAAAAGTATAAAGTCTCGGGTGCTTAGATGGTAAATAGTCGAAGGAATAATTTTCGCGGGAAAAAGCCGGCTTTCCAGAGTAATTTTCTAATCCATCTAAAATTGAAAGGATACACGCAATGAAATCGTGCGAAAGAAAATAAAAAATTTGCCTTGGGATTCTGAAAAATAAACCACTATTTCCTTTAGGTCAGGCCATAGCAGATTTATTCACGCATTTAGAAGTCATTCGGGTAAGGATACGTTACCTACATGTGGAAATTCATAGTGTCAAGACTTTCATTGACCCCGTGATTGGTATGCTTCGGCGATTTTCTTTATTTTATATCAATCGAAACTGATCGTGAACATGCATCCATCATGGTACATCGAGAAAGAATGATGTGATCGGCAATACTTTAATGGATCTTAACCTGGTCTGAATCGGCAATAACCGATGTGTGTGTTGGTAGAATGAAGAGTGTATGAATTGTAAAATGTAATCGTGCGCACCCTATTATCTTGAACATAAAACATCCCAAGCTGGATAAGACTAATTTTAATGTGCACATGCTTAAAGTAATTTCGTGACGGTATGGACGCAATATGCAATGTTAAGCCGTATTTCAAGTTCCATGGCTACATGCTCAATTATGTGGAAGTTGATTTTCACAAATGAAAAAAAAAATGATTTTCTTCCTCTGATTTATTTATTTCTTTTGAATTTGTACCTTGATGATGACACCGTTGTATCGTGACATGTTGTGCCAAGAAAATTAATCAGCGGAAGAAAGTCTTTCAAGTATTAACTGACATCGAATCAGACCATGTAAGAAATTGACTGAATTTCTCTGATACAAATGAAGTAAGCCCTGTGATTTATCAAATTCCCTGTGATTTAGAAAGGGCTATTTATCTGCATCATACTTCTCGCTACTGTATTACCGTGCAGGCTGCATGCATATCTGATATCTTAACGACGCACCCGCCCATTGCAAGCCGCAGGCGGTGCCAAACACCTATGAAACGCATCGAGAGATAGATATCATGCTACTTCTGTATGCGTAATTAGGCATTTTCCGTGCTTTGCGGAACGATAAACTTCCGGAAATTCGTACGTGCTCCGCTGGTGACCCAGATATCTAGACAAGAACACGCTTGGACCCCGTTACGTGGGGAGAGCGGACGGGAGAAGAAACCGCGGTGTAGCCGAAGCCAAAAGGAGCGAAGCCCCGAATTTCTCTCCGCGCAGCTATAAAACAATGCCGCACGGGCGGGATAATTAAATACTGCCCGTTACCATTCCGAAGCAGCAAAGAGTAAATGGAATATCTCGGGGTTATTAAAAGTCCGTGAAAAGAAGCGTGTTCGGATTGTGTGTGTGGGAGGAAGGAAATGGGAAAAGCAGTAACCTCATGACGAGGGAGAGAGAGAATTAAGACATAGAATTCCTATCAGTGGCCACCTCGTATCCCTGGGATTCCGGCTGTTTCCTTATTCATTTTTCTGTGGCCCAGTTTTTGCTGTTTACGAGAGCGTGGGGGAAGGTCAGCGTGGTGGGAAATTAAAGCCGGTGGGTAACTTGCAAGCCAGGGAATGGAAGAATATACGTGCTCGTCACCCCTTGCTTCAAGCCTCTGTTTTATTTGAAAATGCCGCCTCGGCTGTACAATAAAGAAACGTTTCCGTCGCAAGATTCCGGGTGATACATGAGCATTGCGTTAAGTGACACAATTTTTTTCAATGATCGATGTTGAAAAGAAAACTTTAAGAGTTGGTAGTAATGAATGAGCGGATGAATATACAAGTTTGTATGGATGGATATAAAATGGAATAGAGGAAAATTCTTTGAAAAGATACTAGGACCTCATGGATCAGAAAATGGGAAGACAAGGGAACAAGGAACTGTGCAACCGGGTGGAAACGATGTCCGACACTATCGGGAAAAGAACTCCAACGCCATTTGGACCCATCTACTTCATGGACCAGGGAAGATTAACCTGTAAAATATTGTTATTCTTTCTGAATAGGATAACCAAGCCACTGGTACAGAGAGACATTCAGGAAACGGGAGTGCAGGAAAGGGAAATGTGCAAAACTGTGAATTGAGGCCACCACTGGTTCCTCAGGTGGAACGGAAAGAAGGCCACAAGCGCCGTTGACGGAGGATAGGAGAAGAGCGCAGAGAGAGAAGTATTGGGCGAATGAAAAGGATGAAAATAGCTGATTCAAAAAATATTTATCCTAAGGTAGTTAAAACAAATGAGAAGAAAGCATTGAGAACCTCTGTTATCTGTCATTTTATTGCGCCGAGAAAGCGGCTAAGTCAGGTATATGACGACCTGGCACCCCATAGTTGAATGTTTGAATCACCTATCAAACAAAAATGTCATATTTGATTCAGAATTTGTAATTAAAGTGGGACAATTAGAGGCAATCATTCCAATTGAAACACAAATAACTATACTCTCCTTCCCCGTAGTAAGAAAGTACCCCGAGAAAAAATACACCAGCATCAAGAACCATACTACAAACCTTTAGTTCGCGAAACCAATATGCAAACCACTGCACTTCTGAGACAGCTAAATGTTAGTCCATTCAGTAGGATTCTATGATACTAGGTATTTCCTTTTGCTTCCTGGAAAGGTTGGAAAATGGTACTTACTCCTAAGAAACTATGAGGTATAGTTCTAATACACCACATAAGCTGAGATTTGGCTATTGTCACGATTTGTTTTATACTGCCGAAAATATTTAACAGGACCCCACAGTCATAGCATGTCGACATTTTCAAGAATGACCCACATTTTTGCTAGTGTAATCCTTGCGGTTACTGCTTCATTTCAAGAAAAATTGCTCATGCTACTGGAAAATAATCCGCCTGCCTATGGCCGACGTTGGACTAGCAAGTCCGGCTGCGATGGAATATTTAGAGCACAGGTAAAAATCTAGTTATAGGTTCAGGTTAACTTGGCGGTGGTGGAAGTGAAATAGCAGAAATAGAGAGATGGCAGGGATATTATTTAGCATCAGTGATGGGACCTCCGTTTGATGATATTCTCTTGAGAGGACTTCTTCACTTTTTCTCAGGGAAGAATGAATGAATTGGTTTCAGATTGACAAAGACCCCCTGGAGATTTACCTAAGCGCTTACGCGTGTGGAATGTGCTCAGACAAATTTGTAGAATAGAGAAGTGAGCAAGTGAGTGGTGCATTATCCGCTGAACGTTATCGATCTGCAAGAAGGAGCTCACACTCGGAGGAGAAGAGAGAAAGTTTAAAATAAATGGAGAGGAAGGTGTGTGATATTTGATATTTTATGGGGGGTCGCAAGCACTGGTGATAATGATGAATATGATCAATTTATATTGAGCTGATTGAAATGGAAAAATTAGAAAAATTCTCTTGCGAACATAAATCCACACCATTCTCTTAATTAACGATTGCAACCAAAACTTTGCGAGACGATAGCACACTCCGCAAAAATACGCTTAACTTTTCGTTTATTTCAGATTATTTTACCCCTCCTGTCTTCCTCTTCCTCCGATCCTTAGGGATGGTGTCTAAGAACGCCCTGCCACACGTCCCTCTGAATATCAGTAGAGTGAAATTAGGAATGAAAAATCATCATAGCTTCCACTACCTAAGACCCCTGTGGCGGTTAGTAGAGTGACAGGCGTTTCGGCTCTCGCCGCAGGATTACAACTCCCGTCCCCGGTTTGCAAGCTCTCGCTTATACCCAGGGACTTGGAAGAGGTGGAAGGAAGGGATGGGATTGGAAGGATAGCGGAACCGCAGCCCCTTCGAGGCCGACACCAATGAGGCGGATTGAGGTCAAAAGGACCTCAATTGGGCCTCCGCCTCCCCGAAGTACTCGTATTACTTTGGTTACCCAAACAACAGAGACGAGTAGCCGTCGGTTTTGCTTTTGCAAAAACCTACCGCACTTCTTTGCGAACCGAGAGAGCCCGTTACCCAAATATTTGGCACTAGGTGTCTCTCTGACTCACTTTATGGGTTGGCGTCGTGCGGTCTGCCGAAGTACGTCCTCGAGTCAGGGACCCATGGAGGGTCAATGCGGACCAATTCTGGTCAAAGCGTGAGTACAGCCTTTCTCTCAGTAGCTCCCGCCAACCCAGTATTAGAGTGACAGTTTTCATTTAGAAATTATTCCAGCTTAATGGTAGGTTTTTGAACAGCTTTTATCCAAATCCGATTTTACTACCCTGGATGGCTCGCCATTAGACCCCTCTTGAATTCCTCATACCTTCTCCCGCTTTTTAATTCGTTGGGATTTCTTATCCTCTTCCTTTCTCTTCCCCTCCTCTCCATTGTCCTCCCTCTGTTATTCTCTTCAACATTCCCACTCTTTTCAAGACCTCCTCTATCCATCTATTCTACCTCCTACGAGCCTCCACCGCTCATTCCTCCCCTCTCCAATCATATTCAGTACTTCCTCGTTCCTCCTTCTGGCCACACAGCTCACCCTTTCCATCCTTCTACACACCCACATCTCGAACGCCTCGAGTCTACGTACATCCTCCCTTTTCAGTGATCAAGTCTCCACTACGCTCCGTATTAGAGTTTTTACCAGCCAATTATTTACTTCTCTACTCAGACCCCCCCACATCAATTCCATCCTATTTAAAAAGCTTCCTTAGCTATGGAAATACTGCATCTAATGTGCGTATTACTAAACCCATTCTCCTCGATAATACTTCCCGGAGACCTACGTTAACTGCACGACTAGCGTAAAAATATTATGCTGGCCGTTCAGGGCGGTGATTCACATGTCATATGGTTGCTATTTCAAAGGGTAGCTTTGCTATTCCTAAAATTTACAAATGTGGGAGTAGAGGGCGAGGGATGGAGGAATTAAGGGAGGGGATGGTAGCAACTGCTTGAGCGGCGGTATGCTTGCGACCTCAAATGGAATTCCCGACCGAGGAGTTCTTGCGGAGGGATGTCTCGGTTTCGTGGCTTAAATCCACAGCGGCAGGCATCCATCAAGGTCGGGCAGCAATCCTCGAATTCTCAGAACCAAGAGAGAAAAAAAGAGGAAGAAAGGAGGAATTCTCCTGAAAAATACATTCCTTGGATCCGGCAGTAAGACTTAAGATTAGAGAAGCATATTTTTCAAGAAACATTTTTGCTTGCTTGAGGTATAACTCATTACTAATGGCTTTTTTCCTCTCTCTAAGTATATTTAGTCATAGATGTGCATTCCTTATCAAGTTCACAAAACCTGCCTTCGGTTTTAATTTTATGTAGATTTAGTAGCTCAAATTATATGATTTATTGATATAAAAATTAATTCTCTTCAGGTTTTTAAGGCACTGTTTTTCCTATTGAAAACAAAATTTGTGATCTACATTTTTTATTGTCTGGAATTGGATTTATATTACCCGCCATTTCTAATTTCTCTCGATCTTGGAGTTGTGATTAGCGGAAGAAAACATAGGCCGGTTTTTTATTCACTTTGTTTTTCCGATCGGATTGTAAGCCTATGCTGCTCTTTAAATTTCTTTTATCGCCTGAAATACGTATTCCAATAATGCCCTCTTATCCCATTCTCATTTAAGATTGACCATTGAGTTGTGATTAGTGGAAGAAAATATAGTGTAACACTCCAGGGTTTGGAGTGTAATCATCACAGACGCATCCATCCAACAAAGAGCTCCTCATCCTGAGGCACACTAGCCTTCCAAGCTAGTTGAGAGCCCTGTGTAGCAACATGTCACTGTGACTCCATGAAATTGGCTACCTGACATGAAGGCTGATTTAATCACGTCGCTATGAAGCAAATAGTAGTGGAATAGATTTTAAAAAAGGGTTATCATTTTCGTCGAATTCGGGTAAAATTTAGCGTCGTTGGACTGCAGAGGAGTACGGTCTCTAGCAAATGACTAGCGATATTGAAATGCGCGCTTATCGCTCCAGGGAAACTATACGAAGTTTTTTGGTTCGCTGACTTGCATTTGATCCATAGTCTGATAGTTAATGTGCCATATTAGGTATTAGCACCGATGTTTGTATTAGTACTTCAAACTTAATACAAGAAGTGATATTCCTTATTGCGCGTATATCACAATGAAACTGCGGTAGTTTATCCCCATCTGCTGGAGAGACCACAGCTGTCAACCATCTTAAGTCAATCCTGCCTAAAACAGAGCCGACAGCTTAAGGATTGGTGTGAAAGTGAATTTGATTGGAAAATATTCTGGTGTCATTTTGACGCTAAACTAAACGCTTAGTCCAATCTGTGAACAAATGAAGTGGCTAGAGTAATGATTTCTTATGGGTAGTGACGTTTAAAATAGCTGTAATCCGTATAGAATTATGGTCTAAGACTGCTTTTAAAGGAGAGGGCTTGAATAAGAACTTTAAAGTGCTTATTTCAATTGCTAAACTACGCTTCCACACTTTGATTTTTTGCGTGTCCAGCAACGATGGCGAAATCTTGAGTCATAGTGCTAAACGTCCAACAAAAACAGCAATTTGAATGCATCCCAAGGATGTCCATTTCCCCACGCCCTTCCCATCCCACTAGTCCTCTGGATAACATAATCAGTACGTGATTTCGTAAGCAAACACGTTGGTACAGCCAATTACCACGGTGGTCAAGAATAAAATTGCGCTCAATAGAGTTTTTATTCAAGTCGCTTCAAAATGGCGAGCGTCGATCTGGCTGCATCATAGTAGCTCTACTGGAAGCACTAAAATAAACTGAGTTGATTTTTTGAACTACCAGTGAGTGTTTGTATTGGTTTGAGTAATCGTACACAGTAGAGAAATCTGTATCAAAACTGGTTAATATAATCTTTCGTTGCCAGGGAATAGCCATGCTTAGAGACAAAAAAGCCTTCAGCTCTCCTTCATTGGCTGTAAAGCTCTTCCCATTTCCCATGTATTTTCTTTCTCGCTTTTTATCCTGGTAAGCTGTTGCAGGAGACATACAATCGGTATCTTCATACCTGTTTATTGCTGAACTCAGTAACTACAGTTTTCCAAGTGGAATAGAAATACCAGAGTAAGTATTTTGATGGAAAAGTCAGCTTTTATTGTGTTTGGCATGATCAAGTTAATATCAGCTTCGCGCTTAGGCAATACTTTATTTTCAGTGAATATAGCGGTTTTGAACTGTTCAGATTCCTGAAAAATCTATCAGCCTCGCGTAAAAATTGGAAAAATAGGCCCAGAAGTGAAGTTAGGCGTGGAAAAACTTTCAAAGTTACCAGTCATTAAAACGAAGTCGTACATCTATTGGAGCTTTCATTTGTAAAAAATCATCAGTGTAATGTTTCTCCTGCATTGGAGCCAAATTAATCATCTTATCTTTATTTTATATTTTCATTTGATGCTGAAATGTGTGATTTTGCAAAATGTGTTGCCTTTGGCATTAAATGCCATCTTTGCTGTTATAATGTGTGTTTTTCCAACTTTTGTTGCATTTGACCTTAACTGCCAACTTTGCTAATTTATAATTTTCTTTTCAGGTAAGTGCGGGAGGTGAATCTCGGTGAGATCGCTAGTGGACATGCGTCTTATATGTGTAAGTATTTTATTGGCTTTGTAAATGGTATTTACTATCCTTTGTGGGTGAACAATTTACGATCCGTTTGCAGTAATTACATATTCAATGGTACTAGTTGTTCCTTTTTTATGGAGGGAATTATATAGAATTTAGTGTTGGAATAGTATCTGCTGGATTGGTACAAGCAAGCTATTACGCTATTATAGCATCTGCATACAAGGTATACGATTTAATATATCGTTTCAACTAAATAAAATTCTTATTTTCTGCTTCAGTAATTAATTTAACATGCTCAGTTTAATTAGTCCGTAAATTACCCCATTGATAGATACAATTACTTCGGCTATATCGGATACATAGCAATTCAAGTACTGGCCATAATTTAATTTGCTCAAAAGCTCTCTCCTGTTTTAGGCTTTAGATTATTGTGCATTTAAAAGCATTGTATCATTTACTCATACCACTCCTGTTAAAATTGCAAAAATGCAATAATGCTTTATATCTTTATCTGTTTGCAACGATAGTTATATGCGTAGGAGATACGTTGGTTTGTTTCATACTCTTCTCCCTTAAAGAAATAATTTCACCCCGGGGAATTTGCTGAGGTTTACTGGCTTCACTTTCGGTAATTACTTTACGAGATTGGTCTTTTAAATATTAGTTCTGTGAATCATTTGTAGTCCCGTAAAATTATGCCATAACTGTGTGCCTCGGGTAGTTTTAAACTAAATTTTTGTATCTATTTTATTTGATGTTGATAGACCTCTTAGTTTGTCGATGTTTCATTACCGTTCTTCTTACTTAATGAAAATGATGGAAAGATAACATCCATATGTTATATATCATCGATACAACTGTATTCTACAGTTTGAGCAATTTTGATCGTTTGTATTATCACTAGTACGTATAGATTTTACTGACTGACGTAATACCTGCATACACGCATGATCCTTTCTCGATTCGGGAATTTATATGAAGCTGAAATAACCATTCGTGTTATTTTAGGAACTTAGCTACTCAATGAGTAAATTAAATTTCATTTTGACGTAGATATTTTTTATAAGATTACCTTTCTAGAGAGATAATTTAAGCTAAAATATTATAGCCAAGAGGATGGTCTCGGATATCTTGAAGAATCAATATTTTGTGTCATGCTTTCTAGTCTATTGCTTCTGCATTAGTCGATAATTCATGTGAAATAATGATGGTTAAGCTAGCATCGCTGAATATATATGTTATTAGCATAACAGGCTTTCTTAGTTTGTTTTAACATGGGTGCTGGATAATTTTATCATGGAGAGGACCATTAAGTTATTAGCTTAGTGGAATGATGTAGGAATGTCTGGAACAACATGATTAATCTGTTTGTATGTATAAAATGCGATGTGGACTTTTTTCAAATTTGTAAAGGTATTATAATCGGATTGAACCGAGAAAGTAATTCTTCAAAAATGATTTTCTCCAAAAGTGTTGGTTTCATACGTAACGGTGTGGAATATTCATGATTAAAGATTGGAACACTGTGTAATCACCCGGTGATGTGGCTCAGCGAGGAAACTTGAGAATTGGAGAATTAATTTAATACCCAGGATTTTTATGAATCTACGGTTTAATTATGAGAGCGTTCAATTATTATCGACCTATTGTGTAATGTAAATAAAGCTTCTTCACGGATGATGGGGATTTTTACTTGTACCTCCATGAAGTTATTTCTTTGATAATATCGAGCAAACTCCCCAAGATAATCTGTTGAACAGCTCAAGTCTGCTCTTATTTATGGTTTTAAATAGCTCGCTGATAATTTCGTAGATTTTTTTATAACCGATGGAAACTGCTATAGCCCTGTTACAGTGGAAACTTTCTCAGTTGCGTTATGATGATTGAGTTCTCAGTATGGCCAGGGGATGTTCTCTCAGTGAATTTCTCACTTGGATTATTTATCATCGCTTGCGTTAGAAAAAAGTCCAAATCACCTCCTCCTCCAAGCTTCAACATGAAAATTATCTGAAAATACTTAGGCGAACGTTTATTTTTTAGCCATATCTTATTTGGAAAGCATTTTAAGATATTCTGGGAACATCCGCTCCATAAATTGCTCTAACAATTCATTTCGAGGAGCGCGGTAGTGTAAAAAATGACGCAAATTTACTGCTAGAAGAATTTCAGGGAAGAAACATTGATTTAGAAGCGCGTAAAAAACTATGGCGTGAAAGTCCGTCCAAATTTATGGGGAAAAGCTCTCGCAGCGGCAAATTGCACGTTTGAGCCCCACCCCACCCCCACAAATGGACGAAGCTTTTACCTGCAAATCACGTCACTCGAGTTATATCTTCAAATTTTCCTGGAAACGAACATATTTATATACATTTGCATAAAGGACGCATATTTATGTTTGGATGCGCTCAAGTAAACAAACAGAATAGGAATTAAATCGGACGCGATCACGTATTGTTACGCCCCGTGATGTGCTTCTCTTTCAGATAAAAAAAGGAGTGAGCGTCTTTCAAAGAGAATGTTTACTGCCTGGCGGGCGCGAGTCAGTATTTTCGCATGAAGCGCGCCGGGCGAATTTATAACGCCTCTAGGTGCATAGGTTTAGACCAGCTCTTTCCAAAAACGGGACGTATTTATCTCATTTTAACCAGGAAATTGTTTCCCCGTCTCCAAAGCCTTAATAACCGGAAAATTTACGTCCTTTTCCGTTCTCCGCTGCAAACGTCCTCGTATATTTTTGCGGCCCATGTCGCATGGGCCTCAGGACACCGCGCATGCGTCCTTGCAGGATTTATCTATTGTTGGAGCGCATGTGGACGACCTCATATTGCGTTTTTCGGAATTATCAGCGCTTAAACAGGAGATCGGATCTGCTGATGAAGAAATTCACCTAGCCATGTTGCTTGGAATCGGGTTGGACGAAAAAAATCGCAACTTCTGGAGAATGTAATTATGAAGAACGGTGTACGGCCGTTTCGTGTCGAAATCTCAAAAAAAATTGCAAATGTTCATTATTTATTTGGTTTTTATTGTTTTATGTCCTCGACTTATTTGTAAGAGTATTTGATGGAATTTAGTTGACACCGGATTAAGCTTCACCGGGTATATATGAATGCTTTAAAACCACTCTCGTGTTAAATGCTGAATTGTTGATGAGTACTCTAAATTATAGTGGTAAATGAATATTTCCTACTCAGGAAAACATTTGGGTCATGGATTGGCATGGTTATAATTCTTGATAGAATGGGATTGTGTACCATAGACACTCATTAAGGTGAGAAATATAATCAACTATTTTATTTCATACTGCCTGGCTATTTTCTTTGCCTAGTCTCTCTGCAAATTTTATGAGATTCAATTTGAGAGTATTAGTTTTTAATAGTGATCACTCGGAGGTCTGCGTGTTTTTCATAAGATACCGCAGTTTTCCTATTGTAATGTGGGCAATGGCCTCCTGATTTATTCACGAAGTAGATCATAGGATGGGATTGATTATGGCTCTCACTATGAAACTGGCTAAACTTTCCTTGATTCTGAACAGCATGTATGTCTAATACTGGGAAAATACATTGGCAAGCCAACATTTCTGGCTGGAAAATATATTTCTTATTGCAGGAGTTAGGAACACTATTAGGACCCTTATTTCAGGACAATTTTCTCCCACGAAATGTGTTTCAAATGAATTCAATCTGAATATTATTGCAATTCAAAACTCCTCATGGACGTATAAAATGTTTCTCTACTTCCTTCTAGACTATTACCAGAAAATTCGTTCTAGCATTGTAGTTAGATATTGAATCAATGTAACCTACTCTTCGAGCTGTCTTTAATTATTTTAGCTAATGCATTTTATTTTCTTACATCCCTCCTGGACGGAAAAGGCCCTGTTGTAGGCTAAACACACCCACAGTTTTGTTTGTTTTATTTATTTCGTAAACTTTTAAGTGTGAATATCGTGAATTTTTTTCCTTGATGGGATGCCGAAACAATAGCTCTCATTATTTTCGTAATGATGCGGGGATTATGTCATCATCTGGAGAAAGGGGGAAAATAGTATTACGAGGGTTTAATGTTGAAGTTAATGAACAAATGGATGACTCTGTGTACTTTGCTGATTGTTTGAGTAAGAGGGGAGGGTTGATGAGGAGTGGAGAAGTGGCGGCGAATGCTGGAGGAATAGTCATAGGTGACATGCGGAATGAGTTTTGCTAGAGTGACATCTAGGGATGAGTTTCGTCTGAATAAACAAGCGAAAATTACACTGAACAAAAGTCAACTCCTTTCCACTTTACTGCATGACAATGAAACATTGGCCTGCCGATATAAACATAAGTGTCGGTTAAATGCAGCGGGTATGAGGTATCTGATTAGTGCTTGTGGTAAATTCAGGAAGGATAGGATTAGGGATGAGTGGGTGATGAAAGAATCTGAGATGGATCAGCATTAAATTCATCTGAGAAAAGGTTGCTATGTTGGTAGGGGGAGGTTATGGTGCGAGAGAAAAGAGTAAATCGAGCAAATAATTTGTGAATATGGTGCAAGAGACTCTTAAGAGCTGGAATATTGATTTTAAGACTTAGGAATAGAAGATTGTGCATGAAGCAAGGTATGAATGTGGTAGAAGTAAAGCAGGTATGCTAAGATAGGCTGGTTGGAAGGAAACATTTAACATCAAAGCCAGTTTTATCTATTCAAACCGAGGAACAGGCTTTTTTGACAACGCTTATCCCGAAAGGCATATCCAAAGATATAAGAAGAAGAGCGTTATCTAAGAAGGCATTCATGAGTAGAAGGGAACTGATGACGGGGCCGTGGGTAAGGATACAAAGAAGCGGCTGGTGAAGATCCTGATGTCGAGCGTAGTGCTGTATGGTGAAGAAACGCGGACCCTCAGAAAGGAGAATGTGAATTGTCTTCTGGTATTTGAGACTCAGGTGTGAAGAAGGATGGGAAATATGTGGTGGACAAAAAGGAAGACTTACGAAGATTTTCTAAGTACGTTGAGTGAGGAGAGAAAACTCCTGAATAAAATCTGGGATTAATAGGATAGGTGGCTGGATGAAGTCAAAAGGAGCGACGGGATGCTTAAGATTATGATACATGATGAACGTGGGACAAACGGGGATGGTAAAGAAAGAGAATAGATTTAATGGATGGGATGAAGAAGGGTAGATCGAATACAGAGGCGAAAGAGGAGGTAGTAGAGGCAGATAGGATCATGACAGTATATATAATCGGGAGGAGAATTTCTAAATTTCAGAAAAACCTACCTTTTACCAGCAGAATACATTTTTTGAAATCCCAAAATGAAATTAAACAAAACTTTGTGTCGTCCACAGAAATTATTGCAAACACAACCGGTTTCGGCAGTTACGCCATCATCAGGTACACTGGCGTGATGGCAGAACTGCCGAAATCGGTGTTTGTAATAATAAATCTGTGGAAGACAAAAAGTTTTGTATAATACAATGTCAACCTTTTACCAAGTGAAGACTTCAAAATTCGAACTCAAAATGGAACGTCGTGATGGGCTTGCATGCAATATTACCAGGCACAGGCACATTTTGCATGCCTGTTTCTCAAAATTCATAGTTACAAGTATCCATGAATATACAAGTATGCATGTACACTATACAAGTATAAATGTACCTTGACTTCCGTCTCTTCTTTCTTCTTGTCGGCGTACTAGTCCCGCAGTCACCCCTCCGCTATCTCTTTCCTTTCCTTTGCTTTATCTTATCCTATGCCTCCACCGCTCTACTTCCCCGTCCCTTTTGTTTACCCGACGGCTAGACCACGGTCCCACTCCCTCCCCACCCCTCTCTCCCAGGTCCCTCGCCCTTTTCCCGACCCACTCCCATCTCCGACCCTCTGTGGTAAATGGTCTCCGCCCGCTGCCTGAGTCCTGAAATATTAATCACTTAAGTTATTGAGAGTGAGCAGGAAGAAGGAAGCGAGGAAGGGAGGGAGAAAGAGAGAGAGAGGGAATGAGATTCGCAGGATTAATGGCCGCAGATATTAAAAATATATGATGGAAGAGGAGGTGGTAGAAATAAAAAAGACCTCGGTTTCGACGAATCTCGTTTTTATCCCATGATTTGGTGCGCTGGCTGTTTCTGCATCAGTGTTTTTCGCGACCGCCTACGCTCTCCTGGCTCCCTGCTATGTCTTAACTCATTCTGTATACTTTCGGGAAGCAAAACATGCATTTGTATAATTCTCGTTGCTCAGGGAACATGGGTTTCATATTTCATTCTTTTTGTTTCAAATTCTCATAAATTTGCATACCTTACAATGTTAATTTTCTTCCTGCTTCAAAATAAATGCTATTCAATTTTAGAATACGTAATTTTGTTTTAGCTGAACGACTTCGTATCTAAAATTAATACGTTGGACATTTCTTAGTGCTTGGCTGGCTTGAAAACGATGTTCTTTCCTTAAAATATGCCTATATGCTAGATTATTTCCATATAATAGCCTAAAACTGTATAAAATTTTTCTGCATTGATAGTTTGAAATCGTTGATGGCATTATTGATAGTGTGAATACATGGAGATATGTATGAGAAAAGAAAAATACAGTGGACGTAAACCACCGAGTGTTTACTGAAGGAATTTCTTTAAATAATCTGCAGGAGGACTATGATACGATAGTGAATGAGTAGTGGTGAACGGCATATGGATGACATATTTTATAAGTAATCAAATCATTTTACCAGACATTTTACGTAGCTAAATTTCAATCTACCATCAGCTACGCAAGATCAATTTCGGCAATTTGAAATAAAACCAAGCGTACGCATATTTTGTTTACCATAGGAGTAAAATGAATCCATTTCACAGTTTTCTGCTCGGAATGTAAAGAGGGAAAAGTAAAAGAAACAAATTTTGATTGGTAAAACCACTATCACTATTTTTGTTCGACTAAATTCTTCTACGCTGTTTCTTCATATCCGATAATGCAAATACATCCACTGCACTCGTTGGTGCTTCTATCACCCTCCTCCATAGCTTTGTATGGCTACATGTTGCCTGAAATATCAAAGTATTCATTCTATTACACACATAGCCGTGGTGTGAAGAATGCTTCATTTACATCTTAGTGTTTAAAACTATAAACTTGCTATTTTCGGACTACCTGGTGGTCTGAAATATTCACCTGGGGAATTAATGCCTCTATATTTGGCTATTAGATTTGGATTCAGTTCTGAAAATATAAAACGTGTGTTAGTTATGCGCGAATTGATAGGTAGTGAGACGAAATTATGGAGTATTGCCTCGATAGAGGAAGCTCCTCATACCTTTTCAAATAATGCTACATCTTTGTAAGTGTGTCTATAATGCTATTTATTTCAATTCATCTGCCTCCTAGCTTATTCTTGCCTTACTGATGTTTCATTCCAAAATACATGGTTTTGTAAATGTATTGTCTAGCGAAGGTAATAGCAGTTGACAAGCTATTTAATAGGCGTGGTTGTAGAGCCCACATGTTATATTTTAGCTTGATTTCCAAGCAATCGAACCCGTTCTTTTTGATTAATTAAAGTTTTTCTTTATTTTCCCTAAGGGTACTGCCAAGGTAGTCTTCCCAATCCGAATAATTGTCCTTTCTGCAGGAGGTATTTCCATTTATTTCGAATCCCCGATCTCGCCGGCGCTCACAATGAATGCTAACGATCCGGAGAGGGAAAGAGAGGAAGGCGGAAGGTGGAGATCGTCAAAAAAGGAGGTTACAGCGTGAGCAGGAGAGGATCGGCCGATTACTCTCGTCCCTTTCCTCGGACCTCGTTTTCCTCTCCCTCCCGCCGCCGTCCGTCCCTTCCTCGGGCACCTCAGTTTAGTATCGAGACCCGAAACTGGGTGTTCAGGATAAAATGAGGCGAGGGGGTAGAGCAGAGGGTAGCAGCAACACGGTGCGGGAAAAGTGTTACAGCCGCCACATGACGGAGGTCTTGAGGAGGGTTGGATTTGCGGGAGGGGAGGCGGGGGGGGGGGGCGAGAGGTCGGGAGGGAGGAGGAAGAGGCCTGGCAAAGGGGGGAAATAGTGGGAGCCCCCCCCTTCCCCCATGGGAGGAATGGGGAGTGTGTACGGCGCGATTCTGTGAGGGATTGAATAAAGAAAAAGAGGAGTCGGAATTCACTAAATTACGAAATCCCTTTCTTTTATATATTCTCTCCCTCTCTCCCGCCTTGTACAGTTCCGTATCTCTCTCTCCGGCTTTCTTTTAGCCTCCCACCCAACCCCTCTCCAGCTTCCACCTCCCAACGCGACGCTAACGCCACCAACGTGGAGAGAGAGAGTGGGAAGGTCTCTCTTCTGACGTCACCAACTGCCTCCCCCCCACTCCAGCATTGCAATCCCCCCTCCTCGAACTTAGGCGCTGGGTTGTGAGGAGGAATGGGGATATGAGGGTGTAAAGGATGAGGGACTGGGTTGAGGGTGGATGGAGGCGGGGAGGCTGAGGGACAAAGGCACTGGGAGGGGAAGAAAAGGGTTTCATTTCCTTTCGTACTTTTTTTTCGGGTGTCCTTGTTTTTACTACCAAGAGGCTCGGTGAGTTGGGGGAGCGGTTGTCGTTTTCGGGGCGGGGGGGAGGGTGGGGGGGGGTAGTAGTGCGTGGAAGTGTTGGAGTGGGCCCAGTGCGAAGGAGGGACACGGGTTTTTCGGGGACAGACGCAGGAGGCACTTATTTCCAGGGGCGGAATTGACACTGTTTAGGGTCGTCCTTCTTTCCCGCATGGGTAAGAATTAGCAAAGTTTTTCGATTAACTGCAGTCCTCGCAGAAGGCATATTTCTCGACGCTGTGTGTTGGGAGGGAAGTGGGGGGGGAGAAAGATCAAATGTATTTTCGCCGCTCTGTCGGCTGGTTGTAATTCCCAGTGGCAGAAGAAGAAGCGAAATGTTTCCAGCAGGGAATTGGCTTCAGTCCTAACCTGAGAGCAATAGTTTACTGCTTTGATTTAAATGGTAACCTTTTGACTAATGATTGGTGGTTCTAAGAGACATGTGTTTGCACATGATCTGGAGGTCGATTCTAAAACGTTGTCATATTTAGCATGAGACCTAATGATGTCGGCTATTCGTTGAAACCGGTCGTACAATAAATATTCTACGTAAAAGATACAAAATTCTGTTAGTTCCTGAACATTATGGAAAAGTTAAACAAATTTAAAGCTGAAAATACAGAATTTATTAGCATAACTATGTGAAAGTAACCATGTTTTGGAAAGGTTTCGTCATTACAGTAATGCCCAGAAGTCCCATCCCTGTCCGTATGTGATAATTATTGCATTACAATATAAATTAGCGGAATTGCCTTCGATAATTCAACCAAATCTTGCGGTTTTCTTAATTTTTTTACATTCGATAATGATCAAAACGTTTCTAGAATTGATCCCTGGTTTTCATTCTACGGTTCAGAATATACTATACTATTACTAATTTTGTATTCGCCTCCCTCTAAATTTACGCGGGACTGTTGAGATTCTGAGCTAATGTTCTGTATGAATGAGGAGAAACCCCTTCACACTAATGCTAGCCGGTTTATCCAGACCTTTAGGCCTTGATCATTCCGCATCATTATGACACACTTGGCAAAGATAAGTATTGATATCAACCAGTAATGGATGATCACGTCCCGCCGCATCTACCGACAGGAAACATATTGATTACATTTCTGGATATGATCTGATCAACTTTGAGTTTCGGCCATATCATATCACCTGTGACTAAAATAATTTGTTGGTGGATAATTGAAAACTCCTAGTATTGGATATAATTGCTGGTTTTTGCTCAAAATAGTTGTTAGGGAAAGAAAATTCTACTAATTAAATCAATTTCAACAAGATAAATTACTCAACCCTAGTCTCATGACGTGAATTTTCTTAATACAAAGTTTTCCACTTTACTCAGCGTTCTTCCTTGACTTGGATCAATACTTGACTATTCTTGATGCACATCGTCAATAAACGATTAAATTTGCCGCTAAAAATCATTTTCTTGAACAGGATTCAAATACGAATCTCAAAATTACCGTTCAGATGTGTTAGCACCTCCCCTGTGTCACAATGTGGACTTGAGACGCATACACCTAGTTCGTAGTAAACGCCGTCGACATTCCTCTCGGAGTAAGACGGCTTGGTGGATTAAACTGGCTTGGATACACTTGACTAGCAATCCGAGATTAGGGTTTGAATCTCGGTTCGGGTTGTATATGTACCCGATCATGTTACCTTATACCATTAATTTGTGCATGCCAGGATTGGACTCATCAACATTCCTTCTATAGTGATTATAAGACTGATAAAGTGACAGATTGAAGTAGCTGCGTTTATTGAATCCATGTAGTTAGAGCAATGACTAATTACTTATTAAGTTGAGAGTAAAGTCACGATAAGAAAGAACTTCAAAATATTGAAAATAAAAATGAGTACTGATTGGTCGTGAATCATGGATAAAAAAATAAGCTGGTAACTAATAGAAAGACCTATTTCGAAGAATTCTTTGCCATTTTTGTGATTTGTTTATTATCACTTAGTATCGCCAGGTTTTAATGTGCATTTTGTTGGACTTTCTATATAATTATCCGTTGTTAATCCCTTCGCCTTCGTCAAGAAACCTTCCGACTCTAAAGGACTAAAAGTCGTGTTTCCTCGTTCTTTTGGTGCCACTCCTATCGGAGACTGGAAATCATCGTTGCGATTACAGCCATGGTGTTTCGACTAGGAAAAGTAAACATGAGGTTGTCATTCCGTGACCTTCTTCATCGCTGCACAAAATGCCAAATACAGTGATTACCATCTTGTTGATTGCTGTCTGACACAATCCCATTTTGCTTAGAAAACCTCTGTCTGTGTTCATTTTGAGACAGCCAGCTGTCGCTGCTCAATGCTACTGCTGGTGTCAAAATTATTCTCCGCTGTACTTTGAGAAATTATATTTCGGTAGGTGAGCATGATAAAATGAGGCACTTTACGGCTTCTCATGGGTAATTTTATTGCAATAATAGTTTTATTTATTGTCTTCTGACAAAGTAAAAAATGTAGAAACCCCAGTGTAATTATAAACGCTGCACACCCTACAATCAGCCAATTTGTCAGCTTCATCAACTTTGTTACTAATCGTAGGGAAAAATACGAAATCTACAGCCTAAATCTTTTACCAAATGTAGCGTGAATTAATAGATTCCTTTGAGTTCACCCTGCGTATTTCATTTCCTTTGTACCATTTATTTTTGGAAAGCAGTCCCCTATCCATCACTTGGGGAGGAGCCCGACGGGAGACTAGCAATCCCACACGGAGACCTCGTGTAAAGACGTTAAAAGTAAGCGAGGAGAAATAATATCTTCTCTATTCTGATATAATGAAGTGAATCAGGTGTGGAAGATCGCCAACAGTTCCGAACTCGGCGAAACATTTTCATCGTTGGGGAAGTTATCCGGGACTGAAATTATCGCGCGAAAAACCTCGGTGATTCGGGAAAAAAGTTCTTCTCTGGATCTGAAAGGTAACTGAAGTGCAAGGGTGTGTGGTCTTTGAAGAGGATGGTCGAAGGTTTTTTTGGGCGGAGAGATTGGGAGAGAGATAGAGATAGAGAGACAGGAGGGCGGGGGGTGTGGGTGTTGGTCGATGTCGGCAGTAGGGCCCTTGTTGTGGCGGCGCGGCGGCACCGCCCCACTGCCTCCGCGGCGCCTTTGGAGGAGCAGCGGCAGCAACCTCGGATGCGCACGGATGCGAATTAAGGCGGAAGCGGCAGCAGGAGGAGCGACTGGGGTGCGGAGATCCCGGGTGCGGATGGCAGCCGCCGTGAAGGCAAGCGTGGAGATGACGATGGCTCGATAGTCTTTCAGATACGGAAGGGGGAGGAGATGGATATGCCAGATTTGGAGGGATGGTTATTTTTTTATTTATGTTTTGACTTTTTTTTGCAGCTCGAGCAAGGAATTTTTATTCCCATTGAGATGGAAAGGGGGGTAGGAGGAAAAGAACAGTGGTGGCGAAAACGCAGAAAGCGGAAGGGTGTATTTTTTTTTCTCCGGTCGGCGTTCGGCGGAGCTGTGGATGGGTGGATAGGGAGGCGGATGTGGGAATGGGTTGCCATAGGGGTTTTAGCCCTTTGGGGAAGTTTCAGTTTTGCTGCCGGGAGAGAAGAGAGAAGGGTTCTGACTCGAGGATGGGATAGGAGACGGGAGAAATTAGAGACGCAAAAAGGGGCGTTGAGAAAGAGAGAGAAAGGGAGGTTAGATGATGAGGAGATGTTGAAAAGGAGGGGAAGAAGATGAAAGGGCTGTGGAAATACAAGAGGAGGGGAGAAGAGGTGGGGAAAGAGGAGGCAAGAGGTACTCAGCCGTTGGGTATGGAGAAGTGAATATTCTTTTTTTTTAATAAAAAGCGCTTGGGGTGGTGGGAGATCGGGAGGGGCGTGGTCTTGGCTTGAGAGGTAGGATAGGCCGGGTTGGATCCAAATCGGCTTCCCTCCTCTGAGCTCAGGGTTTGCTTGGTGGCTTGCTTTTGGAGTGTGGACGATTCCACTCCTTGCATCTCTATGTAAAGATCTTCTATTGTTGTGTATTGGAAGGGTCTTGAGAAGAGCTCGATCTCCTACGTTGCTCTCAATCTGTCTCCAGGCTTAAAAGAGTTTTGAAGAATGCCAACTTTTCCTCCAGATAATTCTCTGCAGTCACTCATTTTTCTTGTAGTCCTACCTTTATATGCTGTCTAAATAACATGTGAGTTGGTTTTTACCTGTATTTGGACCTTTAACAAAAGAAATACTACCAGTTGAATCATTTCAGCGAGAAGTAGATGCTTTATGGAAGATGTTTCTTAACAGAGGTTTTCTTGTGCTGGCGTGGAAAGAGATGAGACAATGTATTGTGCTATGTCTGTTATCTACTATTTAATTCAATTATATTTAAAATTTTATGGATATCATTTTTCCATAATTTTGGTGGTGTACAATCATAGGGTCAGTTTACATTGAGCATTCTGTTTTTTTCTATACTCCAGCATAATATCTTTGTAAAAGCCCTTTCAGTTTCATTCGTTGTGGAGGGAGAACTTTAAAAGTTTATATAAATTAAGTATACTCAAAGTTGATTAAACAGGTTAAATTATCGAAAGAAACACACGATATGGAAAAGAAGTGTCGTCTTGCCACTGATTTCACTGGTTTCGTGATTACATGTAAAGGAATATACGACTAGTTTGTGTAATCTATAGGGGAGGCTGAGACATTATTCATTGGCCTCAAAAATTATACTGAAACATTGGTGTGGAAGTTGATTCGAAGGTTTCCGTGGGGTTTTATTCAAAGTGGAGCAGCTTTCGGGCGTTCCTCCGCGTAATGTCAATGATATTGGTGTGAAATCATGGTGCATACGTTTTGCGGAAGATACCTTCGTAAACCCGTTAATATTCATGGGGAACTTAAAGTACGATTATTTTATTTTAGCGAATGAATATATGTCATGTTTTTATGAAATGAAAATGGTTTACACTAATCATTTGAAGAGTTTTTACAGAGTTTCTTCAAAGCCTCAAGTCACTTCAGAAGAAGATATATGGCTGAAATGTTTTCGATGAATGTCATTAAAGATAGCATCAATAGATTACTACCGCTTTTAAAGGTTAAAAAAACATTAAAGCGGGAAATTATGGAAAATTTGGAATAACCTTCAATGTTGAGTTCAAGAATTAGTACTTAGTATCATTTTCAGTTTTTCAAAATATGTTTTTTGTGGAAATCCTGAAAAATTGGAAAGTATTGGCAGCACCCAATTCAGGAATCACGAGATAATTTTTTAAATCATTGTAATTGAAAGACATATCATTCTTTCATATTTAAAATCTCTCTCTCTCGATATATATATATATATATATATATATATATATATATATATATATATATATATATATATTTTATGCCTACCTACAGACGTAATCCATCAAAAACGATTTTAAATTTTCTTCGTTGTATTCCGATAGTAACATTCTTAAGTGCCGCATTTAAAGTAATGGATAATATAGAAATCGGGAAATTCTGGAATACTCTTGAGTGATTGGTCCAAAGGAATTCCAGCATGGCAGAGTCTTTTCCATTTTTTATCGTTATTGTGTCACAATCATTAAAAGAAAAACATTCTTGTTGATTCTAATTTTCTTCATGTCGTCTTAGGTCCCTTACTTGAAACTTACTTGAAAATACGCGTCAAGAGTTGCGGAATAGAAAAGTATGAAAAAAGGTAGACAAACATTTCGATGGAATCCGATTGGAATAGATTCTGTAGATAACCACTGCATTGAATGCACTGAAAAAATGAATTTTTTCGAAAAATTAATAAATAATTCGGAATATTTACCGCCACGTTAAGTTTAAAATTATGCTGGTGTCTGTTCCATTTTTTCAGTCGACTTTGCGTGTCATTAACCTTTAAAAGGAGTAACATTCTTGCTTATTCTGAGTTCCTGAATGTAGTCTCCTTTTGGTATCACTTTAAAAAAATTAGCCTCGCCGGGAGAAATGTCTCGCGAGAGAGAGATTTTTGCAGTGGCCGTTACGTAGGAAGAGAGAAGTCTAAAAAGACAGGGAAGAAAGAAGCGTATTGTCCGGTGCGGGGAAGGAAGGAGGTGGTTGCATGCGGGAGGGTGAAGATTGGAGCGGTCGGGGAAAGGAGTGGAGCGCGGCGGTGTGGGTCGGAGGCGCGGTGGTCCAGCCGTTGGAGACCCAGCCGGACGGACGGCCGACTTTGCAGTGCTTCTTTTTTCCCTCTCCGGTATTATTTCGGTGTGGAGGATAGACGTGTGAGGAGAACTGGAGGTGGGCGAATGCGAGGGAGGGTCAATGCAAAAAGGGACATATCCTTGTATTCCCCTTCTATCCCGGTGTGGGTGGGACGTTTTTCGGGAAAGGGTTTTTTTCGGGAAGGGTTTTTTCGGTTATTTATTTTTTAGGATGCGAGTGACGCGGAAAGCGGGTAAAAAATAAAGGATTGAAACGGATATGGATTCTGATGTGGTCGCGGAAGCGGAATCGGTCGATGCCGCTGGAAATTGTTTCTCATTTCACGTGAGACGGCGTCATGCTCGCAGGTGGATGGACAAGTCGAGGTGATATAACTAATAACTGCAGGTAGAACTTTGTGAACACCTCTCCATACTTAACGGAAATTATAATACACTTTGTATAGGATATAACCTATATATAGCCTATTCAAAGTGTATTTTTATTTCCGTCAAGTCCAGGTGAGATTAGCCGGGGTGAGTAGACCCGGGGTTTGTTAGCAGAAGTGAATTTTTATACTGTCGCTCAGGACGGTGAAGCTGCATTTGTTCATGTGACTACGCTAGACGAAACATTAAATAAAAAATATATATTTCGACGTTGGCATTAAGTGTTTGATCAAGATGGAGTTAGGATACGGTGGTCGATAACGCAGTAGTTTTGTTATATTGTCGCTCAGGACGGATAAACTGCATTTTTCATGTAACTACGCTAGATTAAACTATGAAAAAAAAACCAAATCGATATTTTGACGCTGATGTTAAGTGTTTAATCAATATTAGGTGAGGATATGGTGGTCGATATCGCAGTACTTATGTTATATTGTCGCTAAGGAAAGAGGATGTTCATTACATATGTTTATGTAACTACGCGAGGGAAAACATTGATGTAGCGAACTAAAATGTGTTGACTTTGACGTCAAGTATTTGACTAAGAGTGAGGTGCATTAGAGGATCGTTAACGAAAGTAGTCTTTTACATTTACGCATTGTGTGGAGTGAGACAAGTTGGAAGTCATACCTGTTTTTCCGAGAACGTGAGGTGAAACACTGAAACAGCTAAATGTTTTGTGAATATATATTGATTTTGACATTGACTGTTCAGTCACAATGAACCTTAACACGTTCTCACATTGTGGACTTAAGAGAAAATAGTATGTTCTTGCGTATTATGCCTAGGCTTTTGGGCTGCCAAAGGACTACTGGATAGGGGAAATGAGATTTAAACCATGCAACGGTGGGGTGTTCCGATTCGTTGGTGTAGAATTTTAATGCTCCCAAAAATGGTTTTTACAGCAATTATTTTTGTCAACTATTTTCGGAGTTTTACTTAAGTGAGTATTAGGAATACTAGTGCGTGCTTTACTGCTGTGGTGCAGTTTGCTCGTCATTTGAGTAAGGTAGTGGGAACGTATGACTTTTATTTCCATTCGTAAATTATTAATTTTTCATCAATTCTTTTTAGTTATTTTTGCAAAATACTATTTTCCTTTGAATAAAAAAATAGAACCATTAATTATCGAATACGATGTTCCTCCTTAAAAACCGAAAAGGTCATCTATTCTCATAAGGAAAGGTTGTAGTGTAACAATGAAAGGATTTAGTGTAAGGGCCTGGACCGCGTATACGGGCATGCTTTGTTATAATAGTAGAATGAACGGTGGGGTGTGACCCAGATGTGGCTCATAATTTGTGCAGGGTATGCATTAATCTCCTTGTGCCGCGTTGTGATCTCATTACTTTGATGAAAGCCT
The DNA here is from genome assembly GCA_963169105.1 of Ceriagrion tenellum. Classification (NCBI taxonomy): domain Eukaryota; kingdom Metazoa; phylum Arthropoda; class Insecta; order Odonata; family Coenagrionidae; genus Ceriagrion; species Ceriagrion tenellum. Next base: position 110,686,363 of record OY720633.1, on the reverse strand, counting down.
TTGTGGCAACGAGCATTGTGCGCCAAAATTATTAGTGTTGACGATACACCGTTTGCATCTGGGTGAGTTTGTCTCCTGGGAGCGAGCGAATTCGGGAAGTGTCAGGAAAAAGGTTAAATGGTGGATCAGAAGGGGACTGGGGGGAGAGGGGGGGGAGGAAGAGGAAGTTGTTGGGTGAAGTTTTAAGGTGGGAGGGAAAATACTCGCCTCCCCGCTTTTCAGATGTTTCTTCAATCACCGGGGAATAAGTGGGTGAGCTCCTTTTCCAGGGCGTATTAATTAAAAAGATACGCCCAGATGGTCAGGAGAGTATGGGATACGACCATAGTAAAGGGGTGAGCGGGGCGGGAGAAAGGGTGGAGGAATGTTGGGGGAGGGAGGGGCTTTAATGCATTTTTGAGCGGGTGCGCCGTGTACTCTTAATAAGTGTAAATGGAACACGCCATATCATTAAGCATTCTCTATACGGAGTCAGAGTTTTCAGAGGTTGGGATTTTCTCCCCCCCCAGATGGGTTCTTTTGAGAGATAGACCGCAAAACATCTCGGTAAACTCAAATTGGTCCGGGTTATAATTAATTACGCGCCAGTTGCGAGACTGGGTGAAAAATATAGCAAGCTTCTTCGGAGATATCCATTTGCATTTACCTGAAAGTGCCGCGTGGGATATTGCGGTTATCATTATGCGGGTATTTCCCGCCGCCTATGGCCCTAAATCTGTTGGCACTCGTAATGGACATTGCAGCAGTTAGGAATTCTGATTTATTAGTTTTCAGATGGAGCAAAAAATATTATAGTGCAATCTACGTTCTTCATATCTCAAGTGGGGATGTGCAGTTTCTAGCTGTGATGTGATGTAATTTTTTAGGGTTTATTTCTTGGGAGTAGGTATACAGCCGCTATGTTTTTAGCCTGACAATCTTGCAATTTTCATATTTTTTGCCCTACTGGTTGTCTCAATAACTATATCTAAAGTTTAAATTTTCATGAACCAATCTCTTTGAGGATTTATATACTGGTAACCAAACTCCCCTATCAACTTCCTAGTTATGGAAAAATAATAAAATAGGCAGTCACCATAAATAATGTGAGGTGTAAAAAAAGGTGTTGTATTGAGCATGTTCGAGATTATAGGTCGTTTAATAAGTGAAAAAACTGCTATTTTTTTCTATTTCTCTATAAAAATGACTATTTATTCTCAAGAAATGCTCTATTAATTATTTTGTAATCTCACAACATGTTGATTACTTCCGTAAAACTCCAGGGCGATTTGAATGAAACGATAAGGAAACAAACGTAAAAGAGGCGGTTTTATTTCCCCTCCCTTCATTGAGCGAAGAACTAGCTATTTATATGTAATTGAGTCAAGTATACATAAATTTGTTTTTTTTTGAGCCATTAGCTTATTGTTCAGTTAATTTATATCCTGCGGCATTTTGTATATCATTTGCGTAAAATATAGGAAATGCGCTACTTCAATTTAAAACGCCCTTAATTAAATTATTATCTCTTAAATGCACTTCAAACTTAATGAGAATTATGCTTTGTTTAAATGTATGGATAGAAGACGTTAGTTCACCCAAATTGCCGTTTAATCCATAGAATTTCAGCAATTTCTTCAACAGCTGTGCAAAAATTGAATTGGTAGGATGTGGGAGTTAAGAGCGCTCAGCTCAAAACAGATTATAGATCGCTCTTCTCGCGGAACATTATACTCGCTGGAAACTTCTTTTGTTTACTCACTAAACCACTGGCTCACGAATGCGCACAAACTCAGCTTCATTGTCATCTACATAGAACCGTGAGGGTCACTTCTAAGGTGTGTGGCACCGCTCCAATCGCCGAGGATAAAAATATCGCTGGAAATGTCAGTTGAAGTGTAACTATGGGAGTGCTAGGGGTTTTGATACGTGCAAATAAATTATACTTAAAAGTAAAAGACTTGCAAAAAAGTCTAATTAATTCGAGAAGTAAATTATGCAGTTTGATAGTTTAGTAATGATAACACGTTACTAATGACAGTTTTCATATTTGGTCTGCCTAGGTTGATCGGTAATTTTGTAAACTGGACGACGTGATGCAGCTCTTATGAGCCCTAATTATTCGTAAAAGAAAGTTGAATTTTTATCTCTCAGTATTTCGAGCCATTTGAAATATCTTATTCTACTGATCATATTAATTCCAATATCAAACTGCCAACCTCAAAATTACAACTTTTCACAAGCGTAGCTAATATTTGCTTTACTTGGTCTATTTGGAGTTAGGTCGTAAATCGTAAGGGTCTTGTAGGTCGAGGCACATTTTAAAGAAGATATAGCTATAAAGAGATGACACACTGATAAAATTGACCAAAACCTAATAACTCTGCAGATTTCGTAATAAAAACCGGTCAATGAAATGGTGGAGCCTCTATTACCTCTTACAAGGCAATATCGGATTAGTGGAAAGAAACCTTGTAAAATACAGCGTCGCCTATGAAGATTAAAATATGACTGTAACCCACGCTTTACCGATGAGTTAAAGAGTGAAGGAGGCCCAAAAGTCTTACTTTTGAAAACCACTTTGTTTCTTAAACTCCATTTTACCTTCTATTACAACATTCTATTTCACCGAGGTGGATGCCGTGCAATTGTATGATTGATATTTCGTCACAAAATACGCCACTAGGAAGTTCAGCTCTTTTCATGGAATACAACCTTGCTGTGGTGGAAGGACTTGCGTGCTCAGAAGATACCGAGAGCTGAACTGATGGGGGTAATTTTCCTGGTCGGGCCACCCAACGCAATGAGAGGTCTTTAAGAGGGATCTAATGAGGAGGCATCTAAAGGAGGGAAAGCGAGACGATGTGCCATGGTTTTGGATGTTAGGACGAGGAAGGCACGAACATCTACCAATCAGCTAGTGGAATATCATTGGGGAGGAAACTCCAAATCACCGAATTGCTTTAGCACCAATCGTACGGAGACAAAAGCACTCGTGGAGAGTTATGCCGCGTCAGGGAGACCTCGAGACGGCAGTCACTCCTCCCGGTGGTTCTTTGCCGGAGCTGTTGGCGATCCGGAAGAGAGTCACTGACGGAAACTCCCAAACACACGAGACACTCGATCACCATACACCAAGATCTTTAATTTCCGAAGACTCGGACGAATCCAGCATCCGGATGTCACGCAGTGGGAATTGTACAGCCACAAAATGGCCGATGTTAAGGAAAGGGAAGGGAGGAAACGTTAGGTTTTATTTATTAATCATATTTCTTTATTAATTTTATTTATGTATTTATTTTATATATTTTATTTATTTATTTTATTTTATTTTATTTTTTATTTATTTTTTATTTTGTTTGGAATTTTTATTCATTTATTTTGTTTTTTATTTTATTTATTTATTTACTTTTAGTTAATTAATTTTTTATTTATTTTATTCTTCATTTTATTTAATAATTTATTTTATTTTTTTATCTGTAATACCAGGAATGCAGCGCATTTGGCCATTTTTATGTCGGGTGAATAATAATAACAGTAGAGGAACACTACACCCACACCCTAAGTCAGGGGAGGCGAACCTTTTGAGTGCCAAAGTTTATGAAATAAGATTATACTCGCTCGACTCGCGTGCCAATCCATCGAGTGAGATAGAGGTATCCCTTAGCTCCCTCCCAGCTCCGCGTGCCATAGGTTCGCCACCCCCGCCCTAAGTGGTGATAATTTCACCCAGGGATTCGAGCCAGTGACCCTCGGGTTATCAGGCGCGGACTTTACCCCGTCGCCACCGGGACCGGTCTGGTTCAAGGCGAATACGCGTGTTTAGGACACAAGGTGGGCCTCTTCAGCGCACCGAATCACAGTGTCACTTACGACAGTGATGGTTGAAATAATAAAAAAAGTCAGCTTCGAGAGTGTCTGTCGCTACGCTTCTGCTCTTGCGCAGTACGGAATTGACCTCGCCTCAAAGCGGAAGCGTCCGTTTATTTTTTTTATTGAACTTAGCCATTTCTTATTTTTAGCTAATTTAGATGCATGCCGTCACTTGAAATAATAGTGAATATTTTATCCGCATTGCTTGTGTTAGTTTGAGAAGCTTTACAATCACGGAAGAAAACAGGAAGGAAGAAAGCGATAAATGCCCGGAGAAAACGTAATGAAACGCGCGAAAACGGAATGGCAGAGTGTATCCCCCGGCCGAGTCGAGAGAATATGTCACTTGGTGGTGCGTCGTCCAGCGTCGAAGAGCTCCGAAACGGTTAAAACCGTTGATGGGCCGGGAATGGGTAGGCTCGGGGAGGATTGTGTTGTCGGACTGACTAAAGGGAAGGGGGTCAATGGATTGACGAGATGGATCGGTGGAAAGGGAGGAGGGAAAGCGGAGGCGGGGGTGTTTTAGGGTAGAGCGGATGGACATTCGAGTGGCCCACCGTCCACTTTGCCGAAAACGCTAATTTGTCGGACGTCGGTTGGGCCCTGGGGGAGGGGTGGAGGGCTCACCTGGGATGAAGCTGGCTTGAGAGTGACGTCCTTTCCCTCCCCTCCACTTCCACGCCCCCTGTCGGGGTGGATGTTCCTGGTATGGGAAAGGGTTTACTGGGGTTGGGAAGGATGGGCCAACAAAGCGAAAACGAAGAGAGGAAGTGGAAGTGGTATGAAAGGACGATAAGCGAGGAGGTGGAGGAAGGAATTAGGCGTCGAAAAGGGGAACTTTGGAAGTAATCTGTTATTGGAGGACCTCAGTTAAATTGTGCAAAAAATGCCCAAAAAATTAATACGTATGCTATTTTATATGTAATTTTATGTATGAACTACTCACCGATACATTGCTGACGCGGTATATGCGATGGAATTTCTTTATAATTTTAAATGAAGTCTCCGGAGCGTAAAGTTTCGTACATCCATCAAACTTTTTATATAGTTTCTTTGAAGGCTTCCGCGACTCATATACTTGTTAATATTGCTGTTTTCAGGTATTCTCGTCGCGTGTTTAGTTTTTCTGACTACTGTTTCTCCCTTCTTCCTGGGGGCGTCTTCAGGTCCGTTGGACATTTTGTATTTATTGTTATTATTTATTTCCCGTTGTTATGTATTTCGTTGCTAGTTCAGTTGACCATTATGTTCATCTGCTGGACATAGATTATAGTAGTCGGACCACAGCGAGGAGCGGGCAATGGAGACACATTTTAAATCTATGTCCAGCAGATGAACATAATGGTCAACTGAACTAGCAACGAAATACATAACAACGGGAAATAAATAATAACAATAATAACAAAATGTCCAACGGACCTGAAGACGCCCCCAGGAAGAGGGGAGAAACTAGTCAGAAAAACTAAGAACGCGACGAGAATACCTGAAAACAGCAATATTTACAATTCTTATAAAGTTCTTTAGGAGTCAAGCGTATAAAATCGGTGATTTTTTGACGTCTGTCTTTTTGGAAGTGGTACTAAAGGGAAGTTGTTTTTATAATTCATTCAGACCTTACGTAGATCAATAATCTTTTGTTAAGAAAGGTGGTCATTGTGCTACAACTAGACCTAGATTTTTGTCAATGTTTAGTCGACGTAAGGGAAACACCGAGAAAATATAGGAGATCTAAGTTATCAGTTCATACCAAAGGCACCGAGTGAGGCGTCAAGAACTTTTTTCCCTGTTTAAATTGGGTATTAGTCCATTAACACTTAGATTTGGTTAAAATACGATTATTGCATTTGGTGCTCTCTTTGGATACTACCCCGAGTAATCATTTCTATTCATAAATCCTCTCTTATCTATTTTATTTCACGCCTAACGTTGAAAACTCATTCGCAATCGAAGCCTTTGTAGCTATTTTGTTAAAACAATTATGTCGAGCAATGAATTAGTGACTAAAAATTATCAAGGAAACTTACTTACTACTCACTGATATATTTTCGACTCAGTCTATATATTAAAACTGTCCCAGTTTTTTTTTCATGGAATCGTTCCGTCGTGCAAGGCCGTGTTGAATTCCATGGAAAACTACTTAAATATTTTTACCGAATATTGCGAATAACTATACAAAAAGAGGCTAATAGTTAGCCTCATTCGAAAGATGATCCTGTTTTAATCATAATTAGGAAATATTTATTGACCTTCAAGAGAAATTATATCTCGCTCATACTGGAGTTAACTATCGACCGGACCATATGGAGCTCAATAAACATGTGACTGACTACTCAAATAACTACCACAATTGTCGGTTTTGGCATTTCCGTATGTCTTTTGTGGTATCAGGCAGTTGTGGTGACCAGATATTTTGCATTCCATCGAGTGGGCCTGGGTACGACTCTTCACTTTTTTTTGTATTTTTTGGCTGCTCACCCGGTAGACTCGGGTTGAATTGCAGCCTTCCATCTCTAAAATGTCCTGACGTGATTTTATTTTAAGCATGTCTCGTAGTATCCACGAATATGTAGTGTTAGGATGTCATGATTAGAGACGCACTAAACATCAATATCAGACATTTTAATTATCCGTCCAAGTGGTTTAAATACATCGAAATCTCTAACTCTTCGTGTTATTACCACGTGTCTCTTTAGTTAAATCGTCGACATTATCTTGAACAGTTCCAACACAGTGCCTCAGGCAATCAGTCCTCATGCCATTCCATGATTGAGATTGGGACAAATGCCCGGCAGCAAGGCGAGGACAAATAGTGCGCAGTCGAACCAGAAACTGAAGGAGTGTGGAGATGACAACTGCTAAATTGCAGTACAAGGTTACTACATATGATAACATGCAGAACATGGGTTAAAGTGCAAGTATTGATAATAAAATATGCTAATAAAGTAATACTAATCAGTATTTGCATGTTAACCCATGCGCTGCATGATAACACATTTGTCAAAGTATCACTCCCTAAGCTTCTGGTTCGACTGTGCACTGGCCCTCTGAGACCTTTTTGGCCCTAGCCTTGCGGCCGGGGGCGCGTTCAAATCTCGATCATGAACTGGGATGAGAATTGATTGTCAAAAGAGGTTCTGTTCGAACCGCTCCAGATAATTTCGATGACATAACTTTAGAGGCACGTGGTACAAACATGAAGAATTAGAGATTTTGGTGAATTTCAACCCCTCGGACGAATATTTAAATGCCTGATATATTGTTTTTTATAGATCGTATGCTGAGACGAAAAAGGATATACTAGATTAGGATAGGCCCCTGAAAGTGTGGAAAACCGGGAGGAGATTCCCTGACATTCAACAAAACCTACCTTTACTTGTAGAATACTATTAAAAAAGCGTTGTTTATTGCGTCTTTTAACACGATATCCTACTTTATTAGCAATATTCCAACGAGAAAAATTCAGTTTGAAATTCTGCGTGGGATTTTTTACTAGTAGTTTACAGTTTACTAGCGTGGTTATTTCGAAGGGTTCAAGCAGTCCGGTGGTGTGAAATCACCACGTGTCTCACTTTCTGTTGGTTTCTTGCTCGGAATTTCGAATATACAATGAACGCTAAACGGTGTACTCCTTAGCTCGCTTTCATTTATAGTACGTAAGCTTAAGCTGAATCCAGGATTTATCTCAAACCATCATCCTTTTTCCTGAAGTCTCTTTAATGCCCAGCCTCTCTCTTTCTTCTCTCAGTTGGAAGATTTTCCTCGATAGTATATTCACTTTTTGTGATGCTGCTAGAGTTTAGGGTGGTGTGGGAATTATTTTCTGGCTGCCCTTCCGGAAGACTCAGGTTCTATTTCTGGAAGTTCCTCAATATCCCAGTCTCTACATTATAGCCACTGGGAGACCATTTCGAGTATAGCCGTCAGTCCCATGGATGGAACGTCAACCTGTGGACTTCTCTGAGCCTTTCGTTAAGGCAGCTACATACTTCCGAGTTGTGTCCGATTTAAGGGTTGTCGCCTCGTGGGGCGGAAGAAGTTTCAATGAAGATTCTGAACGCGTCTTGTGACAAAAATGGAGTGATCGGCGACTGGATATATCAGCGATATCCTTACTCGCTGTTCTTTCTTGGATTACGCGTAGAAAGTGAATCAACTTGAACTAATTTCCTTGCTGTGGCTTTAGTACGAAAACAGCATCGATAGCGGCCAATTTCTCAAATGAATGGTCAACCTTTGTTCTGAGAGGATTGAAAAACCTCTATCTTTATTCTACTCTTCACCACGCCCTCGGAAATATTTCCTAAAAAATGGGAGGCTTTCTCTAATTTTTTCTTAAAAATTCAGCACCTAAATAAAAAAGTATTGTATCGACTGCAAAAATAGTGATTCATGCACAAAGCAAGAATACAGAAAGTCTCCAGCCATCATGGTCAGTACCGCCCTTTGAGCCGGACAAGCGGGGAAAATGCCTAGGGTCCCGCGCCCTCGAGGTTCCCGTATTTTGGAGGAACTCGGTTACCGCAGGTTGGAGAAATATAACGGTTAAAATTTGGTCTTACTGCCACATTTCCGTATCTGATATTGGTCACTATGCACCTTAACCTTCGCTAGATTAGTATCTAGATACGGAAATTTGTCTACAATTTAGGACTCTTACTTCTTTTATGGACTCTAAACGTAAATAGTTTTTATGAAAAAGTGAAGTACACATCAAATGAATAAATAAATATCAAATTATAATAAATCATACCACAAATTTGTTTTATGATAAAGGGCTCAATAGAGCTAAATAGAATAATAGAGGCCATAAATAAGAGTTGTCCAGGGCTGCACAAGGTATAGTTGTCCGGGGCCCCTCCAGACGTTGCCTGAGCCCCTAATAACGGCAAAGCTGCTATCGAGAATAGGGTGCTTGAGTGGTCTTTCCTAAGTGCATTATCGGAAACTATGCGATGTCCAGAATACAAAAATATGTGTAAGATATTAATATAAGTGTCATTTGAGTTGTTTGCAGTAGCTTAAGGAAAGCTTTCAACGTGGTCTCCGTCGAACGGTACATGACGTCGTTTACTCCTATCCCTGGATATTTCTCGCCGTAAAAGCTGAAATCGCGTTACTTGTCCGCGGGGCCTTCCGCCTTGGATGCAAGTAAATGACCTCTCTAGGTGTATCTCTGTCTTTTTGTATCTTCGGTATTATGAAGCTTGTGTTTTTAGTGCTCCGACTCTCTAGCTTTGCACTTCACAACGCAGAAACTTTCCACGATTCTCTTCAAATTCTCAACACGATGGATAGATGTTTTTGAGCAAAAGAATTTATGAGAATGCCAGATAAGGTAAACGTCTAAAACGAGCTTTGTTTTAACTTCGGTACAGAACTGCCCTTAGAGGCAGGTTAATGTGGACGACTAGTTGCTTTCCATTCTTGACATAACCCTTCTCTCTTAACATGTCGCTCAATGGCGCAAATGACCAAAGTTGACGGCCCCAATCCCTTGTCCAAATTCAAAACCATTCATCGGAAAACTGGCAGGTATTGGAAGGTTAGAGGAGAAACACGTGCGACAGAGAGAGAGAGAGAGAGATGGAAGAGGTGAGAGGAAGGCGGAAATCAGATGGCGTGGAGAGGACCGGGCACGGCTGTCGGGCAGAGAGAGAAGGGAAAGAGGAAAGGAGGCTGGAGATCCGGAAACATGGAAAGGGATAATATTGACGCACTCAAAGACCTTTTGTGTACCTGGGGAGGGTGAGGGGAGAGACAGACGGGTTAAAAGAGGGTAGGGGGGCTGGGAAGGAGACAATTTAATTTGTTTTCCCCTTGCGCGCGCTCTGCTGCTTGCTGCCTTGCGAAAGCAGTCTGAATTCGCTCCCTTTTAAGTGTAGGGAAACGAGGAGGCGTGGAGGGAAACAGGTGGAAGACAGAGGAATTAATAGCGGTAAAGTGTGCGAGGGGAAGTCGGAAAAATTATCGCGCGGGTGAGGAGCGATACTGTTTGTAATTGCTTTTAATTTTGTTACCCTTTCTCAGCAACAATGGAAAAGCAAGACAGTTAACGGGGCAGGGGGGGGTCGATTCTTGTAATTTTGGGATAATTATCACGAGAGAGAAAAGCAAAACTCTCCTATGATTCTGTAGAGGTGTCGCATTCTATGAAGCCACTCGATATTTTCCAATCATTAATTACTGAGTTTGGACGAGACGTGACCTCTCTGGAATGATGGATCGAGGGAACCATGCAATAACGTTAGTAATTTTGAGTGCGGTAAATATCATGGCTTTTGTAGAATAGTTCGTTGGGATAATTATCACAAAACTTAAACATTGGTATTATTGTGCAACTCACCTTCCTCGTCATTGTTTTATTAATTCCATAAGTGATTTATTTCCGGGATACCTTCTCAGGTATAGTAGTTGCTGATTGAATTTGTTGGACATCTTCCGGATTCAGCTATAAAGCTGATTTTCGTACACTGCACCTTTCACGAATGATAATTTTAAGGATGGCAATCGTCTGTGATATCTTGTGACCGGGAAATCTCTTCATAATTGTTATCTAAATGAACAAACCTGGGAATTTCTTGAATTCATCACCATTGATCGTTCAATCCTAAGTTTGGTTGACTGCAGCCCTCCACCCTTCCCTATCTACTGCAGGTACTAGTAGTGCTAGTTCCCATACTTTATGGTAGCTCTCCCTTTGTCATGTTCTCTTTAATCGGATTTTTGGACTGAGTTGCGGGTCTTCCTCTGGGGACTTTTCCCTCAATTTTACCTCTGATTATCCTCATCACAAACCCATTGTGCCTAAATCTGTGTGCAGTTCATCATGTTCTTCTATTCTGTATAGTAATTTTTGAGTTCTTTTCTCTTATACTCTTTGTAGAACTTAATTATTTTTAACTTTGCCAGTCGATTTGTCTTCAGCATCCTCCGCCATTACCCGATTTTGAAGGCTTCTAGTCTGTCCTGGTTGGCTTTTCCAAAGGCCCGCGCATTATATTCGTAGAGTGCCACACTCTACACGAATGTTTTCTCATACTGAATTGTGGCCTATCAATTTTGTAACATTGTTAAATATAGGCATTTTTGGGTTAACGTCTACGTATTTCGTTTTGAAAGATAACTGAGTTTTGACCCATCAACCAACCCTCCTGCTTGTTTATTCAAATCAAGAACACCTGGGAGTAACTTTAGACATCCTTATATTGTACTTACTAGTTTGATTCTGCGATCTGATTGGCCGATTCTGTACTTTTTCTTGGTGCATCGCTCTAATGGCACAGAGGTTATGACATTTTTTTTCATTTTTCGTGGTAAGGGTATCCATCCTCCGTGCTAAAATAAAAGGTGTTTTTAGAATTTTCATGGTTAAGTATTTCACTGATTTTTCTTTGGAATTATTAATCTTTCCGGCCGTTATTTTGGCCTCTTTGAATTACAAAGCATACCTTGATTTAAATCATGTGTGCATTTTTGTAACTAAATTGCGGGTCTTCCTCTGGGGACATTTCCCTCACTTTTACATCTGATTATGCTCGTCACCAACCCGTTGTGCCTAAATTTGTGTGCAATTCATCATGTTTACCTGTTTATAAGGAGCGCACCTTACCGTCTAATGCACCTGATGATGTTACTTTTCAGTGAGAACGTTGTCGTGAATAATAATCTACCTAGCGGATGTTTCAGTTTTTATAATTCATCTTTTATTCATACGATGAATGATTTCCATTTAGGTAACACTGTGTTGGTCACATTACTTTCATCCTTTTTCATGTAAAATTGAAACGGCTTTTAATTTTCTTTTGCATTAAAGCAAATATACCACACTGTGTTCAATTTAATTTACATCACTTTATCTCTAGGAAGCATATACGGGTAGTTGAGTGGATAAAAGATTAATTAGGATGTGCTTACAACCAAAAATCTCATCCATGACGACCTATTCGAGCAACTTAATTTTCGTCAGGGTAAACTTGAAATACTCTCCGGTTCTAAGGAAATATGTCTAGTAGACATCCGGTTCATTACTAAGCTCTACTCTGTTTTAGCGTGAAGAGACGCTTTCCTTTAATTTTCATATCCAATATATTTTTTTTCAAAATTCGACCTGATTAACATCAAATGGAGGGATGTCTTTAAGATTTTATTTTGGTGTTTAGAGGAAAGTAACCCCCGAAGTTATACTACGGAACATTCGTGAAGTTTCTAGAGCAGTTGTCTCATTATTGGAAAGGTGTTACGCGTTAAATATATTGATTTGTAATGACCGTATGCTAATGTGGGAAATGCCTCAAACTGTAGCTCACCAGTTTTAATCATTACGGTGGTCAAATTGAGCATGAATTGACAAAAATACATTGAGAAATTAACACTGTCTGTGATGAATGTATTCATATATGTAGGGCTGCTCACGGTAAGGTTTGAGTTAGCTACACGTGTTGCTCATAAATATTGAAGTATCCTTGAGTAATTGTAATGATTTGAGTCGAGCTTAATAAAGCAAAATATTCTTTGAAATCCTGAGTTTTCGTTAGGTGTTATGAATGTAAAAAGGTAATCCATCTGTTGTGATTTAAAAAATAAAGATTTATACACGAATATCTCTGTTACTTGAGAGAACTTCGCCGGAGAAGGAGAAAGCTAGTCAGTTCGATGTCAGGTATTTCTCCGAATCAAGATGCCACACGTGCGTGATAGGAAGTGAGAACATTTCATGGGAAAAACAAAACGCTATAATTAAGCACTCGATCCCATCTCTAGTATGAGTTTTGGTCTCAATTACCGTTTGATTCGCTCTCATAACGTCCCGCGGAGTAGTAATTCAAATTTCACGAGGAGGGGTATTGCGACTGGGCAACGCTTTTATCCAGTGTTGTGCAGTCTCAAATTGGAAGGCCAAAGGGCGGAGTGACCGTACATCGACGGACTTGTGTTGCGGGAGGAGGATGGCGGGAATAATGTGCGTGGTCGCTCATGACTGCGGCGATGCCCCCGCCCAGATAGCTGGGCGATGCATCATTCGGTGGCGGAGGCAGAAAAATTGAAGGGGGTAACGGCAAAACGAATCCGCTAAAGAAATGACGGGAGCCGCGCGGCCATATTTCCCGGCGAATATTCATCCCGGCGTGGGGGTCCCTTTAGCAGCAAAATCATTGCGCCCCGGCGCATAGACGTGACCTACAAATATCCCCCGGAAAGGGTTTTAAAAAAAGCGAGGGTTATATGCGACGGGGCATAAAAGAAGGGAACCTCCCATTTCGTCCCGAGTGCCATAAAAGGTGTCAACTAGAATTATCCCTGAGATGCATCGAACAAAGGGGTTTGCATAGGGGAGGTGGCAAGGGGGACGGGCGAGACGAATGGGGGACAGTGAAGGCGTCCCCACAATCGATTAAGTATTCAGTGGTACGAGAGGCGCGGCTTTTTTTTTTACTGCCGCGTGCAAGAGAGAGGCTTGGAAAAATGGATTGCCGCATCCATGCTCGGGAGCCTTTCATATTTTTTTTATATGTGCGCCGAGACAAAGGTTGAATTTGAGGCAGTGAGTCCGCATTAGTTTCAGGATGTGACTGCGTGCAGTGACAGGTGAAAATGACCGCAAGGCATCCGGACAGGTTTTGACCCTTTGCCCGTTGTCCAATTCATTGTGCCTGCTCGCCTAGAAATTGATATTTTCGTGCGCTTGAATCACGATGCGTTTCAATCATGCTCGTCATTATCCGATGCGGCTTTTCCACATCAAAGTGTGCCATCGGAAGTTAATGCTAAAAGTTTACTTTTTTGTAGTTTATGAGTGCTGATTCCTGTGGTTTTCAGTTATTTTGTAACGGTTCGCGACATATTTTGTCTGTTTCATCGTCGATATGACCTCAAATTATATCTGATAGGGCTGGAATCATTATTTTGTACATAAAAATGGTTTATGTTCATCACTTATGTGCCCATGTATATAAGAAAATAATATCATTCCGGTGAACAAAAAGACAGTTTCCAATGTCAATATTTGACCCCTATATTTACGTTTCTTCTTACGCGTGTGTTTTAGATTTTATCCAAACCGAATGTTTGTGCTATGACATGTTTGTCCTCGCGCGTTTAGGGTCGTTCATTATACTTTTCTGACGAACAACTTATATTGCGGTCATAGCCTTTACTGTCAATATAATTTTAATTTTCTTTTTGAGTATTCTTTAAAAAATTTTATTTCTCATCTCATCGCGTTTGACTTGCTGAGTAACTGCGTCAGTGGTTATCATCATTAATTTTTTTTATATTCTCAATTAATTTCTTCCTTAGCTAAAAATATTTTTACCATAGCGGGCATAAGAAACAAATTAATTAAAATTGAAATTGTAGACTTCACTGTCAGGAAATGGTTAATTATGAAATATGGTGGTGTACAACAACTTTTATACATCAGCATTCTGAATTATTTACCACAGAAATACTGTTTCCTCCCGTTCGACATCATTTGGTTCGATTTAAGTGAAATTAATACTATTTTGTGTTTAGTCTAATTCGAATGATGGTTTCACAAACTTAACACTTATCGGTCATAACTTTATCTTGTAATGGTTTATTATGGTTTATAATGGCTTTATCTTTTAAATTGCGTGTCATTTACCATGACATTTAAGTAAAAATAATATACTTGTTCTTTTGTGTAGTTCAAATGATGTGTTTACAAACTTAACACTTCTCGGTCACAACGTTATCTTTTAATGGTTTATAATGGTTTTGAACGGTGTTATCTTTTAAATTGCGTGTCACTTACCTTCCATTACACTGTTCGTGAATAGGGGTCAAGTTTTTATTTGTAGTTTAGACTCTGTCACAGAGACAATGGGGCACCGTTTTAGTAGTTTTCATTAAGAGGAGCCGGTGTCACCTCCTGCTCTCCAATTCACCTTTTCCCCGCCTCCCGTGGCCCGTTGTGTTGTCGCGGCGGTCTCCTTCCCTGTTTGTTTCTCTATTCCCCCCTCCGACGACCTTTTTCCACCCCCTCTCAATTCAGTACCCTCATCCCCTCTTTGTGCATCCAACCCCGTGCACAGCGTAGATTATTCTTTCCGCCCCCTCCCGCCCCAACCTCCAGCCAAACACTGGGTGTTCCGACGAAACTTCACCTAGCCAATCCCCAAATCTCTCCTAACGACCAGCTCATCCTCTCCAAGCGCCCTGTGCCAACTGTTTCTTTTTCATCCGAAGCCGCCCCCGTTTATTCTCTCTCCCTCTCTCTCACGGTCCTTATGCCTTCGTCTATTTCCCCTTTTTCTCTTCATTCTTTCTCACTCCATAGGACGGGAGGGGGAGACGGAAAGGAGGAGAACAGAAAAAAGTGCTCACAATTCCGTTTGGCGAGGTCAGGAGGGAAGGAAAAAAGGAAATTGGGGGCAACTTGTTCATTAGATGGGCCGCCGCACACGAAATCCTGAGATACATCCGAGGTTCTTTCCTGTGTGCGCATCTCAGCTCCCGTTATAAGGCTGTGTTCTGTACCGACTAGACTAGCTCACTTACTGCTAAGCCTACCGCAAAACTATTAAAATGTATACTTTTAAATGGCGAATGTTTTTTTTACATTGTAGATGCTTATTGAGAATGGGCATTTTGAATTTCGACATCCATTTTGTCTTGGTGGATGAAGACATGTTTTTTCTTCTACCTGCAAACTTTGAAGGAATTTTAGATAATGGTATTATTCTCGTTAAAAATCTTCCTCGCGCTACTATCGTATATTTTGCAATAATAAAACCCACGGACACTTAAAAGTAAACTACACAATTTATTTGTCTTAATCCCCATGTGGTCGTATTTATGTGGCCATGAGATTGGCTACTCATGTAAGACACTAAAAAACACACATTTGGAAAAAAAAGAAATTGTAAGTAGCTATGTTTTTGTCAGAAAGTGTAGAGGAGGGCCGTAGGAAAGGGCTCATATCTTGTGAGTACTTTTTAAATCACTGCCGGGTTGTTTTTTTAACAATTTGGGCGGAAAATCGGCTTTTTCAACCTATTGAGAAAACTGTGAGTCATAGATAAAAAGTAATAGATAGATAAAATGTTTGCAATTGCAATATCTGTCGAGTGGCGCCTGATAGATCAAAATTGAATAATCCATTCAAAAGTTATTGCAAAAAAACTTCAAAGAAATGTGGAAAATCAATGTTTTTTGATTATTTATCAAGTTCAACTATTGGGCCAACAGCGCCCACATTTTGCTTACTTAGAAGCACAACAAAACTCACAACTTTTTGGCATTTTATCTAATTTCAATGAATAGTAACAAATTGATAAATGATCAAAAACATTGATTCTGCACGTTTTTTTGCAATAACTTTTAATGGAGTATTCGATTTCAATCTACCTGACGCCAATCAACAGGCATTGCAATTGTGGACATTTCATCTGTCTATTACTTTTTCTCTATGTCCCATAGTTTTCCCTACAGGTTGGAAAAACCGATTTTCTGCCCAAATTGTTTAAAAAAATAACCCGGCAGTGATTTAAAAAGTACACTCTAGATGTGAGACCTTTGCTACTGCCTTCCCCTACATTTTTTGATAAAAATATAGCTACTTGCAATTTTTATATTTTTCTGGTACTTTCAATGTCAGCGTGGCACGCCCAAGAGTCAGTACCTACAAATTTAAAGCTTACCTGCCTAATGTTGCACAAGTGCTCTTCGGGCGACTAATGCTATTGTAGTTTTCGTGAGGTGGTCTAAGGTTGTGCTAATTGTTGAGAGTTCTCATCTAGATGACAGTCACCCTCAAAATATTTTTTTTTGCGCATAAATTTTAATTTTCTTTTTAAATATATCATTATAAGTGTGAATATTCAGTGTTTTTAAGTAATAACTTAGAATTACGAGAAGAGCATGGCACAAATGAGCCAACACATATCATTTCATTGATTAAAAACTCTATTTTCAATTTTATGCTTAGTAAATCGGAGAAAAAGACTCAAGTTGGAGATAGTCCTGCTTGTGTGCATAACAATTTTCTCGTCAAATCTACTTTAAGCAATAAGTTTGGCGAAGTGTAATGCTCTTGATATAGGACTATGAGTGCAAAAAGGAAGACAAGGAGAATAAATTATAATGATCAGTATCCTTATTGCTATCCATGTAAAAGGCGCATTGTTTCACCTGAAATTTGTATTATATACATTAACTCTCTCCCTGCAGGGCCCTAAATGCAATTAATTTTATAGCCCTAGACCTTGAAAATGACAAAAGGTGTTAAAACTATGATCCGTTTACAATAAAAACAGTATGGAAATAACTAATCCTATTTTATTCTTACCAATTTTTTTCCAAAGAATATTTCCACCAAGTTACGCTTGAAACTCTTTAATAATTTCATAGAATTCTGATATTATTGGCAAATTTCACGACTTAAAATAACTACTGAAAAAATTATACCTAAGTGACAGGAAAGAAAAGTCCTACTCCTCTATTTTGATAAATAATTTGTTTATCATGCTGGGCAAAATCAACTTTTAATTAAAAATTTGGAGAATTGTTTAAAATCATAAACTTGATAGACGTCAATTGAGGTGAGCGATATTCTCCAGAAGTTTTCAATCACGTCAATTGACGGGATTCACCACAAAAGTGCTTACGCCACTTGTCCGAAATACTTTGGACTTAATAATGCTTCTAATGGTCTCTACTTTACTTGCTTTTTTGATAAAATAATACCTTACAATGCAGAAGTACCATTTGATCGTTTTTGGGCATTAATTCCATGCGGTCATTGCAAGATATAAAAGGAGAGGAAGACTAAAGGTTTAAAGTTAAATGTTAAAGAGTTAAATGAACGTCTCCAATACATCCAAATCTGTGAATTCCTTGTCGTCTCTTTTTTCTCTCTCCTACAGTGTACTCTCGTGCCACAGCAGTTATGTGTACTCGATAGGTGGAAGGAGAAGCTGGTCGGAAGATAGTCCTGGAATGGACTCAAGGGAGGGAAAGCAGGGTGTTTGGGACCGGTGGGTTGGAGAGTCGTCGGGTTAATGATTTTTTTTTGTTTTATTTTTTGTATTCTACTTTTTTTCCCGCTCATTTTCGGCGCTCGCGAGCCCACTTCCTGGCGATATTCGGGTGATGCGCCCTTCATT
This sequence comes from Ceriagrion tenellum, assembly GCA_963169105.1. Lineage (NCBI taxonomy): Eukaryota > Metazoa > Arthropoda > Insecta > Odonata > Coenagrionidae > Ceriagrion > Ceriagrion tenellum. Next base: position 110,668,385 of record OY720633.1, on the reverse strand, counting down.
CGGGGGGATTTTAGCGGTCCAATAGCGTAGCGGCGCGGTGGCGTCATAATTCGGTCGCCTGGGCTCCCCGTGCACACAGGGCGGGGGGGCGGGGATTATTTTGGTAGAGGACTTCATGGAGTACGGCTTATTTAGTTTCTTTTTTTTCTGACTCCACACCGGTGTGTGTGTTTTGTGCAAAACAATGGGCATCAGCTTTCCCGCTCTCTGTACTTTATTAACTAGCTCGTGTCTCGGCTGAGAGACGACGAGACGCCGGAAAAACGTGGGACTAAGGTGGATGAGGGCGTAGTTAATTTTTCCCGTCTCTGTTATTTAGCAATATTGCGTGACACTTGCTCATACTTTATGCTTTAATATCTCCTCCTATCTCATGAGCATACCATAATTGAATTGTATTAATTCATGACAGCACCCAAGTGTTTTTTTTTTTTTTACAAATTATCCTTTCTCATAATCAATTGATGCATATATAAATTTTTCACGAGCCTGAGGAATGAAGCGTTATCATTTATTTAATAAATACTTTAATTTGTAAACTAGAGCTAAATTCCTATTTATTCCACGTGAATGCAATAATTTTATGATAGAAAATCCAACGGGGATTATAGGTTTCTGCCTTTTTCTGATGCGTTGGTATCGACTATGCTTCTTAAACTACATGAATAGTTTAAAAGTGCTCGTCGCATTAAATACTGTACCATTATTTCTGCCTTTCGCTTTGATACGAACTCCTAGGTAACTGTGTGGAAAGGGGAACAACTAACAAGAACATCAGTTCTCAAACTTATATATATTCTCTATTCCCCTTTTCAGGATTTCCCCTGTGCAAATAAATAACTTTCTACCAAAAACCCAATTTTTGCCTATTTATTCGATGCTGCAGTTGTGAAAACGCGGCTTCTTTATCAAAAAAATAACTGAGCAGAAAACGGAGTCACTTTTAAAATTTCGACGTTCACTTGCCTTGATAATACTGAAAAAGTTTGGTAAACCTTCTAACCAAGGAAAATGTACACCAATCCCCATTAACACTGTAAGATTTAATGGCCTAAACCATTGGCACCATTTTATAATACCGAAAGACATTGCGCCCCATGTAAAGGCAAAGCGAAATTTATTTGCACCAAATACAACGTAGGGATTCACCCAACATGTTTCTGTGAATATAATGTATAATAGTAAAATATATATATAATTAATCAAATTTATGTACTATTTTATCATTGACTTTAAATAGCAATTCACTGAGAAAATTATTTTTTTTTAAATTTATTAAATAAATTTGAAAAATTTCCATAGGAATGCACAATAATCACCTACACAACTGCCCCCGGTGCGTAGCGTCCCATATATTGGACGGGCTGTATTTTTTAAACCATATATTAATAAAAATTAAAAATTGCATAAATAGGTTTAAATGTACCCTAAAAGCCAGAAAAATTAATTTTGCTATAAATATTTTATAAAAATAACTCTGTGCACCAATGGGTTAAACCTGAGGCAAGGGCCTTGTTCGTCCCACCCTCCATCGGGTAGGACTTCATGCAACCTGAGTACATCTACCGTGCTGATTTGTCAGGGATTCCCTCTCCGTTGCCCTTGCCTCCTTATCATCCCTCCAACCTTCTTGGCCACACCCCCGTATCCCGTGCAGAACCCCTTAAACCGCCGAGGGAACCTCATTTAACCACCCCCGAACCCCATTTCCCATCCTGCGCACAGTCGGATGGCTCTCTTCCCACGGCTTAGGTGTGCGTTGGGGATGGACCACAGAGTATAGTGAGCGGTGGTTGTGTGCGCGCGGGGGTGGACGAGGAGAAGGTGGAGGTCGGTGTGGAAGATATCGCCCCGGCGATCCACTCCAGTGCAAACCCCTTCCTTCCGCCTTTTGCACGGGATAAGGCGGATTGAAAGACAATGGGTGTTCTCTTCCCCATTAAGCGCCCCCCAGGCTCTCCCGGGTGGGAGACCGATATTCGAAGGTGATCACCCCGCCGTGAAGGTGTCGCCCCTGCCCCGGCCGGGAAAACCCCCAACCCCCGCTTTAAGGAGGGAAGCTCGGGGACGGTTGCTCCGGAGGTTCCCGAGGGTGCCTGGCGGAGACACCCCGGGAAAGGGAGAGAAGAGGTATCGGAGCGGACGAAAGGCTCCGAAAGGGGATCATTGGTTCGAAAGGGGATGGAGTGATAGATAAGGAGATGCTGCAGGCTAAAGGGTGCGACGGGGGGAAGGGGTGTACGAAGGGAAAATCGGAAGAGTCTGATATCGGGGGAGGAGGTAGAGTCCTATAGCGGAGAGATGAGATTAAGCAGAAAGCCAAGGAGGTGGGAAATAAAGTTAGTGAAAGGAGGGGAGAGAGTTTGATGAACTTATTCTCTGCTTCGGCAAGCACTGTAATGTCCCCATGGTCCCCGGATTTCAAATATCGATCGGATTCAGCTTCGCTAATTGTGAATGCTTTCGAAATCCCTATCATCATCATTCTTGTTTTAGTCACGTGGAATGATTGTGTAATTCCGTAGACCGGTCTGTGGCTACTGCAGTAAGCTCATAGGATCAAAAGTCTTAGAGAGCTAGGAGTCAAAATTTATTTATTGACTATTGATTTACTGTTTTAGTCCTTGATTTGGGAAAAAAGTTATCGTTTTCATTCATGATTGTGTGTGAAAAGACTTGATAATTGCTGTCTAAAGATAGCAGAATTGTAAATAGTACCAATTTCTTGTTTCAGCTTGCTGTGACACTTTCGTCTCCCATGTGAAGCCTATGCATGTTAGGGATTTGATAAAAGAAACGTAGTTGAGAAAGGGACGATTTTATATTACCATGCCCGGCCTAGGTATCTTGATCAGACGATGAAAAATTTCCTCCGGAAAGTTTTTTATAGACATAATTTTGTGTAATACTGTTAATGTATTCATTGTTTTCCTTCTTCACTCTCATATTAAAAGATTTGCATTAAACACGAAAAACTTTTAAGATCATGTTTTATTTCAAACAAATGGCTCTCACTATGCAATTTAAGACATCCAGACTCAATAATCCTGAGTGTAATGAATCAAAAGTGTTCTTAAAATGAGTGGTATACTTGATGCTAAAATAAAAATGCTGCATTTATGGAGAATATGTTATAAATGCCTTCTGGTATTTAGAAATTATTACTTTTTTGTGAATAATTCCGAAGAGCATTTATACATATTTTGCCTAATTTTGTGTCTACCAATCTTCATCATGCTACCCTTCTATATCTACTTTCACAGTCGTAAAACAGATTAGGTGGATACCTTCCCAAACTTTTATTTCTTTTTCATTCGAGAGGAAATTAATCTCTGAAGATAAGATTTCCTTCCAAAACCTGCATAATCAGTAGAAAAGATCAATGAAAATTAGATGTGTTTGGAGTTTGTTTTGTTTAGTGGCCAGAGAATGAATTGGATATATAGTTAGAGATCAGCTTATCACATTTCCATCTCTTAAGCTTATTTAACCAAGAGAAACTTTTTTGAAGGAACTATCTCCAAACTTTTATGAAGGCCGGATAAAATTTGAGGATTTAGTGAATAGCCTGCTATTATATTTTTATATTAGGAGCGAGAGAGAGAGAGAGAGAGAGAGAGTCGACATTTAGTAAAACGATTCAGCTAGCAGAATTTCCTGGGATAGCATTGACTACTGTAATTCCTCTAGAACATTGGTTTTGATAAAAGTAGGTTCGAAACATTGAGTTAATTTACAAATATTGTGAAATAATTTGTGAAAAAATTCGTGTGGAGCGTAGCACTCTACGGATCGGAAGCACGTACCATTGGAAAAACGGACCAGAAAAGAATGGAAGCCTTCGAAACCTGGTGCTGGAGGAGAATGCTGAAGATAAAATGGACGGAAAAAATAAAAAATGACGAAGTGTACAGAAGAGTAGAAGAGAAGAGGACCATATGGAGCACCATACAGAAAAGAACAACAAGATGGATTGGACACACCCTGAGATACAATGGATTTGTGAAGGTTATAATTGAAGGCAAAATAGTGAGAAAAGCTTCCAGAGAAAGACCAAGGAACAAGTTCATGCGTCAAATAAAGAGAAGCGTGCATAGGAAGAGATACCAGGAGGTGAGGGAACTACCAATAGATAGGGAAAGGTGGAGGGCTGCAGTCAACCAATCCTAGGATTGAACGACCAATGAAAGTGAAATAATTACTCGTGCAGATGTTGAAATTGAAATTGAAAATGGTCTTTATTGTTGTGTTATGTCTGGATGTTGGTCATAATGAATGAAATACACATAGAATTAGAAGTGCAGAAGTAATCAAGATTCCATCACTTCACCAATTACCCACATGGGCAGTAGTTCAACTTGTGTACCTCTAAATAGACAATAGAGACAAAATAAAGACATGCTTAATTCCATCCTTATTTTACTGCGTGGTAACACCTTCAATATTGACGGTACGTGAGATCAGTTGAGGGTGAAGTAACACTGTGCCATGGAATTACTTATTGCGGCGTGGTTTACACTTTTTTTGTTTTCACTGACCTCTGACTGATTCAACATCTGTAATGTATTAGTAATGTAAACGAAATACCTTATGGTCATGATTATGAACTTATAGATGTCGAACCCTTTGCGGGCGAAAATAGGAAAAAGTGGAATTTACTAAGTGATAAATCATAACCTGTGATTCAGTTCCTCGAAGTAGACTCTGAAACATAGACGTGTAATAATGAGGGGTTATTTTCTCTTATCTTTGAGTTAGCAGTGAGTGATTTGCACTCTAAACTCGCTGGTTAAGTGAAAACATCAATTTAAACGCATGGTGGAGAAATTAATTGGCAAAGGAAAAATTAAAAAAAAACTACTAAACAACGGGAAAAGGCTCCTGAATGGATGGCGATAGCCGAAGTAAAGCAATCCAGGCTTCTCCGTGGCGAAAAAAAAATTAGAACTAAACTATCAAAGAAGTGAAGGTGGGAGAAATAGAAGGAGATAATCGCACGGTGAGAAAGGACAAGTTAAGTAGGGATGGTTGTGGGTCTTCGGGAGGCAATAGAGGAACGTGAACGTGGAAGTGACGGGCTTTTGGTCTGGTGGATATGTGAGTTGAGGTGTCTTTAGACTACCGTCGGGGGGTTCGGGCTGGGGGGAGGGGGAGGGGCATGGAGTCAGAGGGTGGAGGGTAGACAGAGGAAGAAGAAATGGATGGCAATTAGTGAATGGGTCGAGAGGGGAGATAGTGGTACCCTCGTGTCCCCACGGTGAATGGGATAGTCGAGGAATGTTTGCAGCATCGGTGAGAATGCCTGGACGGGTAATGAGAAGGAGAAAGCGGCAGAAATGGGTTTTCGAGGAGAGAGTTTTCGAATGTGTGTAGGAGAGCAGGGAAAGCCGGTTTTAGATTCTGGGAAACGCCATGAGTACGTCTTCTATTATCTGTACTCATATTCTCTCTCAGTGTATCTTCCTTCCTTTGCATAGCAGCAAGTAAAATAGAACGAAGAAAAGTTTATAAACCTAAATAGGTGAAAATAATACTGTAGATTATCTAGTAGAAAATTACAGCGATGCTTAATTCCATCATAATATGAAATGCACGCTGAATATGAAACTGATATCAGGAGGCCAATTTTCAACCGTCTAATTATTCCTCATGAAGCTAGTAAATCACGCTAATAAATTGTTGGAATGTTGTTGGAAAGGCGTCGGAAGTTCAAAAATTGCTCACTTATCCGGGTACTGTGTGAACCATCATCCCCTGTGTGTGAACAAATAACTGCGGCTGTAGCCATGGAGCTTAACATGAAAAGAGCAAAACCTTGTCAGACCTTACTGTGTTAGACCTTAATTATCTTGAGTAATTGGCCAGCTTAATAGTTCAAACCCAAGGATAATCAAATATAAACTTTCTCGCATAATTGAGACCATTTCTTATAAGTAGTTTTTTCGTTTCTCGACTTTGTCCTCCTAAGGATCCCGCAAAATAACCCCATTCCATTTTCGTTTTTTATTGCCCGTTTCTTTTCTTGCTCTCCAGCGATTTTTGCCAGTCTGCTTAGCTTTCTTCTCCTATATTTCGTACAATTTTTTCATTCCTAATTCCAGAAACTCTTGTATCAGCCATCAAAATTTAGTTTTAATGTACATTTTGTCTTTCGCTTCGGTTCCATGCCTTTCTTTATGCCTTAGACTCAATAGTTGTCATGAATATTTCCATGAAGATGGTAGAAATTTCGTTTTGTATGTCTGCTGTCTCCATTCTATTTTTGTGTCCTAATAACCCGACTGTCGTTTATTATAATCTCATGTAATATTATTTTGCGTACTTCTTTGTGGTAGATGTCATCGTTTTTTGGCAATAATCTTTCTTCCTCGTTCTCTATTTCTTCTATATCTCTTAATTTTATTGAGTGCACGAACTCAGTATGTCACTGTACGATCACTGTTTTATAATGTCTATTTTTTAAGTATTCTACCGGAAAAAAGTAGGTTTTTTTAAAGTTCTGGTATATCCTCCCGGTGATCAACACTTTCGAGGTCCTACCAATACCTCAGTATTTTTTTTTCGTCTCTGCATACGATCTACCCTCTTTCATTCCATCAACAGATCAAATACTCTTTTTACCTGCCCAGTATACTTCCCTCTATCACATTCTTGAGCAAAACATCGCCCTTTATTACATTCTTCTGCTACTTCACCTGCCTGTCTTGGATGCCATTAAGATGTTTTCTTTTCTCGCCCACCATACTCAGAACTTCCTCGTTCATCGTCTTTTCCATCCACCGTACCTTCACCATTCTTCTCCACAGTCACATCTTAAACACTTGCAACCTACACACATCCTTTTTGAGGGCTCATGTTTCTGCCCCATCCAATAATACGCCATTAAACTCTTCACCAGCCGCTTCTGCGTATCCTTACCCAAGGTCTCCATCATTGGCTCCCTTATATTACTAATCGCTTCCTTGGATAACGATCTTATCCTCCTTATGTATTTTCTAATGTCCGTTATCTTCTAGCGTATTACCCAAGTTATTAAGATACTTTACTTGCTCTAATTTCCTCCCACTTTTATTACCTGCCTCACTTTCTTTGTCCATGAAATTTCATTAATCATGTTTTTTTATGATTTATCTTCATCCGTATTTCCCACAGTAATTTTTTAAAGCATCCACTTAAGCTTTCAATCCCTTCTAAGATCGAATAATCAGTGCCTGATCGTTCGTGAACCTTACCGATTTTATCATATGCTCTCTTACCTTGATTTCCATATCAAGTTTTCCCCATGCCTCTCTTACCATTTCCTCAGCATAAATGTTAAAGGCATAGGCGAAAACAGACATCATTGTCTTACCCCGCGACCAATAGCTGCTCATCCTGGTTAACCGTCAGAAATCTCAATAATATCCTTTGGGCCACGTATAAGTTTACGTGTAATCTCCTGTTTTGACAATCTATCCGTATTCTACCGAGTATCTGAATCAGTTTTTCCCAATTCACCCTGATTAACGCCTTTTCGAAATCCTCAGAGCAAGCAAACACATCCTAATTATTCTCTATGTTTCTTTTATATGTATTCTTATCACCGCAATTACATCTCGAGTTGACCTTCCCTTCCGGAACTTAAACTGGTCATCGCCTAAATAGTACTTTAACCTACTATCCAACTTGTTATTGATAATTTTAAGCGAGATTTGAGCTGTGTGCGATATCAAGCTCATTGTTTCGCATTTCTCGTATTTTGGCGCTTTCCTCTTTTTCGAGATTAGAATCAAAACTAATTTTTCGATGTCCTCTGGCCATACTCCTTTTCATAAATGTTACAAAATAATTCAGAAATAGCTTGCCTGCCTTTTATTTCCTGAAATCTTGAACAGCTTTGAAGGTATGATATCGACTCCTACATAATTTCCTTCTTTCGTCTCTTTCAATGCTTTCTCTATTTCACTGCCGAGTATCATTGGCCCGAGGTTATATTCATCTAGTGTTCCCTCTTTCTCTTTATCTAATTTAGTTGGTCTACTGTCGCTTTCATATACCTCCTCCAAATAATATCTCCTCCAATCTTGAATATTTTCTTGCTTGATTAATAACCTACGTCTTTTGTCTTTTACTGTTGGTGCAGTTTGACCCTTCTTACCCCGTGATAGAAATTTTACCTTAGCGTACAAGGAAACCAATTCCCCTTCCTTTTTACAGCTTTTCCATTTCCTCAATTTTCCCGTTTCAACAGTTCTCCTTCGCCCGATTGGCTACTCGCCGGAGTTTATAATTTTATGCCTTGTTCTTCCTCTTGCGTAGGTCAGTTTTGATGTTTTTCCACTTCCTTTTCTCCTCCATTTGTGTCGTCATTTCTTCCGTTGCGTACTGCTTCTTTGAAAATTCCAAAAATGGCAGGTACTGCTTCTTTACCTAACTTACTTTAACTAACCACCGATCCTGTTGATTCTTCCGCCGCTCTTGCTATGCCTATTTTTATATCCCCCCACCCTTTCTTGATCGTTCCTATTTCCTTTTATTCACCGATATTCCTCTCTACTAGCTCTTGGTATTCCATCCTTTGCACCATTACTTTTGCCTAGCTCTGATGTAATGAATTTGATACCTTGCTGTCTACTGGCATGATTCATTTGTACATGCGCCCGAGATTATATTTAATCCATACTTGTGTTAATACAATTTTATCTCTCCTACCAAAATCAACTGCCTTCTCATCGCGATCAGTTATCATTCCTAATCCATACCCTCCCACTTTATTTCCCTCTCTCCCTAACCCCACCTCTGCACCGCCCATTACTAACAGGTTTTCTTGCCCGGGACTTGTCTAATTATCCCATCTAGCAGTTCACACATCTCTTTCACCTCTCTCTCCCTATTGTTTCTTGTAGGCATGTGCACCCAGACCCCGAAATTTGTTTGGCGCGCTTTTATTTTTACCACTTTTACTTTGTCATTCACTTGTTGAATATATACTACCCCCATCCCCAATGCTTGTTTATTACTATAAATACTGCACGTTGATTCTCAACTCCACCACTATAGATTACCCTGTAACTATCACTTTCATAGTCTGCGCTGTACCTCCATTGCACTTCGAAAAGCCCCAAGGCATCTATAAACCCCATCTCAAATTCCTGTTTAATATTTTCTATCTTTCCAGCCCTCACCCAAGTGCCTATTTTGACCGGTACTTTCTTCCATCTCTTCTTCTTTTTCTTCTTATCTATGGAGGTCTTTGTATCCTGTAATTACTCCGTTGTGCAAGGATTTCGTGTGATGACCACCGCGGGAGACTTGCCTTCTCCGCTGCCGAGTACGACACCCGGTCTATTAGGCGGCATCCCGTAGTTACCAGGATTCATTTGTCTTTGGATAATTTTCATCTTCTGGGTATGTGACAAATGAGGGGGAATTCCACTCCGCTCCCAACAGTGCGTTAAACGTCACACTGTCATGGGTGTCCCTATCGGGAGCAATCGTAATTGCTCCCGCCAGTTCAGCTCTAGGGGTCATTAGAACGCGCAAGCCCTTCCTCCACATCAAGGCTGAAGTCTGAGGATAAGAGAGTTTTTGCTTTAGTGCAGTGATATTTCTTGTTATAGGTATCCTTGGCTAGTTAGTCAGCTCTTTCTATTGCTGGTTTCTATGTCCACCCAATTTTTTATTGAAATATTTCACCCAGTATTCAAACTTCTCAGATTTATCGATTCTTCCTCATTATTTTCTTAGAACTTTCGATAAGTTTCCTATGTTGGTCATGCGTTTGATCTTCTCAATAGATATTTAGGTTATTCTGTCATATAATGTGTCAATATATTTGGATAAATTTGCAATGTCATCCTTAAGCAATAAATCATGAATACCTACTACTCCCCGAAATATGAAACCTTGCCTGATATTGAGACTAAGTCTCTGTTCCTTGAGTTTCTCTTCTCATTCCCTCATTATCTTCTCCAGGAAACAGATAAGTGTATTGTATTGTATTGTCAGCTTTTATGCTAAAGCAATCCGTCTTGTAGTCCTCATTGGTTCCCGTGCTTTTCATGAGTAGCTCTGGGTAACTCTTCTGGGCTCAATATCGGGGTTCTTAAAGAATTTTCCCATAAATTATACCTAGTCCAATGCATTTATATTTCCTGAAACCCTCGATATTTGATGTCTCTTTATAATCTTTGAGTCCTATTTTGGGATTATTTTACTTATACTAAGTGATGCAGTCAGATATCACTCGTTAAAGATTATACGATGACTGTTTAGCTTGAATGACTAGAAAGCAGCAACGCTTGAAATACCATGCTATGTACCAGACCGATGTTGATATATTTTTAAAACTCGAAAGGCTGTTGAATTTGCTTTCTTTCGAGCTTGCTTCCACGGTCGAAAAAAAGTATCCATGGAAAACTTGGATTCTAGATTATATTTTAAAATTTATGCGTAGAGAGAGATGTTGTGATTTCGTGAGTCTTATTGCTTCTTGTTCCTTGCCACTCTTGCATTCTGTCGTGGAAGTAACATGTAAAATTCTCCCAACATTAAGTCCTCTTTTGCTCTTTTGATTATCTCGCGTGATAAACTTCGCATTGCCCGAATGGGCACGCACTTTCGAATTACGAGAAATGAAGCGGGGTTGATTCTTAGTAGATTTCCTTTTCTCGTTGTCTCCATTTTTATCTATAGAAGGCGTATATTTATGTACTTTCCTCCTTATGAAGTTATCTACACGAAGGCCGAAGCCAGAATTATGTCAGTTTGATCTTATTTCGATCGGATTAAACGCGTTATTGCTCTTTAGCACGCCAAGCTTTTGAAGTCGTAATGGTTTCCCGGAGACGAATAGGATTAAATGCGATCCCTTATTTATTTGTATGTCCATGCGTCGAAGTGAAAGGAAATGTTTCCGTCTGGAGCAGTCAGCGAAGAAGGACGAACTTTCTTTTTTTTTAGCTTGGGATTAAGTGGTGCGGATATTATTGTGGAAAAGACCGCTACAGCGCGTAGTAATTTATCATTTCCTCATGAAACTAAGTGGAAGTTAATGCGCCTGATTCGTAAATTTTCTACCTAATACTTGTTTCAAAATCCTACGTAGTACTCTGCGCACGTCTTCCATGTTTCTCTTTCAACTATTCTCTTTTTCTATATTTATGTACATACCTAGTTTAGAAACCAATACACATCATTTCTATAACATTAGTAGTATTTAATGTAGCTCTCATTGGTGATAACTCTTTCAATGCCATTCACACCCTTGAAAAACGGATTTAATTCCCATTTTAAAAAAAGGTCATTGGTGGTGAGGAATGGCAAAGAATCAAATTATTCTGTCGTATTGCTTTGGTGAAACTTGTAAAGACAGTCAGGCAACATTTGTGGGTTTGTTATATTGTTTGGATATTTGTGCAAAAGTAGCTGTCATTATATCCTTGTCTGACGGATTTATTTGATGAATTTTGATCGGGGGCTTTTGTGGTCTTAGTTATTGACATTTTCACATCTTAAACTCTCGTGAGTTCCTCATAATTCGGAATTAATTCGTAATTCTTTGTAATTTGTGTCTTCGTTATTCGAATCTCCTCCATTTTCTCCGCTTGGTCATATCACCAAAGCACTCTCCTGTATTTCATGTCCAAGACCTGACCCATTCTTCCTTTTTCAATCATTCGCTCACTCTTATCCCTATCCCTTCTGCTCGGTTACCCTCATCCCTCAGCATAGAGTATACTTTTATGCTTATCCTGGAATATCCAAGTTGAGCTACCATACAGTAAAGTGGACAGACCATTTTATTTGATACTACATAGTAAATTTTAGACATGATGGGAAGGAGTTGAGGTTTATTTATTATTGCACTCTTCTCCCAAGTTTCAAAATTGGACGGCTATTGTCTTAAATCTTTAAGTCGGCTTCTTCCTTATGTGAGGCACATAATGGCTCGTTTCAATTCTTTTCCTGAATGGTTTCTGCTGGCCAACAGTTCTTCCCAATTTTGGCGTTCATTCCCAATGAGTCATGTACCTATCCCATGAAATTTTCCCTCAAAATTTCTGTAGTGTAATTACAAGTTATTGTAGGCATTCACTATTTAAATTATTTTACATTGACTCAGAATTATGACAGAATTATTTCAGCGAGGATTAGTTTAAGTATTTCATAACCCTTCACCGAGTGTAAACTTTCTGGTATCCCTTCACTTCCTCTGCTTGAGGCCATGATACCTTCCTCCATTGAGAGACTCTAAGCCTTCGATCGATCGATTCGTCTTACCATAGGATTTTCTTCTATAAGAGATGTGATCGCATAGTGATTGCAGATTCTCCTTAGGGATTAGGAAAATTAGCCTTTAAAGGACTCCTTAATTAGAAGCAGAAATCTGAAGACATAAACTAATTGGCGCTGAGAAAATAATTGGTGAAAATGACTGCAAAATGCGGAGACAACGCCACTCCAGGGAATCAGGAAAGGTTAGCGATATGTAACAAATTGAGTTGCGGCAGAATATTTTATGAGAGAAATAAGTATATATTGGAATAGCTAAGAATAATTATGGGAATGAATGGGCATGGCTGGATTATTTAGTGTAGTTAGCCTTATAATACCTAAAGTAAATCAATAAGGGCTTTTAAAGAGCTTTATGGTTAAGGCATTTGCTAGTGAAATCGTTCGGGACAGGTATCAATGGAACAGAATGCCGTGGAACTATTTCATGCTTCATTACACATGATGAAATATTTCTGATGTGTGGGATTTTGTAAATGACAGGTTATAAGCTAATAATATTTTGGACTGAAATGCTTACTTAAAAATATTCAAGAATGAAGTTTGATTGTTTTATTTATGGATGCGTTTAAGATATGCTGTACGATCGACATTGAGGCAAGAGAACCAGAGGCCACAGAAATTCACCATAACGTGGATTTACTTGTGTTAATATTACCATAAATATTTGGGAATATGATAAACTTACAGAGAATCTTATGCATTCGCATGTTAAGAACTAAGAGTATTGTGTTGTGTACACATGTGATTTATTAGCTCTTTCAAAAATAATAGACCTACTTAAAAGTTAAATTATTTTTTAAAATAAGCTGACCGAAATTAATGGTATTAGATGTGCTCGTGTAGAAACTGTTATCTGTTATCTTACTCACACACTGTTTTATTATCTGCCTGTAGAAACTACTTAAACAAGGATATTCCTTAATAACCTAAATGCACCCAGTATTATAAATTTAACGTCAGAAATGCAATTTTAGGCAGTCTATTTGAAACAGAATACGATCGTGGACACCAGGCAAACATTAATTACATCCCATTCTGGGACTTTAAATTCTGGGCTTTGACTGCGTTTTCTTCTCAGCAGGAATTCTCTCAGATGTGTTCGTATTTCCAGAAGGAAGCTTTGTTTTGAATACCTCATCATATATAAATGCTTCAAGCATAGATGTGGCCGTGTTTCTGTGATTAAAAGTCTTGCTTTAACGTTTCCACACGCTAAATGCACAGGGAATAGTAATCTGCGTTGCTCGTGTCTTTTGTGCTTAAAAATATGATATTTATGCAAATTAAGCGCAATACATACACGCGCGCTTAGCTTTTGTACTCATATATCCCAAAAACCTCGGATATTTTTGTTTCTTCCTGTCCGACTTATTAGTTGTGTTTGAATATAAATTTCATGCAGAATCGCTATAGGCTGAATATGCATCATACATTTTAGGTCCAATTTTTATCGTGAATAGCTGTAGTGCTTGCGACATTAACTGGTTTCTATGCTAATGACTTACTGTCTGATTCAAACGATCTAGTACTACGCTTACGATACTTGGCTTAAGAGTGTTTTTCCGGTGACTTTTTTACTGTTTTAAAGAAGAAATGATATAACTTTTACCCTAAGTTTATTAAAAAATCTGGAATAATCAGTCAAATAAGATGCTCAAGAAAAATGACGTATGACTTGGAGACTTCTCATTTTGATTTGATGAAGTCTTATTAGCAAGAAGCCAACATTCGATGTGGGGAGGGTATAAGGGTGGAGCTTATTTACAGAATTGAGAAAATTAATGTTTTCTGCCACTAAAAATGATCATTGTGGAGATTTAATTTTCGTGTATAAAGTCGCCTCACTTTAGGTTACAGGAATCCCATATCCCAAGGGCCCGAAGTACTTCGAAATTAAATATGCGTTTTTCGGGCAGATAAAGCTCGCTCACTCTCTCCCTCCGGTTCTTCTAGAGTGAATTAATGAAATACCCGGCACTGCGTTTGTGGTGTAAAATTCAAATTGATACGACAGCTCATTTTCTTCACATATTAAGCTTTTGAATATATATTTGAAAGGTTAAGTGTTGATTGGTAATGCTTTCACGGCGAGGTGTGGCAAAAAAATAAAATGAGCCAGCATTGACGGAATAAAAAATTGGTCGGCATAAAAAAAAGTCACCTCGACGGCGGCAACCGCGAGATGAGATGTTGGGGTAAGGATGGATCCGAAGGGCGTGAGTAATGCAGGGAAGGAGTCGGATGATACCCTCGGCACACGAGGAAAAAAAACGTGGCTAACGATGCATCAAACGTCAATTCGTCATCGGATGCGAAATCGATATTTTTCAATAACTCAGGAGGCAAATGGGAGAGTGGCCTTCCTTCCTTTTTAACGGGGACGGGAAAGGTAATTGTGACAGGCCGAAGATGGAATGGCGTGTGGCTAAGTGCACGTCAAGACCGTGGGAGTAGGGAGGAGAAGAAGCGAACTTGGATGTGGACCAAGGTGGATGGGAATGAAGAGAAGGAGTCTCGTGATTGGAAAAAGGCAAGTTTCCTAAGAAGGAAGGGAGAGAAAATGAAAATGAAGGAGGAGGGAGGATCGAAGAGGTAGGCAATCAAAAGAGAGAGCGATGTCGCGTTGGAGGACGAATTCGTGGGTTGTTGGTTGAGACGATAATGCGGCCGTTGTGTAACAATTTCAAATTAATTCAACTTTTACTTTTTCTATTTTCTTACCCTCAGGCGCCAAATTGAATATAGTTGAAGGAAAAATGGATGGAAAATCCCGAACTGAAGACTCTGAAATAAGCGCACGGAATAAATAAAGAGAGAAGTACATAGGAAGAGATACTGGGAGGTAAGGGAAGCAGCATTAGATGGGGAAAGGTGGAGGGCTATGTCATGTTATAATGGTCCACAATCGCTCATGCAATTCAAGGAACTGCTGGCCATGGTGGTAAGCGGCCAGGAGCCAGAGCTATAGCACAATCTATACTAAAAAATACCGACTTGACGTTACACACATAATTTAGAAAGAGAAGTTATTAAAAACGATGAAGTATGCAGAAGAGTAGAAGAGGATAGGACCATATAGAACGCCATACAGAATAGAATAACCAGATGGATAAGAGATATCCTGAGATACAATGGGTTAGTGAAGAGCATAATTGAGGACAAAATAGATGGAAAATCCCCTAGAGGAAGGCCCAGGATAAATTCTGGACCAAATAAAGAGAAAAATACGTACGAAGAGACACTAGGAGGGAACACACGAGGGCTGCAGTCAACCAAACCTAAGATTAAACGACCAACGAATGAGGAGCCAATAGGTAACACTGCCCATGATGTACCCTTTAATTTAGAAACTACTTGCTCACCTTCTTTTTCAGTTAGCTCCAATTAAGTATTTATTTTATGCCTTTAGCATGAGGTCTCACTCGTAACAATTGAAGTAGTGAATACCACACTTTTAACGACAAATATACGTATAATAGTACTTTTTTGTAATTATAAAACTTCCTACTATGTAAAAACATTCATGTGTAGCGTAGCTTTCTAAAGATTGGAAGCATGGACCATTGGAAAAGCTGACCAGAAAATAATAGAAGCATTCGAAACCTGGTGCTGGAGAAAGATGCTAAAGATGAGATGGACGGACTAAATAGGAAATGATGAAGTGTGCAGGAGAGTCGAAGAGGAAAGGATCATATGGAAAACATACAGAAAAGAACAACAAGATAGATTGGACACAGCCTGAATCTCGATGGATTTGTGAAGAATATAATTGAAAGCAAAATGGAGGGCCAATCCGCAGAGGAAAACCAAGGAATTAGTTCAAGGCAAAATTAAGAGGAAGGTACAAAGGAAGAGATGCCAGGAGGTAAAAGAACTAGCATTAGACAGGGAAGGGTGGAGGGCAGCAGACAACTTATCCTAAGATTGAACGACCTATGAATGAATGAACCCTCTGTCTTCAGGCTAGTTTTAAAAGGTGCCATACGGTTTTGTGTTAATTCGAGTAACTTCATTTCACATTCGCTCACACACATGAAAATCACCCTTCTGTTGGAACGTGAAATACAGGAAATCATGCATAAAAATCATGTGTTCGTACTTTTGCGTCATATACACTCTGGTAGCGGCATTATCCCGCGTCTCTAAAGTCCCTCTGTCGTTTGGCGTAGTATGTAGCAATCTCGCAATTGATCTCCTTCCGTGACCCCACGCCCACTTCTACTCTACATACACTTACAAAACATATGCAACACAGCATTAAAGAAACTAGGTTTCGTTAGCGTATAATAGGACGGACCTCAGATGAAAAAGTAAAAGAGAGATACTACTTCGCTATGGTTAGGCCACACCTCGAATATGTCGCTAGCATTTGGGATCCTAGTTATAAATATTTAACCAAAATATTTAATGAAATACAAAGAAAAGTTGCACGCTTCGTTAAAAACTGCTACGAGCGTACATATAGTGTCTCACAACTTTTAGAGGGATTAAGGTGGGAGCCCCTAGAGACTCGGAGACTACACGCTAGGCTAAGCTTGCTTGAGAAATTCAGAACTGATGTGTTTCAGAGCAACACAGAGAGTATTATCTTGACGCCTCACTGCATCTCAGGGTCTGACAGAAGCGATAAATTAAGAGAGATACATTGCGGGACAGATAGGTACAAAAACTCGTTCTTTCCGCGCACAATAAGCGACCACAATAAAACTGATCTCCACTAAATGAACTTCCATAATACACGTCCCCATTTCGCCACCCAAAACCTAATATCTTTACGCGGCTAACATCCTTTGCCACACGCTTCGCTGCTGGTTAGTATATTGACGTAGATGGTTCACGTATCCTCCTTTCGGTTGCCCCCAGCAAAGGTCTTATGTCGCGTTACTTTAATTTCATGCCGAGATTCCCAGTGAGAGAATCAATAGCCGAGACAGTGATACTAACTCCGACTGAGTGAGTGAGCATCTGATTGTCTGAGAGAGACTATAATAATGTGAATCCGCCTGAGTAACTCTTCGAGTGAGACTCATTGAGTGACTCAGCGAGAGAAAGCCCCGTCGCAATTCCGTGTTTTCGTTACTATCACTACGTTTACTAATCGAACTCAGAGATCGGTTAGGCCGGTTCAGCTCGGTATTGTAAACGCAACGGGCTAGTGGGATCGATACGGAAAGCTGGCTAACTTGGCTAACAGCTTTCTCTGCCAGTCTGAGATTTCAAATCGATGAGAACCGATTCAAATCAATATTTCAATCGATTTCGCATTGGTAGACAAGGCGATTTGAGTTCACTGATTTAGAATGTTCAGATCGGTCCGTGTTCGTATCAATGAGTTAGATTGGTAAACGTAGTGATAGAAGCCCGGTAAGCATTGTTAACCTCAACCCCGTCTACATCATTTTGTTTTAGATTGTTCGGTGGCATAATATCTGTTCTATGTAATGATTGGCAGCACTGTTGCCATGTGGGTCTGATTGGGTCGTTTTTGCCACTCAAGAAACCACCTGTCCGTTTGGGAAAATCAGGTGCGCGTCAAGAAAAAATGTATAAGGCGTAATATGGCTCTATTTAATTTCGACAGTAACCGGTCTATTTTAATATTATCCTAGGCTGGGCTTTTTACGTTACAGTTGGTTATGCGGGATTACGTCTGAACTCACAAGATAATATTTCATTTGGGCAAAGGATGTAGAGGTAACTAACAAGGCTTTTGGCTCTAAAATAATAGGCTTAAATTAAGTAGGAAAATAGGCTTTTCAGTAAGAGTGAGCCGTAATTTAAAATTTTAAATTCACATAAGGAAGAGATCTCTGGTTGTTCTCGTCCGGCTGCTCCGGTTTTTTTTTCGGTTTCCGGCTCAACTTAGCGGCGTAAATTTTTAGAGAATGAGAAAGAACACTTTGCTTCAACCCACCCTTCTTAGTCAATTACGACTGGTTTGGATAATAATGTGTCATAATCAGGTGCATGAATATTTGGTAAAATAAGAGAAAAATAATTCATGAAGTATTTGGAGGTTGGAAGTTGGCAAAAGTCTCTGGATATATCTCGTTTCCCATTGGCTAGTTTTCAGAATCGTCGTTTCTTTGGCTATTGGCTTCCGGATGTATTTACTCGAAACGGAGATGTGGAGCATGAGACATCTTCCTCTAGTCTATACGTGAGGAAAACCTGAGGTTCTTCATTCAATCACTTCTTTCTTAATATTTGCTATCAAATAATGTATAAAGTCAACTTTATATGTAAAAGCTATAGATCTACTTTGGATACCTCGTTTGAGACCATAATTAGTGCTATATTTTGAAAGTATGACTATTCTCTTCTGCCTTAATGATTTACTCATTTAAAATGTACATATAAAAATATAAAAAGAAGTCATAGGCATGACTGGAAAAATCACAAGAATACACCAAAAAATACTCACGATTTTTTAATGTTTCGGCGGGTCAACACAACCTCCTTTTTCAGAATACTAGGAGGTAATGATGGGTTAAGGATTGACGGGAGGGAGAGATTGTGGGGGGGGGGAGAGGATAGGATAGGGTTTTGTGAAAGACATTGATGATGGGATGTGGAACGCTCAATAGAGCCAAATTTATGGTAGCTATACCTTTCATAGTTCAAGAGGGGAAGGGAGAAAAGTACGGAAACATTGCAACAGTTATCAAAAGATTTCTTAATCTGTAAGGCGTGTATCACTACGAGAGGGGAAGTAGATTGGGATGGGTTTTTGCTATTAACGTGGTGATTGTTGATGCATGTCTTAAGCGGTGTTGAACTTTTTCCCATATTACAAGCCGGGCAGAGTTTGCATTCTAAATGATACCGGACATTGCTGGTGATGTAAGAGAAGGGAGGAGGGTGAGGAGTGAGACATTTTTAATACATACCTATATTTATTAAAAATTTCATGTATCCATTGACGAGGGTTGTATGACAGAGGGGACTTCAAGTCTTGATCTGGGCATAATTATGCTGACTTATCATTATTACCTCGATATGATTTTCAAGACGCGTCCGCGTCAAAAAGAAAAGATTGTGCGGGACGAAGGGCAGGGAGGGAATATGAAAGTCTGCGGGGATGAGAGAGTGGAAAAGGATCAAGGAGATAGACAATCAAAAGGGAGATTTTTGCGAGGTCGGGCGGGAGGGTAAAAAATATCGGGGTTGAGGTCTTCCGAGTCATTCGTGGGTGACAGATACAAGGGGGATTTGAATTCCGAGAGGACAGAGAATTGGCGGTGAGGGGAGAGATGGGGTGGGTTTATGAGGGTGGTAGTCTTGGGAATGGTGTGGGGTGGTTGGTTTTGAGGAGGAAGGGGGGAGAGAGAGAGGATGAAGGTGGTGGGAATGAGGGCTTTCTGACGTGGGCGGTCCCTTTTCGTTCTGGGTAGCAGATGATTTTTCTCCGGGTCGGCCCGCTCGTCGTCGCCGGGGGCTTCCCCTCTCGGCGCGCCGCGGTGAAAATTGGGGGACTACTGTCGGAGAGAGAGTGAGAGGGAACGACTCGAAAAACGCGTGCGAAAAGACAAAGAATAGGGGGTTATTTTTTCATTTTCGCACCCCGGATGAAATAGTGGGGGCGATTGGTGCGAGAGAGTATTCTTTTTTCATTCTTTTTATATTTTTTCGAGAGGGAAGGCAAGATGGAAAGGCGTCGGGAAAGATTAGGGAGCATGGTGAGATGGGGTGCGACTTGGGAAATGTAAAAATAGAAGGAAGGAGCAGAGAAGGCGAAATAGATGGTGGGAGGGTTCGATAGGGGGAGCTGTACTGTGTGGTGTGTTTTGTGTGTGAAGAGTAGTGACGAAAAATTAGGAACGAAAGGATCTGGAAAGTGGCTACGAGAGGAGGAATGAAAGGAAAAAAATCTTTTTTCCTGTGGATGGGAAAAAGGAGATGAATTGGGGATGAGAAATGGGATGGAGATGGGTGGAGGAGAGAGATGGTGAGGGGGGAGGGGGAGGGATGAGTGAATTTGTCGCGGGAGGACATATTTCAGGAGCCACACCGCGAAAGAGGGAGGGAAACTTGTTACATTTTTTTTCTCTCTCTGTCTCCGAGCGATTTCGCCTCACGGTAACTCAGCCGGCACGTGCGAGACTCCGTAATGGATGTGAAATGTTTTCCGTCCTGGAAGCGTTGTGTGTGACGGCGTAGCCCTGATCAGTTAAATGGCATTCCGGCGGCTATGCGGCGCAATGCTCAGGTGGAAGTTTCCACACCTAAAACAGCGCAGCAGTCGGGCGCGTGCACGAAATTTTATTGTGCGTGATTCTACGTGCATGATAGCGAGCATTAGCGTTGCAAGACGTGAGGAAATATCGACCCAATAGTAGATAGAGTACTTTAGTGTGCAGAATAAAGCTTTTTAGCGCGGGTTTCACTCGCTCACGGTGAATGCTGTATTGCGGAAACGGCTATTGCAGATATGACTTTGCGTGTGTTCGTGAAATGAAAGTATTCGAATGAGGTATGCCATTGCCGGTATCTCCTTTGATAACGCTTCTGAATGTTGCTGTTGCAATGGTTGCTGGCTACAAACTAGGGAAAATTTGCCGTTAGCTCGTGAAATAAGCTTGCGCCCAGAGAGCAACTTGAGAGATCTGTGGTGAGTTAGTAGCGATGGGAGAATTTTTCACAGAGGCCGAGTAGTTGCAGGTAAAATGCGTTTATATAAGGTGACGTTTGTTAGATCCTGCAAGGATCCACTAGTGTAATTAGGAATTTAAGAGAGCCAATATTTCTTCTTTTCCATTCCTTTAATAGTGAAGGATTTCTTCATTAATAAGCCATAATTACTCGTTTATTACTCGTGCACGAAAAAACTGATAATCCTATCAGGCGTTTAGATTTAAAAAATTGGCTCAGGCCATGAATTTGTGCGCACATAAACATATATTTTGATCTCCTTTATAAATGTTATGCTTTGCATACAAATGCTACATATATAATCACAAAAAAAATCTTCTGTAATCACTACCACGTCGGGTTGGGAAACGGGTGGTATTTCAGTCAAAATTTTTGAAATTGTTACCGGAACTAATTGAAGATTTGCATCCGCTAAAACAAGAGGATGGGGTCTTCGCATTGGGCTATTTTATGGAAAAAATCTGTCGGCTCCGCTTCTCACGTGCTGGAAGTCACGCATTCTTCCTCTTTTTTAGCCTCCTCAGTACGGCAAAAAGGAAACATCCCCTTCGTTGGAAATGTCTATTTCTCTCGGAGAACGCATATCACTTCAGCGTGAAAAAAGAAACAAGTGAATAAAAAAATAAATGCCATAAGAAAAAATAAACAGAGGGGAGGCTTGAGGTTGGGGATATATACCTTGAGGGCGGAAATCCGGAGCAAACAAATCGTATGTTATCACGCATCTTCGGCGTGTTTCTTGGAATTGAGGTGTAGAAGGAGGAACGAGGAAGAGAAAGTACGGCCGGGTCGATGCATGTCGGCCGATGCCGATTCTGCCGAGAAAATCATGCGCATTGGCCGATCCGATTTTGTAAAATAATATCGGTATTTAGATTTTTTGGGAAGAATTCAAGAATGTTTTCTGGGGGCCACATACAAGACCACTATGCCTCGACGCGGAAAACTCCAAGAAGAAATTTAAAATGCTTTACCTTGTTTAAAAAAGCGGAAGTATCTTGAAGAGCTTGACATTTTCGTTAAATCTTCTTGTATCTGAACATTCCCTACACATAATTGATCAGATGCCCAGTTTTTAATAACATATCTGTCTATAGAAGTTAAATATAGAATCAATGAATATTTCCAAAAAAAAACATTTGAGCAAATTTGTTGGAACATCAGGATTCGTGTCTTTTGTGACGACTTTTTTTGAGATATAGTAAGAACTATGTTTAATTGATAGGAAACATATTTCTAGTTTTATTTGAAAGTCATATTTTTAAAATTTTAGAGAGTAGTCTACCATTTGAATTTCTGTCACAGCACACTCGACTTCATGTCTTCCATGCAAGATTTAAAAAAACTATATGATGTACTGATTTCATAGCTGAAGATGATGTGCATTTTCAAAGTTCCAGGCAACTCACTATATGAATTTAAAAAAAACTATATGATGTACTGATTTCATAGCTGAAGATGATGTGCATTTTCAAAGTTCCAGGCAACTCACTATATGAATTAAAAAAAACTATATGATGTACTGATTTCATAGCTGAAGATGTTGTGCATTTTCAAAGTTCCAGGCAACTCACTACTGAGTGTGTGGCCGGGAGTTTTCCCCCTTGAAGCATGGAACTTTTTATCATGGTCTTTTTTTTTTCTTAGCGATGACCAGTTCGCGGTCAAGAAGTCAACGAAATATTAGCAGATGAAGACGCGCGAGATAATGAAACTTATTTGTAGCATACTCCCCTATTCATTACTTGAATTATGATTCATACCCACAAATCTTACCTAGATGTTAAGATAATTTATTCCATAAATAAATATGTACGGCGGTGAACTATGTGGAATAACAGAGAAGTATGGAAAAATGCTTTACACTGCTTTAAGGGTATTGAGAAAATCTTGACATTTTTGGAATGTATACGGACATTTACAAGCCCTTTACTCTTTATGGACCAGTTTTTTCATGGAGGTAGAATTTTATCCGTCTTATCATTAAATGACATTGAAACTACTTGAAAAATTTTTGTCATTATTTCTATTAATATCTATATCGATTGTACCGATTGCAGGGCATGTAGACTTAGTGAATATGCTTAGATAACTCCCTAGGTATACACCAAGTCAGGAATTTTGAATACCAAAGCTAAAACATCTTTATCTAGCCGTAAAATTTAAAATTTTGCAAAAATGTTAGAAGCGGACAGAATAGGTGGAGTAGATGTCTGGTGCTGGCTCGTGACACGTGGCAGCTTCGGCGGTGTTTTCTAGTGCCATGGTTCTCGGAGGGGTGGCTAGGAGATGCGGGCCCAGGGGGTAGGAAGAGCACGCGCGTAATGTCTAGGCGTAAAGGGGCGCGGGTGTACAAATGAAGAGTCGGTCCCGTAGTTTATGCACATGGAGCGGAGTCGAGGACAGGGGGTTACTCCCTATATATTCACCGATTCACAAATTTTATATATTAAAGCTTAAAAATCTCTATCTAACCTGAAATTGTTATTCTAAATAATATACATTATATATAAATATGTATATATATATACACTAAATTATATATAAATTCTAAAATTTTTGCATCAGAATCGAGTCGTCGATATCGAAATGGCCTATGTAATGTGTGTGAAATCGTATTGCGTGGGATGAATTAGTTATGGGTCATATCCATAGGAAAAAAATGGTGTATGAAATGAGGTAAAAGTGAAAGAAAAACAGCACGATTCGCTAAACCTTTCTTTTTTTAGGCCGTGAGGGTCAGCTATTTGACAGGGAACAGCTAGAAGCCAGTGACAGAGGCGTGGCGTATCCGACGAGTCAAATCGCGGAACAATAGAAGAGGGAATAGCAAGAGTGGGCAAAGGAAAAAAAGTCACTCAAAGGAAGTAGAAGCGGGCAAAATGGATGGAGTTGGTTTTGGGTGCTGGTACTCGACGCGGTAACCGTGGCGTCTTCGGCGGTGTTTTCGCCATGGTGCTCTGAGGGGTGGCTAGGAGATGCGGGCCCATGGGGTGGAAAGGAGAGGCGCGTAATGTGTTAGGCGTAAAGGAGAGCGTGTGTACGAATGAGGAGTTGGTCCCGTAGTTTATATATGTATAACGGAGTCGAGGGGGAGTGGAAGGGTAATCCTTTCGGGTATAGCGGCGCCGGCTGAGGTCGTGTGGAGGATAGAGAATGGGCGGGAGAAGGAAAGAGCGTATCAGATGTAGTATGGGGGGTTATATAGATGGCTGTCTTTACCCGAGCGTTCCGGAGAAAGGGTTCGACGTGGAAGGTGGGGGATTCGGGCGAATGTTGCGTAGGGAGTATGAGGGGGTGAGTGAATAAGCGTCAGGTGATGAAGGCAAAAGGAAGATGGGTGTAATGGAGAGTGTGGGGTGGGTGAAGAGGCGCAGCGTTTATGGGATGGGACGACCCAAGATTGATGAAGAGGCGGGGCTTATGGAGAGGGGGAGAAATGACTGCAGGGGACTCGAGTTTTTGAAGGGAAAGAATATGCGTTTGCGTACGTGGGTGGAACTGGGTGGGATACTTCGGGTGAGGAAGGGAAGAAATTTTTCAAATCGATGCTGGAGTTGGTCAGTATCTCAATACTTTAAGTGGCCATTACTGTACGCTCTCATCAAAGAAAATCATTATTAAATCTTATGGTGCCGTTGACCTTTTTGTTAACATTCATGGTAGTAGAATACCCTTCATCACGTTTCAAAGGTTTCGAACATATTTTTAAGTCTTCATAATGGCTACAAAGTGTTGAAACAGGTTTACCAAATACGTAGAACCATAATTAAGGCTCTATAAACACGATTATGAGTTGAGATTTTGGGATAGATCCTCGCATTATAATATTTTAAAGATATTTTTTACATAATTCAGTATGTTGTGGTCATGAAGGATATTTTTTTACGACCAAATCAGTGTATAGCGCTAGATATTTTCCTCTGCCACGATAAGTGGCAATAAATGCTGCAAGAAATGGCTGTAATGGTGTTATGTATGATTTTACACTTTCCCGGCGAATAATATTTGTGTAATTCTCTCGGGCTCGCCACCGGGTAAGAAATTTAGTGCCCGAGAGAATTACACAAATGTATTGGTGCTGTTTCTGAAGCTCCGGTTCTTTCGCTGCAGAGAATCTTAATTACAGCAGTTCCACACTAACTATTTCTCAAGCAATAAATTAAAAAGGATCAGTGTCTTGCTATCTGTTGCAAGGATATTTATTTACACCGCTTGCAAGGATATTTATTTATACCGGTTGCTAGGGTACATAAGTTGTGGACCTCATAAAAATATTTGGGCTGTAGGATCATATGAACTAGCTTCATTACTTACTAGCTATTTATATTTATTTTCAATGGATTTAATTACTGTTTGTAGTAATTAACATTGATTACTACCAATAATTAATTTATTTGGAAGCATTTTCTCCTTTACTACCCCTGGATTTAATTTATAAAGGTTTATCCCGTGCATAATATCTAAAGCACGTAGAGCACCGCGGAAGCTTTCGTTTTCACATCACATTGCACTTGATAACAGCAGCAAAGGTAAACAAACTTACCATTCTTTACATGATAACATTTTAATCGAATAATTAATTCTGTAAGTGATTAAGGTCATGTCTACCATCTTGCGCTAATTTTTGTCAAGGTGGAGCGGTTAGTAATCATCATAATCATATTTATCTAAATTGTCAAATTCGATAGTCACTGTGTCTGTATCTCGTGGGAATACTGAGAAAATAATCACACGTTAGCTACTTTTTAGTGATCTTCATTCCCTAAAATGATAAATATAAATATTTTCGGAGGACTCCCGACGAAAATGTTCAACTTTGACGTTAATGCTATTCCAATGAAAATAATTCGAATGATGGATGTATTTGGAGCGAAAAAGTGCTGTCTTTCTTGGAAATGCTACATCTTTAATGAAATGAGGAAATGCTGAGGTTTGTTTAATATTCCTGCATTGGAGAATGAAAAATGGGCAGTAATCTAAAGAAGTATGCTGCCAGTTATTGCACCGAGAATAGTGCCTCTTGGCTGGTTTCTAGAATGCTTGTTTATGGAATCATTTATTATGAGCTACATTAAGTTATGGACCTCATGAAAGATATTCGAGTTGTAGGAACACAACTACCTGTTTCATAACTTATTTATCAATGGTTAACTGATTTGGATTTTTTTCTACTCTACCACTGAATCAAATTTATGAAGGTTTATCCTATATGTTATTTCTAACGGACATTATAACTACTCATCAATAGCAATTGCTGTCATAGTTCTTTAAAATAGTACTTGATGGAGGGATTTTACTTATTCTTCTCATTTAAGATAATTAAAATCTCATTTTTTTATTCAGAGTGCAGAAAAAATTTAAAATTTGCAGTTTATAGTGTTGTGAGAAACTCATATTTTGTCGCATACTCTTTTATCATGTAGTTAGGTCTCCAAGCAGTTTGACCGCTATTTTGTCTCTAAATAGAACTCGTGAATCTAGAAAGAAAAATCGCTTGGTACCTTCCACACTGTTTTATTCTCTCCGACCGTGGTTTCGACAAAGGTTTGTCATTATCAAGGTGAATCTATTTGATTATTTATGAGATCACTTAGAGAACTAATAAATTTATGAAATTTCTTTGAAGGCTTCCGCGACTCATATACTTGTTAATATTGCTCTTTTCAGGTATTCTCGTCGCGTGTTTAGTTTTTTTGACTACAGTTTCTCCCCTCTTCCGGGGGACGTCTTCAGGTCCGTTGGACATTTTGTATTTACATTACAAAATGTCCAACGTTATTTACATTACAAAATGTCCAACGGACCTGAAGACGCCCCCCGGAAGAGGGGAGAAACTGTAGTCAAAAAAACTAAACACGCGACGAGAATACCTGAAAACAGCAATATCAACAAATTTATGAAATACTTATACAAATCGTATCATGCGGTTACCATGGAGTAGGGTTTCCATGAATTAATTGAATGTTTATGTATCGTTCCTGCAAAAAGCCATTAGAGTAGCATTGCAAGGATAGCAACTTATGCATGCTGGTCATAATGTTTTAAGTCCTGGTACATTTTATATTCGTGTTAACTTGTTACTTAATTGTAACGCGAAGCGCTCACGAAAGCTTACATTTTGACACGTACCGTTTTCTTGGTTAGGATGAAAAGACGATTGCGGAGCACTTCAATGTATTCGCGTTTATTCCATGTGAAGATTGAAGCATATGAGAAGCAGAAGTAGGGAGTGGTGTAATTTAGAAAAAGATCTAGAAATATAGTGCGAGAAATAGTACAGTTATGATGTGGAAGATGTTTCTCGGGATTGTCGTAGCGGGACACGGACCGGGCACCACTGTCGTTAAAGTTTCCTCGTGCCAGATGTGTTATTGAGATAATGCGTTAGATATCTGATATGAGGCCTTGAGGCTTGCGAATTCAGCATGGGAGAGTAGATATTGGGTCGGGGAATGTTCAAAATGGGTGTCTGAGATGGCCTGGAACGTCGGAGGCTATATTAAGCGAGGGGTGTGTTGGAGTGTGCTATGAAAGGGCAAAGGTTGCGGATTTGTCACAACCGATTCTTATAAAAAGAGTTGCAGTTGGAGATGCAATTTCAGATTTTTCTCATACGTAAGTATTATTGGGTGCTTATTTAGTTCTGAATTGCGTTTTCTGCGGCGATATCCCGGTATTAGTTCAATTGTGCCTTTTTTGTGACAGTGGTTAAGGCACGACGTATTTAGATCTGAATTGCGTTTCCGCTGCAGCAAAGATCCGGTATTATTACAATTCTGGTTTAATGTAGCTCTCGACCTGTGGAATTTGATGGTGGAATCTCTGTTCAAAATTGTTTGCAAGAGATAATAGCTCAGCTACCATTGTAACGGCCAATGGATGGCCATCTTATTCTTGCATGGAAAAAGGTGTTACTGAACATAAAGAAGTGTTTTCGTATAGAGAAAGGTTTCACGTATAATTTTCCCAAAATTAAATGCTTTGCTGATTCTTAATTTTCTATACGATGTTTACTAATAGGCCTTTGCTTAAATAATTATTCCTTTGGACTTGAAAGTAGAGCAGTTTACGTCCTTGGTAAAGTCGATAACGTGTTGACTGAACTTCTCGAAACTGAGCCGTTTCTCCAACAAAACATATTGACTGAGTTTTGAATTTCAGCTTCAGCACAAGAGCTTTCGATGGCTTAAACTCGATCGTTTCAAGTTTTAAGCTTGTTATCTTCAGTGAAGTAACTTTTCTTATCGTGTAGCATTTAAAAGGACAACTTTTTTTAGCTTATATTTCCCGGAAAATTACCGGGAAAAGATATTTTGTGCAAAAGACAAATCGCGATTAGCGAAAGTTTAGCTCAAGATTAAAAATTCCGATGGCTTAAATTTTGGCATACTGTTTGAACACTACTACGCCGTGGAATTTTTTTCATCAACCTTCAAATAATATTTTTCAGATCATGGACACAACAGAGCTTCTCCATAAAATGAAATGCACATTTCTTACGAGAGAAAGAGCAGTTATTCAACTCATTCGCTTTAAATGATTGGTTATTTAGGAATTTCTTCCTCTTCCTAATGCCATGCTGGCCTGAGCTGTTTACCTATCTGTTGTGAATTTTAGATACCAACCATAAATTCCGCTACTAAGAACCATTTACCACATTAGCAACCAATACTAACGCCTTTCAGGTCCCATTTTGTTATGATTTCGTCTTATCTCCACTAAAAAAACGCTGTTTATTGCTGCCATGACATTGTTCATAAATCTCGAGTGAATTACTTAAATTTCGTGCAGGATGCGGAACAGATGAATATTTAGCAATTTTGCTAATATTTTACCTGGTGAAAGATAATGCAGATGAGGAACGTTTGAGAGGGCTGGCATTTTAGATTTTCTCAAAAGTTTGAGAGGATTACTTCAATAGGATTTATTTTCTTTCCCGGCGAATGATGTTTGTAAAGTTTCTCGATAAATCCACCGGGTTAAGTTTTTAAACAGCGCCGACGTTTCAACGGACGACTCGTCCATTGAAACTTGATTGTTGTACTCGAATAAGGCTAACGTTGTTTATACTCAACGACGTTTCCTCATTCTGATGACGATGGACGAGCCGACCGCTGAAACGTCGGTGCTATTTGAAAACTTAAGCCGGTGGAACAACCGAGTAACTTTTACAAGTAATACTTCAACTTTATGTAGGATGCAGAACCGTAAAATATTATGTAATCTCGCTGTCATAATACTAGTGAATAATCATTTGGCTTTGTAACTTTTGAAAGGGACGGTACTTTGAGTGAAATACATAAATTTCAAGAGGGATACGGAACCGTAGAACATTGCAATTTCGTTAATGTTTCTCCTGATGAATCATAATCAAGGAGGGCAACTTTGTAAAGGAGTGGCATTTTTAGATTTCGTAAAACCTTTTTTTCTCCTAAATTCTGTGTAAGACCTCTTTCATCAGAAAAGATACTTTCTTTATTATTATTCATTACAAATTGCGTCTCAGTCCTGGACGTTAAGGTTAATCAGCAACCAAGCGCTCGGTGCAATTTGGCGTCGGTGTCCTCGTTCTCCCTTCCGTCCGTCCAAACTCCCCGAGTTGACGAATGCGGCTTTTTGAGGGATGATGATAAAGAAAATAAAAAACGTATCCACCCGCCGCGCGGAAGGCTTGCAAGTGTAGGAAGGCCGGAGGGGGGGGGGGAGAATGGATGGGTTTTGTCCTCAAGAGAGTTCCCTTCCATATTTTTTTCAGGTGGCGGGCGAGTTCGGCCGTGGAGAGTTATGCATGTGTGTGTTCTTCGTGACTGAATTAGCCGTTAGATACGTGTCAGAGTAATATGAGAAGAGGGAGAGGAAGGAGGAAGTTAGGGGGGGGGGAGGGTTATAAGATGGTTGGCCGTTCGAGGGGGGGAAGAAATGGAGTAAGATGGATGGATAGTCAGCGTTCGAAAGGGGGAGATGAAGTTGGAAGTCTTTGTTGGGATAGAGTATGTGGGAGGGGACGTAACGGGAAGGAGGATAGGGATGACAGGGAGACGGAATGCAGGAATCAGGTGTGTGTGCCTCCGGAAAAGAGACGTGGGTGGATTCCAATCGCATTTGTGCGTGTGTTTGGGGGCGTCAGGTGGTTGCTTAGGGATAGGAATCCCGGGTTCCCGACATTTTGGAACCCGCGGGAATCGATAAGGATGGAAGGCTGTACACTCACAAAACGAAAAGGAAAAATAAGTTCATCACTGGCAGAATGATGGTTTTCTACGATGATGAAGAATATAAAAGAACTCTACGTCTACCTACTACCCAGCGAGCTGCCGTATGGGTAGGCTGTGTTAGGACTACAGCCGTGTGATGGTGAGAAATAAGAGATTTTGCGGAGGTGGAATGGTGAAGTGTATTATGAGAGCTGGATGAGATTCGAAAAGGAAATTTAGGTACTTGTGCCATATGATGAGGATGGAAAACTGTAGACTTAAAAAATAAATTTTCATTTATCTTTATTAGAATAAGGTTGGCAACCAGGTTCAAGGGATAAAGAAAGACATGGAAGTGATCACGAGGACATAATACGGGATGTATCTAAATTTTGAAGGTCGACACGGAACGTCAAGCGTTCTCGGAAGAAGGAATAAAAGGAAGGAGATAATTTCGGGACGGAGGGCAAAGTGAACCGTATAGAATAAAAATCATTCAAGAGCATGGAAATAAGCAGAAAATTAAAACATAGAAATAGAGTGAATGGGGTGATATAACACGACCCTTTAAGAGCCAAATTCGAAGAAGAAACAGATTTATACTTGTGAAAAATGCATTTTCGAGTTTATTACCATGTGCATTTATAATTATTGACAAACGCTTCGCCAAGGTTGCAGCTGGCGTCTTAGGAGTAGTTAAGGCGTTATTGAATCTTTGCTGTTTACATGTAGGATTGCTTAAGGTGGAGGTGGTCTCTGATCAGTTTGTTTTTCGCTGAAAGAAAGAAAGTATAGAGCTGGTAGCCATATTATCCATTGAATTTTTTGGGCTGGATGGGGATTTCTGTCAAAAGATAAGGTCATTGACTAAGTTTTAGCAGTTTTTCTAAAAGTCCTCCTCAGAGATGATATTCATTGGAAGGAATTCAGAGCGATAACTGCGGCTTGCGTGTAATGATTTCTCCAACATGCCAACGTGGTCCAGACAATGACAACCAGAAATTGATTGGATTTTGGGGAGGCGACCGACAGCTAAGGTCATTTGCGCCATAGAGGATAGGTAAGGGAGGAAGGGTGGATGGAAACCGGCGTCGAGATTATCCTATTCTTAGCGGAAGGAGCCAAGGGGACCACGGTTTAGCGTCTCATCCGACATACTGAGTAGGTACTGTACTTGAAGTTCCCTCCACAAGACACTCAAGTAGGGATTGGGTTGCCTCTGAAAAACATCCTCCTCTGCAGGGATTTGAACCCAGGCCGCCCGTATGATTATCCAGTACTCTAGCCACCACACCAAATCGATTCCCTTTCAGAAATGGAGATTAGCCTCAAATGGAATACTTGAAAAAAATAATGTGAAATTATTTTGGCTGATATTGATATTGGGTTCACGTAGCAAACATTCTCGGGACACAAAAAATCGTAGGAAATTCCCAGATAGGCGTGAACGGGAAGGAATTCCCGCAAGGAAACAGCGTGGGCCGAAGACTTACTCTTTTTCCTTGAGGAAGTGTGCGTGGGAGTGATGTAAGAATGGAGGGAGTGGCTTCGTTTGGCTGCGTCGAAGATTGAGAGGTGGTGTTGCCCGGAGAGGGAAAAAACGGAGGAATGGTAGGGTGGGTTGTTATTTTGGGAGTTTCCCCTCGCCTGTGCGAAGGGGGAAGAGATTGATAGAATGGCAGCGTTGGAGGGTTGAAGAAGAACGGAGGGAGATTTTGGTGGGGAGCGTTTTGGGTGCTAACCCATATGATTATATATTGGACGCGTTTGTTGGGAATTCCTTCCTGAATACAATCGAAATCTCTCGCTCACTCCCTCGAGGGTTGTTGGGTTTCAGTCAATTTTATCCTTTAGAGTAGCAGTCAACACCGGGTTTGGCGATAAATCGTTCGAAAGAAATCTACTGAGCGAACGAGGTTAAGTGTAAAGCGCATGCAAGTTAAGATTTATCGGATTTCCGTCTTGTGGTGTGATGTTGCTATTCCCCTTAAATATTGATTTCCAGATGGTTAAATTTTTCATATTTTATTTAAATTACATTTAAGTTTTTATTACTAAATTATGTCGACTAGGATGCGATAATGGCAATTTTTATGAAGTTACTGTCATAAATGAACCAGGTAAATTTGAAATCTAAAACCAATCTGTGCCCATTTTCATCAAAGTAAATTTAAGCGAATGCCTTTTCTGATTCGAGCATTGGGCGTGCTTATAAAATAGTGACCAGGTACTGTTTGGAAAATAAAAAAATTTGAAATACAAATTTTTTTCCTGGCTTTCTAGATTTCTACCTCGATGCTGATATCCGTATGTCGAGGAACTGATTGCGTCCAACGCATGCTTCGTTTTCTTTTCCGCCATACCCTTCCTGGCTAATTTTAGAGAAAACTCAATTGGTGACAGATTCAGATAATCTTGCAACCTATCTAGTGTGCCACCCTAAATTTATCTCGCTATTCAGTGTAGAAATTTGCGATTTATGAAATCTTATTTTATGCCTTTTTATTGATGCCCTAATAAAGTAATATTTAATAATTTCCAGTTAAAAAAATGATATCCAGTATTTATGTGTAAAATGCCTGTCATGGATTATTGATAATATCTGTGTTAAATAATGGCGATAATTTGAAATGATCATGTCATCAGTGCCTTTTTATTGATGCCCTAATAAAGTAATATTCAATAATTTCCAGTTAAAACAATGATATCCAGTATTTATGTGTAAAATGCGTCATGAATGATTGATAATACCTGTGTTAAATAACGGCGATAATTTTAATTGATCATGTCATCAGTCGCTGACTGAACCCACAATTCATGGCTGTCAGAGAGAATGCATATCCTTGCCTTGGGCGTAAAAAAATGATTTTGGGTTTGTTGAATAGAAAATCATTTGGGATCATCACATTGGGTGGAATGAAATTTAAACTTCCTCTAAGCATCGCAGAAACTTAGCGGACTGAAAGAACGGGCAGCAACTCTCTCCTTATTAAACTACAACCCGAGATGTTCCACACTGCACAAGCCGCGCCTACTCCCGGTGCATTCTTGCGTCGAAGCTGGAGCTGAAATAATGAGCTTCAGAACGTAGGTTTTGACTTGGCAAACATCGTCATCCACCCACACGACGGTCGACTCGCGATGGGATAAGAGAAGTGAAAAAAAAGGCCGGAGGAGAGGAGAAGGAAGAGGCTGAGGACGAAGGAAGGAACGTTCGGAGCGCGTACCTCTCTCTTTCCCTCCCGTTCTCCCTTGGGAGTCATTTGCATCTCCACGAAGAGAAGAGCCCCGCGCGCGGGATTGGATGTTGAAGGCTCCAGGTGGGGGGGGGGCGAGGTGGGGGCGGGGGACGGAGTGAGTGGCCCCAGGGATGAGGGAGGCCGTGGAGTGAGCTGTGCGAATGCAGTCGTGTTACGGTGGGCGGAATAATTTCGGCGAGGGTTTTTTTTTTCGAGTCCGGCAAGAAGTCTGGTGCGCGGGAGGACGACGCGGAACGCAAGAACGATGTGTGATGGTGCTTGTTGTGCCATGGAGAGGCAAAATCTCGCCTGGGATTCGGAACGGAGAGTGGCACGTAGTGGCAGCACGCTCGGATGGAGGAATCATACGGAACCAGTGGTGAACTTGGTACCACGTTAATGTAAATGTCGAAAGCCACAGTACGTCTCTAGCCACATCGTTAGAAATGTATCAAGGAATGGTACAATACTTTGCATTTTTAGGACTTCAATTATGAATAGTGTTTAATAACCCCGAGGAATTACTTCCCCTGCTAAAAGTTTCTTTTACAGTGTCTTATAAAACTTTTTTCGCTCACTTTCCAAGACAATTTTTTATACTCTCCACGAAATATTTAAACATGAGTTTGCGGGTTCCCTATGACTCTTTGTGAAAACTCTTGATCACATTCGTCATAAATCCTCCATTACATAAATTGTATGATATTTTCCACTTTAATAAAGAATTAGGTGTTCAAGAACCTCTGAGCACTCTTTTCGCAGCTAGAAATTTCTGTGCAATACAACTTTGTTTGCTCAATTTTCAAGACGATTTTTATAATTTCCTCGAGATGTTGAAACGTATATGTGTGAATTTCTTAGGTCTTTTTGTGTCAATTTTTGAGCTAATTCGTTATAAATCCTTTATTACATTCTATAGAAATTCCTCCGTTATTCGTGTAGGAATTTCTTGAAGTCAAGTTTTTGGGGTAAAGCTATTTACTACTTCATTTGTAACTATCAGTGCAATGACCATCATTGCAAAACAATGTATACATTTTGTATCCAGTCTTCAATGATGCTTAAACTGCGTTCCAAACTATGTTTCGTAATATGTGGTTATAAATTTAGAGCGCAAAAATGGTCCATTGATTTCTCCAGCTTTACTTTCCATCTCCTTTATTTTACAGGGGAGGTCGATTACAGTGTGGGAGTCTTACTATACTAATGCAGCAATAAAACTTAAAATTTTCCGCAAAATTTTAAAATGTTTTCTGACCCTGGTTTCAATGTTAATGTGTCATCTTCAGGTAGCAAGTAGTGCTAAGGGTGCATAATTGTTTTGTGGGAAATTGCCAGTTTCATTTCTTCATAACGCACAAATTCCACTCAATTTCGCTAGAATCTTCAGATTATCTATCTTCATCTTTTCTTAACTTCAGAATTATTCTTGGATTCCTTCTACCTTTATAAAAAGTTATTGTCTTACAAATTGTCTTTGTGTTATGTCCTGGTTGACAACGAGTGATAATATATTTGCATTATGTGTGTGCAGATGTAGTCGTAATGCGCAGAAGTGAGAGGAATAGTTTGCCGTTGGTTTTGAGTCCGTTAAGAAATCTGGAGCCCGAGGGACGATGTGGAACATAAGAACGATGAGTGATGGTGCATGTTTTGCCATGGATAGGCGGATTCTCGGCTTGGGTTCAGGCCGTAGCATGACGTAGCCTACTCGGGAAGAGAAATGAAACGGAACCAATGGTACTTTTGGTACTAACTTGATGCATGCCTTTATTCAATAAGTACTCTTGAGTTGGCATGTCTCGGGGTAATAGGACTCTTATATTTTTTAACATGTGAATAAAAGAGATTTTATACGCTTCTAATGACATGCTGGAAATTTCTGTACACATATTTTAACAATTATGCTCACAGATTAAACAGATGTTGTGTGGATTTTATTCCAAGTATTGAAATACTTTTTTTTGGAATATCTACATAATATCCATACTTTTTCTTTGAAATTTGCCTTAAAGAATTAGTTTAAATTCTTTAGTACATTCAGTAGCAGTAGAAATTACTTGATGAAGGATAGTAATGAAATTATTTTTCCTTTTAAGATTTCATTATTGAGTTCCTCTTTCTAAAATCCAAGATCATACATTAGAAACTGAGTCATGTTTAGTGCTTTTATTGAACTCCTTTGAAAGGAAGAGCATTTGAGTAGGTTTGTCGGGAAAATTTCAAAATTTTTTGAGGTTTCCGTTATTCGACCGAAAGCACTTCTACATAACATTAGATAAGTGTCCTTTTTATGAACAAATTCATAGTAAGGAAACTTACTAACCATAAAAATTATCTTGCCACTCTCATGCTCTACAGAGTAGTTTGTTGCTAATGCTATTGTTTGTTTGCGCTTAAATGCTTTACCGTCGCTCGTCGTCTGTGGTCGCAAATTAAGCACGAAAATGAGGAGCATGGATAACTGACAATTTATCGCGTATCTCATTCATTTCAAATGCTTAGTCACACCCGCGAATGCTGTGAAGTAGTCCTGGGGTTTTCCGGCTTCAGAATTAAGCCCGAGTCCTCCTAGTTAAATAAAAAGTTGTTATCTTGTGTATTCTTATACTTCGCTGTCCCATATGAGAATGATTGACAAATTATCAGGGCATAGTGTGCGCAAATGCAATCGTGACGGGCAGGGGTGGACAGAATTCTTAGTATTTGCTTTTTGTTTCGTTGTACGAACGTACTCCATCTCTTCCGTGGGTTGAGAGAACGTGCACATCTCCCCAGTCCCTTGGGAACGCTTTTAATGTATTTAATACGTTTTCTGATGGAAAAACTTGGGAGTTGCGCTATTTTGAAGCTCGCATCTCGTTGATTGCTCCCCTGATATTTGGCGTACGTAAACTCTAGACAATTCAATGTGTACAACGCGTTTTGAGACTTGTTTCAAATAAATTCGAGTAAGGTTCGTACAGCTCGTAGAAAAATACCTCAATGGAACATACATTTCACTTTATTATAATAATGTCTCGGATGGGAGCTGTTCGAAGCAAACATAAGCCCTACCGGTTCCTGTCCATAGGAAAAATCTTGCCTGTACGACGCTCACTATTAGTTTTTTCCCTTCTTCCAATTGCTTTACCGAGCGTGACCTTAATAATAATTTTGGAATAATTGTCTGCCGTTAAAATTGGGGTAAATTTTTTCTTTATTTGATAACCCTCCAGTAGAATCAGAAGGGAACATTATGCGTATATCGGCTCGTTTAATGTGACATATAACTGACATGTCTGCTCAAATTCGTCATCAAATCCCTTAACGATTTCAATTTTGAGTAACCAAAATGATGTATAGGCTTAAGTTTGAATGAAAAAGTGAAATAAAAAAGTTCTATGATGGTATTTTCGGCTTTCATCTGGGGTTTAGGAGCTTGTATATCCAAATTGGAGGGACTACTCATAGAGCTCTATTGTAAATGAAACATTGCCGATTATACTCTTTTGGCTATGAAATGAAGTGAATCAAGCAAATACTATGGGTAATTTCTGTGAAATCAAACTGTTTTCTAATTAAGTTCTCAATTACATTTTAAAGATCTGTTTATTTTAGACGTACCGCTTTCAATTACGCATTTGTACCACGTAATAATACATTTGAAATTTCGTGAGGAATCATACTGATTTCTTGATGGCAACCGCTCTGGATATGATCATTGAAATGAAACAATTTTACTCTCTCTGACCAACTTTTCTGAAGGTTTATGCTGCTTTCAGTACTAGAGAAGGAAGTAATTTCATCACCTCTCACCCATTCGTACACTTTTGTGGTTTGATTTATGGAAGCATGGATACAGCCCGTTTTATCATAACACTTGTTACTCGAGATGCATCGTGTAAAGTTCTTTTTCAATAAATATAAATGGCATAGGCATTGGTAATTATGATGTATCGAATGCATTGCTCCTCTCTTGGTGGTATGATGGTCGAAGAGAGACGGCGAAGGGTTCGAAACGTGCCATTTTCAGCCACATCCAATGTT